>VZSE01002020.1:2900161-3118766 GCA_013398275.1 Promerops cafer | reverse complement strand
CCTCCCTCAGTCTGCTGGCAGTGTTCCCTTTTGACATGACCTCGGAGTCCCGGCTAGCTCCCTGATGGTGTTGCACTCCAGAGTTGCGCCGAGAGAGTGGGAAACAGCCCGGGTTAGTTTAGATTCCGCAGGCTGAATCTGTGAGGTCTCTTGGTCACGGAGGTCGATGCCAGAGAAGAGACAAAAGAGTCGAGGAAGGTTTCCAGTTTGAGGTTTCCAAACAAGGATTTATTGGAGAGGGAAGGTCTGAGGATCAAGGTCATCCTTGTCGGAAGGTTCAGGTACTGCAGAAGCCACGAGCACCTCTGTGCACAGGTTTTTAAGGGGGTCCCAATCAGGGGGTGGGTACAACTCATTGACCAATGAACAGGGTCCAGGAGAGGAGAAAGAGGAGGGGTTTACAATGTGGGGTTCAATAGGGAAGAGGGAGAGGAGGGAAAGGGTCACATGCCCCAATGAGGGCAGCCAGGCTCATGGAAGCTCCTAGGGGAAGGGGCGGGGTTCCAGATAACAGAAAAGGAGGGAGGGAAGGGCTACAATGATTTTTAGGGAGAATTCTGAGAAACTGGGTGGGGTTTACAATGACTGACAGGGAAAGGGGGAGGAATACAACAGATGGAACAAACTAACATGTTACATCATAACTAGAGGGGGAACCAGAACATACCAAGTTGTGTTTAACTATTTAAGCTCTTAAAAGGAACAAAAGAAACACACTACAACACCCCTTAGTGGGGTCCAGGAGACTGTTTGCCTTCTTTGACACTTACTTGTGCTGCCGGCTTGTGGTCAGCTTGGTGTCCACTAGGAATCCCAGGGTTTTTTGTTCAAAGTTGCTTTCAAACCTTCCTGTCCCCAGCTTGTTCTGGTACCTGGAGTTATTCCTGTTCAGGTGCAGGGCTTTGCACTTCTCCTTGATGAATTTCATGAGGTTTCTGTCAGCCCATTTCTTTAGCCTTTTGAAGTCATTCTAGATGACAGCAAAACCCTTTGGTGTATCAATCATTCTTCCCAGTTTTGAATCACCTGTAAACTTTTTGAGGGTGTACTCTGTCCCATTCTCCAAGTGATTAATAAAAATGCTGAAAGGGATTTCCCCTAGTATTGCCTCCTGGGGTACATTTTGTGTGAAGGAAATCAACATTAAATCTGTAAAATCTTCAGTTAAGCTGGTTTAAATATAGACACTTGTCTCATAAAATACTGTATGATTATAAAAATAATCATTGTTCTTTTCAATATCAAAATTGTCATGTTCAATACTCTGCCTTTTACTGGAATTAAATAATTCACCCAAAAATTCTGGCCATCTCTATTTTTTAGTAGAATGTTTGAAATTTTTCTTGGGGACAGGGTGGAGGTGGAGGACAGGAAAAGAATAACAATATGACGTTTTGCAACCACACAGTTATTTTGAAAAGGATTTTATCTGAAGATTTTGTGAAATTGTTTGTATCAGTTCAAAGTGATGAGCTATAGATGAATGATAAAGAAATAAAGAATTGTCAAGAACTAAATCAAGGAGACAGTCTGAATAACTCCATTTTTTCTAAAAATATTTGCAGAATTGATATTTATTAGAGACAGGAAGGAAAACAGATGTCAAAAAACTCAGCAGTTATGAAATAGAAGTCTCATTCCATTCAGGTCAGTTCTATATGGAGAAAAGAAATTTTTAAAAAGTTTCTGGATTACAAATCACCAATAAGTGATGGTGGGTATTGCTTTACTCAAAAGAGGTCCCTTTATGAAGGCTAGCATTAAGGTACTGAGATTTAGAGTGAAAAGTAGTGATGCAAACAAAACTGTCTTTATGTGAGGAGTCACAGTCGGTTGAAGGGGTCATTTCGATTTCAGGTTACTCCTATTACATGACAATCACCACGTCTTTAATCAAAATTGAACACTGCAGCAAGTCAAGTTTCATTTTTATTGCTCCATGTAAATATATTGAAAAATTGTCAGTATAAACAATTGTAAGACAGAACCACCCATATAAACCCTGTTTTGTTTCTGCTCTGAAGACAGGCTATCATTAAGTCACAATTTATGGTAATCATCTTTTACATTTAGTGCCGATTTTTGCAAGATACTTGAAATAACTTGTGGAAGCTACTGCTCAGCAGTTTCCATAGGCAATCATTCCAACATAAATCACTAGGTTAAAATAAATTTTCAGAAGCAGGGGGGTGATTAGAGTGGCACTATTTTTAAACTGGTGATAGCTAAGAATTGTTGTACCTAAGCCATGTAGATAGCTCCAGATATTTTGGGTGTGCCAAGTACACATATCCAAGTACACATTGGAGTACACTACACTAGTACACTACATCTAATTGTGGTATTATGAGGCATGAAGCAACAGCCAAAAGTATGATTTCACCTTGAGGCTACTTTTGACTGATACATTTAAAAACTAAGGACCGAGTTTTTCACTATCCATATGAAATTTCCAGGAATCGTGTTGAATTGTTAGCTATGGACTTTTTTTATTTAGCCATGCAATAGTGCAATATGCCCGACAGTAGAGTTTTGCTCTCATTGCACTGAAGTAGACTTTTTCAGGGTTTTATCAAGCCACCTCTATGTTCATCAGTTTTGACCTTTAGGAACCTTGATGGTAGAACAGCACAATACTGTTAAATAAATTTTTAAGCCTAGTTTTGCAACAACTTTATGGTGCGTATTTTGCAAAAATCTAAGAATGAAACTTCTACTTTTAGTAAAGATCTGTGACATTGAGCTTGTAGCTTTTCTTGAGAAGCGTTATTTTAGTTCAGTTCTACATTTGTCAAAGGCATCATATTTCAAAACATATTTGCAGAGATAAGAGTCAATATTTTCCTCCTTGTGGCATCTATTCCATCCATGTGAAGAAACAGAGTGTAACATTTCATAGCTGAAAGAGAAGCAATGCACCTAATAGAAAATAAGCAACTTAATGTGCCGTGCAATACAATTTTCATTGTTAAGTGTGAAACATCGCATGATCTAAGAGAATGGAGGGAAGCATGAGTAATGTAAAAATGAATGGGACCCAAGACTTTTAAAGACAAATGCCTCTATCTGAATCACTATATTCCAAATTAAATATTCAAATCAAAGTCACTCTATGGGCACAATGAACTTTTTCTATCTTTTTCTTTCTGAGGGAATTTTGCTTTTTTAAAAATTTTTTTGGAAACTTTCTCAGGCTCACTGCTCACCTTGGATAGAAAAAAAAAGCCGGAATGATGCGCAAACTCTCAAACCTATAATAAATGGAGGTAGTTAGCTGTGAATGCATCTACAAAATGTTTTGTTGTTTCTAATGATGGGACACATTCAGCACATTTTTTTATCTTCTGTTTTGTGGTGTATCTGGCTCATGAAAACAATGATCACAATAGTACTGACAGATGAAAAAGGTAGATTAAAAACAAAGTATCTATGCCTCAGGTACTAAAGGATATTCTGGATCAATGATTTTTATTGCATGGATAGCCATCTTTTGGGATTTGACTCGGAGATACTAATTTCTTTCATATTAATCCCTACAAAACCTTGGGATGCTAAAGGCTTTTGGCTACTGCTGACCTAAGAGGAGATAATACACTTTGCAGAAGGACATGTCTCTCCAGGTATGCTGTCTTGACATAAGACAATTTGTTGTCCCAAACACAAAAGAATGTTAGAGGTGGAAATAGGATGAAAATGTGACTTCCCAGGGCACTCATCAGAAGCCCTCTGTTGCTTTGAAAATCAGCAGACACAAAGGTAGCTATGTTTAAGGTACCTTAAAGGAGATGTCCATAATTTAACCCCCAAATGTTTATGTGTAATTTTTAACAGCTCAGCACCTCCAGTTGTTCAAACAAGCTGTGTGTAGATAAATCATCTGGCTATAGCCCTGGAGAGAGGAGTAGAGAATGGCAAGTAGGATTTCACAGCCAGCATTCACTAGTGGCAAAATCTGATCCCTTTGTTTATAAAGCCTCTGTGCTGATCAAACTTGATGACAATTAGATAGTTTTTATTTGTCAATGCAGACTGAACAGTTATAATTGTTTTGTTGCTGTTTTCTCAGTTTTTTTCCTATATAATAATTTTGGAAACTGTGTGGGGAAATGCTTTTTTGCAGACCTGAAAACACTGTTATGGATGAAAGCATCTTGAATTTATTCTAGTGGTGACAGCAAGAAAAAGATGGCATGCTTCCAAACAATTTGCCACACATAAGATGTTTCTTTTGTCCCATCTTATTCTTTTCCTCCTCTTCTTTTTGTAATCACAACACTTCATCCCTGCAGACTCCTCTGCCTAATGCTGTTGGATGATCTTTGTCAGGAATGCTTTATGAGATAAGATTCTGTGAGCCTGACGTTTGCTCAATAGCTCAGGCATGCTTTTCTAACAATACTGTTTTAGTTTTTAGATGCCTTACATATATTGTTGAATTGTTCTTGAACTCATCCTTAGGAATCTATGGTTCCCCAAACACTGATGAACAATTTTCATCTTTCTCTCAGAGAAATTGTGCTCAGTGGCACAGATTTGCTCTGTAAATTTAGACATATGTGAGGTTATGTAAAGTGAGGCATGGGCATATGTTTGAAGGACTGGAGTTCTGGTTTGTGCTAGAGGCATGATATGACTAAGATTCAAAACCTGGACAGTTTTAATTACACAAACAACAGGGCTTATTAGGGTAAAGAATGTCATTTTCTACTAGTCATATATGTGAAACATACCTTAAATGTAGTAAACTAGCATTGGGAAAAGCCATGATTGTTTCTTTTTTGTCCTAACTTGAAGTAAACTTCAGGTTACACTAATTAAGAGCAGAAAATGTCATGCCTGTGCATATCCATATCAAACAACCATCTAAGATGGGCATCAATTAAAAATTATTTTTCTTTCTTATGAAATAAAATTATAATAATGTGAGTGATTTTTTCAGTTATTACATATTTTTATTACATAAATACTCCATAAAAATAATACTCAAATAAAGTACTTCTTAAATTTTTTCACATATACTTTTTTCTACTATTTCCATGATGGTAGGCAGCAGTATTTTTGATTTTGGTATATTGATCCATTTTTCCCTTTTATTTACTTTCTCCACTTCATCATAAGTGCAGGTTTTGGGGGAGGGTTATTTTATATAGAGTTGAGGTTTTTCGTCCACCAATAAGCTGTGAACAGCACAGACAGCACAGCGAGGTCATGCTAAGTCATGACTCACAGGGCTGTTTCTCCTAACACTTTTACCAGGGAAAAGCATCTTTTTTCAGGTTCAAAACTTTGGCTGATCTTTGGAAAATCTAAGGTCTGTAGATCATAACCTTGTTAGTGTTAACAACATGCTTCCATAAAGTGATTAGAGGCATATTCATGTCCTCAATGACAAATTTCTATTGGCAAAAATGCTTGCAGTGGGACTGGATGGAAGGCTGTAGCCAAAGTACTTGTAATTGAAAATCTGCACTTAGTGCCCTTTGGGTTTAAAGAGGGGAAGAGTTCAGCCTGGTCTTCTTTTGATTTACAGTCTACTTGGGAAAGCTGCAAAGACAGGAAGGAAAGAGTAATTGAAAACTAAGGTGACATCAAGAGAGAAAAGAAAGGAAAATATACACACAAGCACTGTGAAAAGATAGAAAAGGAGAATGGAGTACTTAAAAATGTGGATATCACAACCATTTTCTTTGTTGTTTGTAGCTCTCCTTTTATCTTTTTGAAGATTCCTTTTTCTCCTGTTGCAACCCCTGGTAGTATACATCAAAACCTACTGCAGACACCTCTCATGGGTAAAATGGGAATCNTGTCTCTCCAGGTATGCTGTCTTGACATAAGACAATTTGTTGTCCCAAACACAAAAGAATGTTAGAGGTGGAAATAGGATGAAAATGTGACTTCCCAGGGCACTCATCAGAAGCCCTCTGTTGCTTTGAAAATCAGCAGACACAAAGGTAGCTATGTTTAAGGTACCTTAAAGGAGATGTCCATAATTTAACCCCCAAATGTTTATGTGTAATTTTTAACAGCTCAGCACCTCCAGTTGTTCAAACAAGCTGTGTGTAGATAAATCATCTGGCTATAGCCCTGGAGAGAGGAGTAGAGAATGGCAAGTAGGATTTCACAGCCAGCATTCACTAGTGGCAAAATCTGATCCCTTTGTTTATAAAGCCTCTGTGCTGATCAAACTTGATGACAATTAGATAGTTTTTATTTGTCAATGCAGACTGAACAGTTATAATTGTTTTGTTGCTGTTTTCTCAGTTTTTTTCCTATATAATAATTTTGGAAACTGTGTGGGGAAATGCTTTTTTGCAGACCTGAAAACACTGTTATGGATGAAAGCATCTTGAATTTATTCTAGTGGTGACAGCAAGAAAAAGATGGCATGCTTCCAAACAATTTGCCACACATAAGATGTTTCTTTTGTCCCATCTTATTCTTTTCCTCCTCTTCTTTTTGTAATCACAACACTTCATCCCTGCAGACTCCTCTGCCTAATGCTGTTGGATGATCTTTGTCAGGAATGCTTTATGAGATAAGATTCTGTGAGCCTGACGTTTGCTCAATAGCTCAGGCATGCTTTTCTAACAATACTGTTTTAGTTTTTAGATGCCTTACATATATTGTTGAATTGTTCTTGAACTCATCCTTAGGAATCTATGGTTCCCCAAACACTGATGAACAATTTTCATCTTTCTCTCAGAGAAATTGTGCTCAGTGGCACAGATTTGCTCTGTAAATTTAGACATATGTGAGGTTATGTAAAGTGAGGCATGGGCATATGTTTGAAGGACTGGAGTTCTGGTTTGTGCTAGAGGCATGATATGACTAAGATTCAAAACCTGGACAGTTTTAATTACACAAACAACAGGGCTTATTAGGGTAAAGAATGTCATTTTCTACTAGTCATATATGTGAAACATACCTTAAATGTAGTAAACTAGCATTGGGAAAAGCCATGATTGTTTCTTTTTTGTCCTAACTTGAAGTAAACTTCAGGTTACACTAATTAAGAGCAGAAAATGTCATGCCTGTGCATATCCATATCAAACAACCATCTAAGATGGGCATCAATTAAAAATTATTTTTCTTTCTTATGAAATAAAATTATAATAATGTGAGTGATTTTTTCAGTTATTACATATTTTTATTACATAAATACTCCATCAAAATAATACTCAAATAAAGTACTTCTTAAATTTTTTCACATATACTTTTTTCTACTATTTCCATGATGGTAGGCAGCAGTATTTTTGATTTTGGTATATTGATCCATTTTTCCCTTTTATTTACTTTCTCCACTTCATCATAAGTGCAGGTTTTGGGGGAGGGTTATTTTATATAGAGTTGAGGTTTTTCGTCCACCAATAAGCTGTGAACAGCACAGACAGCACAGCGAGGTCATGCTAAGTCATGACTCACAGGGCTGTTTCTCCTAACACTTTTACCAGGGAAAAGCATCTTTTTTCAGGTTCAAAACTTTGGCTGATCTTTGGAAAATCTAAGGTCTGTAGATCATAACCTTGTTAGTGTTAACAACATGCTTCCATAAAGTGATTAGAGGCATATTCATGTCCTCAATGACAAATTTCTATTGGCAAAAATGCTTGCAGTGGGACTGGATGGAAGGCTGTAGCCAAAGTACTTGTAATTGAAAATCTGCACTTAGTGCCCTTTGGGTTTAAAGAGGGGAAGAGTTCAGCCTGGTCTTCTTTTGATTTACAGTCTACTTGGGAAAGCTGCAAAGACAGGAAGGAAAGAGTAATTGAAAACTAAGGTGACATCAAGAGAGAAAAGAAAGGAAAATATACACACAAGCACTGTGAAAAGATAGAAAAGGAGAATGGAGTACTTAAAAATGTGGATATCACAACCATTTTCTTTGTTGTTTGTAGCTCTCCTTTTATCTTTTTGAAGATTCCTTTTTCTCCTGTTGCAACCCCTGGTAGTATACATCAAAACCTACTGCAGACACCTCTCATGGGTAAAATGGGAATCCAAGCTGATACCAAGATCCATCTGTATGTCAAAGCATCAGGCATAAGGTATTTGATATGACTTGTGGTGGACTGTGATGGGACACTAACATTTCTCATGCAATGTACCTTCCCAGTAGCATAATTGTGCAGAAGTTAATGCGTAATATGGCCATATGTTGTGTCTCACTGAATCAAGATAAATTGGAATGCAACATGCAGCAATCACAGTTTTACATTATGCAGATGTAATATAGATAAAATTGCTAACAGTTTACACTTAAGAATGAAGTATAGATATGCCAAGTTGGGTCATAATGTGAGGACAGGACAGACATTCATCAGCTTCAGGGATTTGAGATTTTAATGCCTTCTCTATTTCTTCTCCTGACAACAAAATTAAAAGGTACTATACTTGATTTTTAAGCTTCTTGAATTTTATGGAATCAAAATAGGGACTCTGTTACTAGTTCTTCCAAAACCATCTTCCAGCTCTGTTCTGGCAGCTCTGATTTCAAATGCATTAAAAATCCTAGGTACAAAACCAATCGTTCAAATACATCCCTCAAAACAAAGAAAAAATTGACATTTTTGGACCATTAGTTTGTTCCTCTGTTGATTAATCAGTACAGTTTGACTGAAACTGGCAGAGTGACTCCGATTTCCCTGACATACATAAGCAAGGTCCTTGCTGTCAATTGCTCATGTTTAAGTCATTTTAGACATGCTTTTTTATTCTTAGAATTCCCTCCCTGTACAGGTTTTATTGGCATTGACTTCTTGCTGACTGCAGGTGTTCTTAGAAATCCCTGTATTATATGGTGGACGCACAACAGTCCTTACTATGGACTCTTTTACCTTCTGTATCTTCTACTATTGTTCTGCTGCAATGCAGATTTACTTAAGAAGGATACCCACAGTGGAACCTTTAACTAAATTTAACTGGATCATCATAACAATCATGTGCCTCAGCTGAATAACTGAATTTATTGTCATATTGCCTTCTTCATATACTTTGTTTTAACATTTCTGTCATCTGTACCTGCCCGTCTGTTTGTTGCCATTGGGCTAAAATTATCATGAAAATAAATGTTCCCAATATTTTATTTGACTTTAAAAGGTCAGCATTTCACTTTTGAGATTACATTGAACTACCTGCCAACACCTTTAATTTATGAGTTAATTTACTCATGTAAGTAATCTCATTGGGTTCCAAAGAATCAAACTGTATTATTAGTCATTTAATTTTAAAGTAAAGACTAGATATAACAAAGACTTTTTTTTAGTGAGGGTGTTAAAATACTGGAACAGTTTGCCCAGACATGGTAGATGTACCATCCCTGGAAACATTCAAGATCAGGCTGGATGGGGCTCTGAGCAACCTAATCGAGTTGAAGGTGTCCCTGGTCATTGCAGGGGTTTAGACTGGAGGGCCTTTAAAAGTACCTTCCAAACCTTTTTTTTATTCCATGATTCTATGGTCTTTATCCTGATGCATGAACTTTTGCAGATAGTATGCCAGAGATTGTATGCTGTTTCTAAACATGGATAAAATTTCTGTAGTGTTAAGCCTATGAACTAATTCAGTAATAACAGCCATCACAACACATAGAAATTTAAGAAGTACAGAGTGGAAAAAAATGGGCTGGATAGTTGATGAATAACTCTTCCATTTCCGTGCAAATGCAATTCACCTAGAGCATGTGAAAAAGTGATTGTGAATCTGCTTATGCCACAAAATATTTTCTGCTCAGAAACTAACCTGACGAAGAGACATCAAAAATGTCAAAAGCTTATGAATGTCACTGAACCTTCAATTCTATATTTGTACATTTCTTTTTCCCTGTCCTCTATTATCACCTGAGCCATAAGAAACACTTACTGAAGCTAAAGGGAAAAACAAACCAACGAAAAGGGAGCCTCATGCTCCGAGGGCAAAACCATATGCAGTATTCACTCTGAAATTTGGACAAGTGAGAGATGTACATACGATGAAGGATTGCCATAGGGCAGATTTATCTCCTTACTACCCATTCTGTCAGTGCTCTGAAATACTTTTGCTGTGATCGTGTAAAAACTGCAGCCATGTAGCATGCAGCATCTGAACTACTGTGCCTCTGGGTTAGGGGCATACCAATCAACAACCTGGTTACTGTTTTTCAATGTTTTAAACAAACCAAAGGGGAATTCTAACATACTCATTTCAATAAAAGGTCATATCCTCAGTCGATGTATAAATTTGATGGAGTTGTTCTGGCATAGGTTATCTGAGGCGTTAGATCATTATTTCTAAAATATTACAGCAGAACCTGAGCTAGTGTAAATCAGTGCAACTCCACTGGCTTCAGCAGAATCACTCCAGTTTTTGTTGGCTGAGGATATTGGTCTTTATGTAAATACAGAGTGCTTGATTGATTTCTGTATTGCACTGGTTTTCCATGTAGAATTAAATTGTTTTAAACTAAACCTTCTCTGTTACAAAGGTAGAGCAGCAGGGAGTGATGAATTAGACCCCAACTACCCAAGGGGGATCTGGTCAGCTCCTCAGAGAAAGTCTTTTCTTATATGAGTGCTCATTATGGTACTCTCCCTGTGGCTATGCTGAGAGTGCTCTGTGACACCAGCACACACTGATCATGAAGTGCCTTGATCAGCTCCTCTGCAGGTGGGATTGAACATGGGTACCATGCTGCCCCTATGTTGTTCCCTGAGGCCTCCCTTGTGAAAGCACCTGGTATAGAAATTCCCACCAGCACCTGCATTGCAGGCTGCTGGCATGCTCATGGAAAACTTTTGTTATGCTTGCTTCTAGGAGTGCTCTGAAGAATAACTCTGATCCACAAACCAAATATTACTTATATTTCCTCCTCTTTTTCTCTTCCATGTGCAATCCTTGCAGATATATACCACAGAACTCCATAAAAAGTATGTGCCAGCATTCTCTGTTGCTCCCATAACTTTGTTCCAAAGCTTAGTCAAGGTGAAAGTCCCAGCTGCTTCAGCTCCCCATCAGTCACAGTCTGGGATGAAATTTTCCCTGAAATTCCCAGGGCATGGATCAAGGGGCAGGGGCACTGAACCTGTATCCACACTTTTGTAGGTTACAGTGTTATGGATGCACATCACTTACTTGCCTGGTGGGTTCATGGGTTTATTGCAACTCACATGTCAGCTCCTTCCAAGAAGTAAAAGGCTACTTTGATTGTACTGTCAGGAGCTTCCATCAGTCTGGCAGGGACACCTGACCTTGATCTGGAAGTTGGTAGTGCTGTCTCCCAGGAGCTTTGAAAAATGTTTTCTACAAATCATTGCACAGCAGACTGAAATTCACAAGCAAATGATTGCTGTAATTGGAGGGTTTGTGCAGCTGAACAACATTTGTACAACCTGATATATATCCTTAGGAAATATTGTAGAGATGTAATGTACTCAGGAGGCATGTTTTCTGGTCCACCAAAAACATGGTAAATTTATGTGTGAGGCAATATTCCTCATTAGTCTCAATGGGTTCTTAACAAAATAAAGCAAGTAACAACAGGCTGCTCTTTGTGAATTTGACATCTTTCTATTTGTAGAAAACGAGCTGTACATTGCTGATCACCTAGAGGTGGGATCTCCATTCCCGTTGTGGTGGAATGGGAATTTCCAACTGGATGACTACAAGTTGCTATAAATTGTATCTTTCAATATGTGCAAGCAATATTTTTTTAAGCTAGGAGACTACAGAAGAGTGGTCAGTCCAGTATGAGTTGCCTGAGCTCATCTACCCCAAGCAAGGTTGTGGCTGTTGCTGGTCATCTATATTACTAGAGGTATTTTGTCAGTGAGAGCATTTTTGCTGCATCCCCACTGGGCTGCACTCCAGATACCCAGGAGGATGATTCAAATGAAAGATAAGGTTGAGACACCATCTGGCACCAGGGATATTTTCAGAGCCACTGTGACAATGAAGTATGGATAAAACCAGTCTTCCCTCAGCGCAGAGCCCACTTGTCCCTTGCTGAGCCATTTCCCTCCTTGTCCGTTGCTGTCACTGCAAGACAGGCTGAAAGGCCACAGAGGCATCTTCCACCAGCTGTGCTGATCCAGAGCTGCCACTTGAAGCTGTGTTGTCACTGACAACTGGAATCACAGCAGCTTTCAGGAGACTTAAATTGATAATGATCAGAATCCAGCTCATGATAAGGAGTTACAAGGCGAAGTTTGTGTCACTCCTGCAACCCATCTGTGTTTGTGCAATGTGAGCTGTACTGCAGTTCAGCTCAGCCAAATGAAAGCCATGGATTAGGTAGTAATGCTGCTGTTGCTTATTTAGAGAAGGCTGTTTTATTTATTTTAATTGATTTTTAGGTACATGTAATACTTGGAAAAAATGTCTTCTGCAGAGCATTAAATATTGTTTACCTTATGACATGTGATGTTTGTGCTTTAACCTGTATTCAAAACTACTTCTCTCTATCGATTAAGGGCCCCATCTGTCAGTCACTCTGCTCTGAAAATCCCATTGATTTCAAAGGGATTTGGTGAAGAAGAATGATAGTTCTATAAACCCATTTTCAGGGGTTTGTGAAAGTTAGATAAAGCTGGACATTTTGTAATTTCCAGTAGAAATTATATGATTCTTATGGTTCTGACTAAATAAAATAAAGTATGAAATTAAAATGACAATGAAAATAAGGAGAATAATATCTATCTGTGACCCAGTAACTAAAGCAAAGAGTCCTTTATAGTCACCTGTTAGGGTATGTGTACTTGGTGTAGGAACTTGTCCTGTGCCATAGGAGCCCTAGGCTGAATATTTGATCCTCTAACTCAGGGTGACAATGCAGGGAACCTGAAAGTTTGCAAAAATCTCAGAGTTCAATGATCCTTGCACTTGCTTAGTTTTTCCCCTCCATTCTCAGATTAAAAGATTTATTGCCAGGACATTTTATTTTTGCTGCAATTTTTACATCAACGGAACAGACTGAAAAACACAGTTCTCATGGAACAATTCCCTCAAAGGTTTATTAGCAAAAAGAAAAGGAGACCTCACAGGTACAATTTCAATACATATCACTATGGCATAACTACCTTTTTCTAATAGACCACCTTTCTAATTTGATTTTTTTTTTACCTGGCAATAAAATAATCTTGGCTTAAATATATGTTCATCCTGAAGCTTCTCCTCCTACCTACCAGCATCAAGCCAAGGGGTAAGAAAATGTTTTATAAAGAAATGCATCTGGCATTGGTTGGCATTAGGTTGTTTTTTTTAGCTGGTGGTAATACAGTGACAAACCTTTTAGAGAGATGATGATTGAGCATTCATTTTTAGTAGGGAACCTAATTAACAAACTTAATGTACTTTTATTCAAATATTTTGGAAAGATAATGTTAAATACCTGTTTTGCTTTTCTTTGTTTACTCATGCATTTATTGAACACTTGCTATAGCATTTTATCTAAAATTAGGTCCACAGTAATTTAGGCAGGCATATTTTATGTGAGAGATTCTGTAGAAGACCTTAAATCATAGCGACAGCCATTAGAAATTGCTTAAATAAAAACATTTTTGAACAATTTTAGGTCTTACAGTGGAGCTTTTTAAAGGACTAAACCACTCCCACTTTGTGTATGAATATTTGAATGGATCTTACTTTCAGGAAATAACAGTGTATAAAAGCTGAAGACCCTCTATAGATCCTTCTTTGTGCATAGTACCCTTGCTTGTACTTTAACTAAACCTGAGCTTGTCAGTAGATAATTTATACTGTTTGGAGTTTTCAAACTCTTGATCTCTTCAACTCTGAGCTCAGTGCTACTGAAAAATAATTCAGTAACTAAGGACATTATGCACAGCTTGCTCTATGCTTAGCTTAAAACTTTAAAATCTTCAGGATTTTCAGCACCTTCTATATACTCTGGGAAAGGTGGGCTTCTCTGGGATAACCTAAAGAACCTCAGTTAGCAAGCACTGGTTGAAGGTCCATGAATTCTGAAGGTGAAAGGTAGACTTTTCAGTCTCTGTTTTAGCATCAAAGTGCTCAAAGCCAGAAGTTCAGGACCTCATCTAGAGCAACTGAACAAATAAAAAGTTTTACATTTGCTCTTACATCAGCCTTTCTCTCCATTTTTGTCCATTCATGTCGCCTTTTCTCTGCTTAATCTCATCTGTAGGAGGTGGTGTGTTGTGAAGACAGAATACTTGAAGGTGATGGTCCCGGCACATCATGGGTTCTGGCAGGGTTTCATTGTTGTGGTGCATCTCTTCAGCTCCAATGAGATGCAGCCTGACAATTATTTCAGGGATCTGAATTTCTGCTCTGTGTATTTTTGACACCTATTTTGATTCTCTTGAATTATTTTATTGCAGTTACAATAAAATAATTATATTTAATTCTGAATTTATTTGATTTTATATTAATTGTTAAAAAATGCTATATTGCAAAAAATTAGAAAAATGCACTACTTATAGAGGAAAGAAATGTACACATATAACATGTATACAGTGTATAAATAACATATAATACAATATGCACCTGTATTTTCAGTCAGTGTTTGGGATGGTACCTTATATCTTTGAGATCTCTAAGGTGCTGCATATATTGCAGGCTGTACAGAGCTGTTCTCAGTCCCTGCATTGCTCAGTTTAGAACTTTCCTTTGTTACAACCTGGTCCTCAAGCTACTGTTCTGCCTGAACTTCATCTTGGCTCTGTTCTTCATGTTTTACTCTTACATCAGTCACTGGTGTTTAACCTTTTTAACAAAAAGAGGCATCTTCATGGGGAATAGGTCCACATTTTAGATATTTGAGTTCGTATTGGTAGATGGCTATGTCATTGCAGATTTAACCTATTGGTCTTTGTTTGCTCTTTTCATTAGGCTTAAAAGGACAATTAGGCTTCTTTCATTAGGCTTAAAAAAAGACAATACTCCTACTTCTAATAGCATTTATCTAAATCTTTCCTATCATTTTCTAAATAACATAAGGCCATTAAGAATTTAGATTCAAGAGGTACTGTCCTATATCTTACCAGGACCCGGTGCAGAACAAACTAGTAGAGCAGGCTTTTAAAAAATCTTTCAAGTAATTTTGATAGTCTTTTTTTTACAATTTGACTATGTCTGTCTTGGACCTGGAAAAGTATACCAAAAATAATAAATCTTTGCAAATTTTTAAAACTTGTTTCTTATATGTCCTTACTGTGGCTCGTGTCATATCTTGCAAATATTGATTTGTACATGAAATCAAATTTGTAATGGCTGTGTTTTTTTTATTCTTTATTCTTCAGCTAAGTGAGAATCATAATCCAAAATCAATATGTATTTTCAAGCACATAGGAAAATGTCTATTTGAACTGTGGATGATTTATAAAGTTTCCCTGTTCTTATATGCAATATATAACATTTTTGAGTCTCATTCTGATGTGAATGCCATTTTTTGAAAGTGTCACTATTATACTAGCATTTTATTTATATAACTTCTCAGCTTGTCAAGAACATGTTGTTTTTTTTTTTTTTTTTTTGTAATGTATCAAAGCCTACCTGAAAGCATGAATCCCTTAAGTGAGACCTTGAGCAATCTGCTCAACTCTTATGTAACATTAGGTGATTATGGCTTATTCTGGAAAAATACAAATAATTTTGTAGAGGAGCCTTATTTGGAAGTCAGAACTACATCTGCCCACCTTTAATGTAGTAGGTGTGCATGGGGAAGAAACCAAGAAACACAAAGTTGTTCTTAAGAACAATGCATCTTTGTAATACATTTAGGGTGGCATGTCAGAAGGTAAGAGAAAACCATGTAGAAACAGCTATCTGGGTTTATATACAAAAATTCAAAGGTAATTCAGAGAAATTCAAAGGAATTTGTCCTGGGGGTGACAGACTGGCAAGGCCTTTGGGAAGTTAGCCTGATCATCCAAGTTAGAAAGCAATAAAGAGGTATAAAGCACCTTGATAGGAAGACCTTCCCAGGACCCCAACACACTGCAGAGGGCTGAGTCCAAGGTGAAAGCACTGTGTGAAATCCTGGACACCAGCCAGGGCTCAGGCACTTTGTCCATCTGTGAGGAGCACTGCTGCCCTGAGAGCACCATGATGCTCACGTTGGAGCCAAAGTGGTGGCTGGTGGGGGTGTGTTTGTACAGCAGCTGTAGGAGTGTGGTGTGTTGTTGAACAGAAACTTCTACCCACCACTACAGTCATCCTGGTTAGTAAATACATTTTAAGTTGAGTAGGATGGGGTGCTGTGGCTTTGCTGTTGTGGCTACCCCACCCCTAAACTCTGTTGCAACAGCTTTACTATTCTGCAGTTCCACTTAGTCCTACTTTGTCGTTTGTACTTTTCACCTCATCAGCCTTCTGCCTCTGCACTAAAATCCCTCTCAGTGAGATTTAAGGTCTGATACATTTCCAGCCCTACAATGTGTGTACCATCTCTGCAACAATTCAAACTCTGTCTTTTAGAGATTTTGTTTTGCCTTTATTTTCCCTCAGTAGGGAGCATTCATCTTGTGAGTTACCTAATGTTTCTTGCCCACACCTGTAAATAATACTGTTTTAACTTCCATATATTTTATGCATTTTTAGATGTGACATTAACTTGTGTATAAGCAACATATGGAATGAGTTCTCTCATTTTCAGGCTAACCAAAGGGTGTTGAAACATGCACTATTCTCACAAATTCTTCTTTTTTAAAAGTGCTTTTTTTTTCCTTAGGAAGTTTCACATTTTATATGTCAAGTTTTAGTTTTCTTTGAATATAACGTTCTTCTGAAAGGCTGTACTTTATTTCATTATGCTTCTTGTTCTCTTGTCTTGATTAGGTTTTCTATTGACATCTTTTTAGGTTTTTGATTCACTGTGGTCATTTCTATGGTCTGAGGAATACTGGCAATGTCTCCCTGCCCCCACCCCAATATTATAAGCTTCTCTCTTTATTATGCAGCCTGGCATAATCATATTATTTTTCTAAATCTAGTCCAAGATGTAAATTCAATGCTCTTCTTTTTCTTAGTTGTGCGTTTCTTACGGGTTTTGACAGGCATCAATGTGACACCTGTCACATTCTAATCTGAGGTTAAGGATTTGTTGAAGATTTCAGAAGAGTCTATTTGTCTTAACACTCTCAAATATGTACTTCATGAATCCACTTATTGAATTACAATGCTTGCTAAATTTCAGTAACATAATATGTTAACTACCTTGCTCTTTCTCATTCAACTGTTGATTTTTAAATTAATCTCATGTTCTGCAATGTTAAAATGAGAAAACCTGCCTTATCCCATTTTTTCTTTTCAATGTTTCCTTTTGGCTTCATAAAGATAAAATTATCTTGCTTGAACCTTTTCAGTCATCTGCTATACTCCTGGAGAGTTTCAGCCTCTTTAGATTGTAAAATTCATGTTCCACATTGTCCAATTATTCCTCTTCTATTGCAAAGTTTCTCAAGTCACTCTTTTTTTTTTTAACCTTTACTCCTGATACTGTGCTGTAATTATAGACAGTGACTGGAGAGAACTCTGTCTCAGAAATTATATACTCTGAGTATATATATGAGTATAACTGGTCAAATATTATGTGTCCCAAAATTACCAAGGATTTCTCAAGCATCTAGATCTGATTTAAAAATTTGGGTTAATTTTTAGAATATTGTCACAACTTTTAAAAGATATCTACACTGTTTACTAGCCAAATCCAATAAATGTCTAATGCAGTTACAGTTAATTGGTAGGAAATGATAACATAGACTCACTGTTTTCTTTTAATGTTATATCTGCAGGCGGTGCTACAGCTGCCTCTCTTTAATCCTACTCTGTTAAACTGACTGAGAAAAGCTACAAAGCTCCAGAGAGGCTTTATTTGAATCCCCTTCTTGTTTGAGAAATTTCAGAACTTTGTCTTCTGATGATGAGGAGAATGCTGTAAGATCAGCCCCAATATCTTGGCCTCAGCAACATGTTAAGAGAGAAATCTGTAGTTTAGTTAGGACAAATGAAAAATCATATTCACCTTTCTCTACAGAAGCACACTTTACTGACTAATATCAAGATAGCTTTTTGATGTAAGAAATACTTTTACATATATTTATATTAGTATTAATGGACAAAGAAGTGAATGAAAAGCAAAAAGTATGAGGAAGTGTAATTTTGCAGCTTATTATAGTAAGGAGCTGTTGCTTAAATTGATTCCAATGAAATTGTTTGACAAATATTTGCTGTTCATTGGAATGAATTTAGTTTGAAGAAAATAACTTTAATGAGCACCTTTATCCTAACTACTTTGAAGGTAGGATTTTTCTTAACTACAGGCTTAAAACCAACCTAATTTACATTCACAATTTAGATGTAGGGTGTATTAAAAAAAAAAAAAAAAAAAAAAAAAAAANAAAAAAAAAAAAAAAAAAAAAGGTGATCAGTGTGGGTTTAAGGGTTAGTTAGCACAGAATTACAGAATGGGTCAGGTTGGAAGGGACCACTGTGGGTCATCTGGTCCAAGCTCCCTGCTCAAGCAGGGTCATACCAGAGCACACGGCACAGGATTGTGTCCAGATGACTTCTCTGGGCAATCAGTTCCAGTGATCAGTCACTCACACAGTAAAGAAGTTCTTATATTCAGGTGGAACTTCCTGTGCATCAGTTTCTGCCCCTTGCCTCTTGTCCTAGTGCTGAGCACCACTGAGAAGAGCCTGGAAACGTCCTCTTGAAACATTGACTCCTCCCTTACACACATTCATGGAGATTGCTGCCAGTTGCCTCTTTTTGAGGTTATCATCTTATTTAATTCAAGACTCCCAAATAAAGATAATTCACATAAAGCCAGATTCACAGTGCTGAAAGTACGAACACATTCTTCCATACATCTTCCATGCAAGAAACTGTAACAATTATGCTATAATTGCTAGATAACTAAACATTTATGTGTATATAATTATATTGCAATTTTTTGCTACAGATGCATACAGAATGCAGTGATATTATATGCAGTTTTATAATTTATTCTACAATTATCTTGTAGATTTATATAGCCTGTGAACTGCCAGCATAGAAATTACCAAATCATATAGCTGTTTAAAAAAAAATAGCAAATTTTGTAACAGTGAAGAATGGTAAAAGCAGTCTTTGAAAATGGAAGTTGAATTTTATCTTAGCATATTGTTTTTTCTCAAGAATTTGTTTTCTGAGAGTTTTGAAATAAAGGTAGAAAGGATAGTAATGTAACAAGAGAGTCCATATAAAGAAATAAAATATATTCATATTGAGTTGTCAGTATAGAAAGGAGAATGTGAGAACTGAATAGAGTGAGATCTATTAGGTTGTGCAATTTTTCCCCAGTGAGCACATAGTACATTTTAAACTAAATATGTCTTAGGAAGTGGAAGCCTTTCAGTAGGCAAAAATTTTAAGTGTTGTATGGAAGAAGCAGACAAATGTATTTTTTCCTATCTTCAAATAAAGTATATTAATTTTATCCCTCATACATTCCTATATCAGAGAGCACAGTGAGACTGTGATTTTGTGAACATTGGTTTGTGAACTTCAGATTGTTGACTGCATTTGTAAGATTATATCCTCCTGGAAAAAACAAATCCATCTGTGATTTTGTGAACATTGGTTTGTGAACTTCAGATTGTTGACTGCATTTGTAAGATTATATCCTCCTGGAAAAAACAAATCCATCCAAGGAGAAGATTTGCAATGTTACGTACTTTACTGGGGGGATGGGGAGCCACTAATAGAAATATACAGTTCTTTCCCTTTTTTTTTTGAGAAGAAATGGGAGGGGTCTGTACACAAATTTTGCAGTCTTGTCATCATAAGCTTAACTAACTCGTTAGTTCTCTGCAGGGAAGTGGTAATTCTCTGCTGTAGTATTTTCTTTGTGATTTCTTTCATTTGCTCTTGCTTGCTTGGTTTGCACCCCGACCAAGTGTTGATGAAACCTAGGGGACTGAGAGTAGCTAAAGCAGTCTAACTCCAGACTTAATTTCCTGCTAAGTGGAGTAAAGAATAAGGTTTCTCTGCTGTTTTGCTTTTTTACACAGTTTTCACACTCTGTTTTGCTTTCTCTCTTGCTGCTGGCATCCTCCTTACTGGGATTTTCAAGGATCTTTTTCTTCTTGATGAAAGGGAGGAAAAAGACTCTCTCCTCAAAGTGGCAAAACAAAGGGACAAAATTCTTGCAAGTTAGTCTCCAGAAAGGGAAGAATTCATACGTACTTGACTCTTCAACTCATGGCTAATCTCAGAAATTCTGAAGCTTTATGTATTACGTACAGTGTAAACTGGGACTTTTCCTTTGGGGAAAGTCACAGTTGATTGAAAAAAAGAGCATAATTTAAAATGCCAAAGTAAAGGCTTTTGCTTTCATTTTTAAATATATTTTTGAGGAAAGTGAATTTGATTTAAAAAAACTTTTAAAAAACTTATTACAATTTTATGTTTGCAGTCAGTTAAGTTTGCATAGGCAAAATGCATTGAAATGTCTTCCTTTGGCTTTATAAATTCAGTTTGAATGATAAAAAAATAATATGCTCTAGACTTAAAAATATCTAATATGAAGCAGTTTCAAATAAAAGTACAAAACCCACTAAGGATAAACTAGGTTTGTTTCTAACTCTGACAGCTGGAAAATAAAGCACAGCCAATGTAAAATGTTTCTGAGACGTAAATAAAACAGACCTCTGAGCTGTTTAAAAGTAAGGAGCTTCAATTCCTTAGCTAAACTCTCAATTTCAGAGAGTGAAGTGCCCATGTTCTTCAAGTGNCTTAGCTAAACTCTCAATTTCAGACTTTTCTATACATTGTCCTTTCATTAGTGCTCATGTTCTTCAAGTTCACTTTGATGTGTGAGAAGTTTTAATTGGTACATACTGTTTGTAACAGAGAAGTTAGTGAGCATTAAAGATATTAAATGGATAAATAGACAGGTTCTTCTCTACTCAGCAGTATTTACACTTAAAACAAAGTGGGTTTTGTGATAGCGGCAGCTGAGGTGAGGTGGTTTGTCCAAAGCCATACCCTAAATGCATTCTTTAAGTCTCTGCTAGCTGGAAGAGTTCAGAGCTTTCTCTCTGCTGTTTTCTTCTATCATCAAACGTAGAATGATGACCCTTGATTTAAATAGATAGCAGTTCTTGATTTAAGGGGATGACAATCTGCTAAAAGGCAAAATTTTGAAGTATAATTAGGCAATACCAGTCAAAAAATTACTCCTCAGGAACCATATATAAGTTAGAAGTAACTGATAACCAAAGATACTGTAATGATAGCTGTTTATTTTCTCCTAGAAACCAATTTATGATTGGATTAGTGTCACAGTCATGCAGAGATAATTTTATTATCATTCTTATTAATGAGTGCCATTCTTTATATTTTAATATATTGCTTTAATTATTTTAAGAAAATGAAGACTCTGTATTGGCCAGTTAGATTACTTACCTTATCTCTCATCAGTCTCTGCATCTCAGAAGATAAGGATGGAATAATGTAGTTACAGTGATTATTTCTGAGTCCGAGGGAGGGTGTAGTCAAAATGTAAGCATCTAATCTTCATAGCTAGAAAAGTTAAGATGGGTAAAATCCTTTCTCTTTTTTTTTCCCATACTCAAAGGCTCAGTCTGGCTTTAAAACTACTTCAGTTAAGAGTGAAATGGTTCACTAGTCTGTGCTACTGTCTTGTCCTTAGAAAGCTTCACATGCCTGCCTTTTGCTGCTTCATTTGGTTCTAGTCCATCATTTCATGGGAGCCATGTAGGCTGGTGACGTCTAGGAGCAAAAAATACTCAGTATCAGACAAAAATGTAAAGTTGCTTCCTCTGAGCAAATATACTTTGGATTTCAAGCAAAAGATAAATTTGACTGTACATGTGAGGAAGGTATGCACTGGTACCTTGGGAAATCCCTATTGGCAGACCAGTCCTCAATTTCCAATAAATCAGAACTCCGCTTAAATCTTTAAAGCGAATCTTTCAGAGTAGGGGCTGCTGACATTTTCCTCCTACCTCCCCAAATTCAGATTTAGCTCTGATAAAAGATTCAGTGAGAAGGATAAAAGATAGACTTTTCATGCCATAGAAATATAGGCACAGCTGGCTGAAGGTATAAGGTGTAATGTCTTCTGAGGGTGGCAGTACAGTCACAGGTAGTCTCTTGACTATTTCTGATGGATCACTGGAAGTCCTGCATATAGCAAATAGTACTGCCATTTGAAGAGGGGCTGTGTTTGGATTGTTGCAAGGGAAGGCAGGGATATGCCAAAAGCAATATATTTTGCTCCTGCTGCTCCCTGTGCCCCTTCATAGCCAGTACACTGACTGTTGTAAAAGTCTTCCATTTGCCTCTTGGCTTTTTATTGTGGACTTCAGACTCGGGCCCAGTCCTTTATCCTCAAAATAACAAGACTGAGGAGGTCTCAAGAGTCTCTAAGATTAGGTTTGAAAATCACGTGAATACCAAGATTAACCTTCTGCATATAAAATCTAAGATTTCATCTTGTCTACTGAGATAGTTCAACAGCTCAAAAAAGATACCCAGACACAGAAAGGACAAGAGTAATTTTGGAAACATCATATTTTTATGAAGAAATCAGAGAAGAATTCAGCCTGCAACAAAGAACCCCAGGTCTTTATGTGAAATTTAAAAACTTCTCTGCTGTTTTGGTGGCTGAATTTTTATATAATTCACAATCAGCAGACGGTGTGAGTGGTGAGCCATGACATTTGAACACAATGACATGGACTGGATAGGGACCAGTGCAAAATGCAGAGCATTTGATTAGAAAATAAATTCCCTCAATATAGTTTAAAATCAGATTTTTTTAAGATTTTATACCAGCTTTAACTGATTGTGGCTGTGTAGCTGTGCAGAGCTTGCTGACAAAATGGTTTAGTTTCAAACTAGAAAGGAACATTTCTGGGTAAAAAGAAAAAGCATTTTATTACATACTGTTGAACTGTTGCAGCCAGACTGAATGTTGATTAATTGTCCAAAATATTTCTTTTCCTGTCTCTCCAATAAAGCACATTACAGTTGGCAGAGAAATGGAGGACCAGACTGCTGGATGGAGTGAATGTAGACATTGACATGTTCACATTTCTTCACAGGCATGACAAAATCAATATGCTATTTCCCATTCTTAAATATGACCAAGAAAAGGCAATATATTATCAAGAACCTTCTAGATGCAGAGGGAAGTAAATAAAACAATCCTACCATATTTCTCTATCCATAACCTTTACAGGCATTTCAAGGAGTATCTGCACAGTACCAAGGCAGTGCCAGGCAGAGAGATGGCTCTGCTGACTCTTAAAAACCCTGTCAAGTATGGGCTGGGCATGTTTGCGGCACTGTCCTGTCCCAGAGCTGTGTGTGCGCTGCTCAGGGTACCCAAGCTACCTCCTTCAGATGCCCTCTTAAACCCCTCCACTCATCAAAGGCAGTATTGTCAGATCTAACTACTTATGCCCATAAACATCTGTGAAGTTCCATCATTATCCTCCTTCCAGTCCCTCATTAAAACTCTCCTTTGCCAGGATGCCTACAAAGTGCCTACAGAAAGCCTGTCAACAGTTAATCTCTGTGTGTTCTGAAATAGCTGCTTGTCATGGTGGTTCTGATGTCCCACTGGCTCCATGCATTTCCTTGGTGTCCCTTTCTTGCCCTGTGTTAAGACTCAAGACCTGTGGGACTGAGCACCACCTTTAATTCACTGAATTAAACCCCCACAGGAAAATACTTCTTTTGGATTTCCTGAAAAATTGGAAATTTATAGGATAGTGTCAGAAAGGATGCTTTAGAGAACTCACTCTGCTTGGTTAACCAAGAAATTGACTGAGAGACAACATAACTAATGTAAATAAGGTTCCTTCAGGGAAAGAATATATGAAGGGCTCTTTAGTGGAGAAAGACAGAAACAAGAAATAATGTCCAGCGGTTAAAAAGTACATTCATGCTAGAAATAAACTACCCGTTTTTAACAGTCAGGGTGGTCGACCAGTGGAACAAAGTGGTGAGGAGATGAAAAGCTGCTGTCTCATGATACCAGGAGAAGAATGCTACTCAGAATTGTCTGCATTACCCTGCCCAGGTAATGCATTCACACATTGCTAGAATTTGATGGAATACAACAGCTACTGATACACAGGAAGTCAGCCTAGATGATCTTCTATAGTCCCATCTAGTTTTATGAGTCTCAAAAAAGTGGTTAACAGCAATGTGAGGACTTCAAAGATGATAGACCTAAATGGTTTGTCCCATTCAAAAGTGGAAGGACACACAGTATGTCTGTGTGCAGTTTTGCTTACCTATTTAAAATTGCTGGGTTTGCTTGCTTTCAGATTTCAGGTGAAATATTGACTGCATAATATAACCACCATATCTGCAGTGAGGAGAGAGTAAGGTAAGAAAACTAGATTATTATTTTCCAAGGGGAAAACACACAAGAAGTCTATGTACCCAGTGTTGCTCTTAATTATTTATAGCATCTATTAGTAGAGCAGAGGAAGCTTTGTAAAGTGCAAATGAGACAATTGTTATGACTTTTATATGCAAAACAAAATACCTAAAAGAGTAGTCAAATTCTAAATTTAAACTGTTTATAGTCAGGTTACTAAAATAGTTTGCACCAGCCTCCCTAAGCAGATTTAAAAAATCTTTATACTTAAAGAAAACTTGGGCTAAAAATCTTCTAGAAAGCTTCTTTTTGTCTATTATGCATGTTGCTTATAGATAATGCCAGTTTATTGCTTTAAATAGTCAACAACCATAAACATTTAAAATGCCCAATTTTTGTGCAGAGGACATCTTACCATGTTCTTCATGCAGTTAGCCCTGGATTGTGTGAGAGCTTAGATTGCATCACTGAACTATTTAATAAAGCAGTGACCTTAGCAGTGGCGTGCATTTACACTAAAAGTTCAGAATTAAAGGATCTACAAAGGTAATGAGAAAATGGTTACTCCAGCCTACACACTGAAATCTCCAGGGACTTCTACGTGCAGCAGTAATATTGCAGACGGATAATTCCCTCATTTCCTCTTTGGAGTTTCTAATAAAACCAAGGTTGGAAAGCAATGCTCCAAGAGAAGAAGATATTTGTGAAATTTATTTGTTTTTATTAAAGAGTCATATTCCTTAGGTTCTTGAAAGAAGCTTGTTCAGATAAAGGCAAATTTTAGAAAAATAAAATAATGTGCCACCAGTGCTTGGTGAAAAAGACTGATGTAATACCATATTTCAGTCACTCTGAATGCATCTTCTCACTCATCCTTCACTGCGAATGAAGAAAGAAAACATCTCCAGATCAACAATACTCATTTTTTTTTGGTGGATGACTGATGTCTTCCCAAAAGAACCACAGACATGAACAAGAATTTAAGAAGAAACGTGGGATGGAGACTAACAGAAATTGACAAAATGAAGTCAGTCCTGACATTATTTACTAGATTTAAAATGTCAAGACCATTTTCTCTGAGTTATATCAGACTTGAATTTCACTTAACTAGGTGGAGCTCTCCTCACCTCTGCTTCCAGTCAGATTAATCTATAGTAATTGCCAGTGTTAGTTTGGTTATCCACTAGAGTATATATAACTTCAATCAGGCCCTAGTAGAACTGTAAATAAATGATAAAAATACTGGGCACATTTAGGGAAATTAATTGTGGCAAGGCAGTGGATTACAGACTGCAAAATAAAATAGGACTCCCAGCATGTGAAGTTTTTGTTTTTAATGCTTAATTTATTACTTCTTGCTGTTCAAGCAGAAGGCATAGTAATTTCCCTGTAAACATGCTGATCAATATTTAGATAAAGCAGTGAATACAGTTTTATCAAACTTTATAGGGCTATAAAATGGCTTTGAGTAAAAAGTTGAGAAATGAAAATAGTAAATAAGAACTATCACAATAATTACTTACAGGCTGAAAACTGCTTCCTTCCATACCCCCCCAACTAATAAAAGACACTTTTGCCCAAGATACAGGGTTTGTATTGATTCATCTACTGCTAATTTCATTTGTCATTACAATTAAGCCTTTTCGATAAGCCAGCTCTGCTTTAAATAACATGAAATGGTGATAGGCCCCAAAAGATTGATTTCCTGGAGCTGGTTTAGCTAAGCCTTTGCCTGATTGATCTGCCCACAGATCTACCCATGGATCCCTGCTTTTCTTCCAGACCAGATCTCTCCTTGTAAATGAGAGGAGAGCTACTCAATACCTGTGTCCCTTCAAATTCTGCTTATAATGCTTTTGTCAGAAAGGAGGGAGTCTGGGAAGAAGCCATTAAAACAGAGGCACCCTGTAGCTAGTGAAATAAGTTATTTTCTGAATCCTCCCAAACCAACACAGGTTTTAAGGCAATCTGTAACTCTGGAAAATCAAAACTCCTGGGTTTCTTCAGGGACTGGGAATTGACTGCAAAAGACATGCCAAGAAGTAAACTCTGCAGGCATTTATTTTTTTCTAGATCTTACTGCTATGGGCTTTACCACCTGAAAACAATCTTTGCACCTCCTTGAAGGAGTTCTGCCACTGTATTACATATAATCCAAACATTTAAAATTATAGGAGACATCACAAACCTTGTCTAGTGCTGCCTGCCCCTTTATGGACTTTATTTTCTTGTCATGCAATGTTTGTAATTAAACTATCTCCCCTTATGTTGACAGCTTTGTTCTTGTTCTCTGATAAATTTTTCCCTCCCCCAAAATATTCTTGTCAAGAACTTTTGTCGTTCCAAGTGATTCTTCGATAAAAGAAGGGAGTAATTGTCACAGCTGACTTCAAGGAACTTTATTTGATATTTAGACAGTGATTCAGAAAATTATCATTAACCTTTGGAAGTTTTAAACCTTTGATATTTGAAAACCCAGATTTTACTGCCCTAAGAAGCAATCCAATTCTTAAGGACATATAGGTAATGCAAAGCAAATCATAGACTCAGGGTAAAACTGATAAAGGAGAAAGCATAGACTCAAAAGCAGGCTACATGGTGTTGATAAAACTGTTGCTGAATTATCAGTTTTTCTCCAGCAGTTACTTTAAAATCGAATCTTTTAAGTAAGATGGGGTCAAATTCTAATCCTTCCTCTCTCAAATCTGAGCAATTCCCATTGAAATCACTTCTCCCTATATCTGGCAGAATTTGACACTTTCTTTTCAAGTGAAGCTGGGAATCCTACTTCACTGAAGGCAGGGATTCCTATTTAGAAAATAGGAATCTTTATCTTCCTTTCAACCAGTAATAGCTATAGGTAGCTCTCCCTGGTGTACCAGAGCACAGCATGAAATCCATTACATGTGTTAATATTGCTTTTTTTAAGCCTACTGGCATTTCAGCAGCAAAGTTTAAACCATCTAGACTTATGAGGCATTTTTATTATACCTATTTTATGCAAAAAAATATAAACATTTTATTGCAATCCAGGAATATTGCCCTCTTTCTCTTAAATTACATATATATATATATATATACACACACACATATGCACACATGCAAATATATATGTATGTATAAAATGAGCTTAAATTGAAATAAACACTCAAAGGAGTATTTTTTATATTTCCCGATTTATCTTTCACCATTGAAATAATTTCAAAAAACTGCTACTGTTGGCTCAAGTTTGTCTTCCTTTCTTTGGGTATCATCTGCTTTGTCTGTGTTCTTCATCAGTTTAAATGACTGGCAACTATCTGTGTCCTCACTCTAGTGCTTGACTGGCACAGATTGCACCTCTGATGATATCTGCACATAGGATATTAAGCACGAGGAAACAAAGAAAACAGCAACTACATGAATTGGAGAAAATATGTCCACAAAATGATAGCACCATAAAGTGAGTTAAAAGGAATCATGACTTAACAACAAATGCAAAATTAATAGGAGCCATTTTAAGATGGACATGAGAGTGAAAACCAAATAAAAACCCAAGCCACATAAAGTACAGCCTGTCTGCAGAAGGAATTTAAGCACTGCATATAGGTAGAGTATTTTGAACAGAAATTACAGAGTCAAATTGTAGGAATGTGCCAGATGCGCTTGATGTGAGACAAGACGAACAATGATTGTCTGTGGAGCATGATTTCAAACACGCGGACATCTGCTCCTGGGACTGCAGTCAGAAATATGTTGCCATGATCACCTGCTAAGCTGTGTTTGTCATGGAAATCCTCACCCCATCACTCCAGTATGCAGCTGAGTGTAGATTTAAAGGAGAGAAGAGAAAATAAATCCAATTTTTCCTGTCAGGGTAATGCCATCTGTATGCCTTTTTAGCTGAAAACTGGTCCTGCTGTGTCATGGTTCTGCATGGACTCATTGCTGAGCTTCGTCATTGCTGCATCTCAGGTGATATGCAAACACTAAATTAAATTGAAAATAATGAGGAAAAAATGAGTCAAGGAGATTACATTGTAGATAATTAGCACAGAAATGCCTGAAGAAATGTGAAATTTTTATAGTAAAATATACTAAGTATTTAGAGTGCTTGAGCTCTGCCAGTGTACTCCATAACCAATACTGGCATACCAACCAGTATTGGCAAAAATGATTATTAATGCTTCTCTTCCAGGGCATTAGGTGCCACAAAAACCACCTAAGAAAGATCTCTTCTTACAAAAAGAGGGTTTAGGTTATTTTTGTTACTTTTTTTTCCTCTTTTTTTAGTCCTGTAGCTGATTCATACAGCACTGACACTAGGAATTTTTACATCTACAATATCTGCAGCTAAAGGACAGTTGAATCAACAGATTTTCACAGCTATTGTTCCTTCTCATTTAATTTACTTTGTGGTTTTCACACTTGTAATTTCAAGAAATACAAGATGAACAAAATTGCAGTCACACAATGAATGGCTGAGCTGGACATTAGTAAGTGGTAGTATTATGTTCGTACATCTTTGACATCTCCCAGTGTTACTGCGATCACGGAGACAAATATTAGCTTTTCCTACAGTGATGAGCTGATCATGGCTTCTTGACATAATAATAAAAACACCACGCAATAGGCAAGTTACTAATGTTTTCCAGATAAATGAATGTAATTGTGAAAACCTGATTCCATGTATCACTGCCTTTTTAGAATGAATAACTCTATTCAATGTATTTTAATGTGGTTCTATTAAACTTAAAACATCCAGACATTTCTATATCATTTTTATTTTTACATTGCTTGATTTATATGAGGGATACAGTTTGCTGGAAATTCAGTTTCTGCAAAACAAGCCCCTCTGTATCTCAGCTCACAGGGTTCATTGTAATGGTGTTGATGCATGTCATTCCTCTTGTTAATGATGTTGTACATAGCAAGAGTTTGCAATCACTGGATGTCATTCCTAGGTGGGAAATCATGCCATCAGTCCAGTGGGGAATTTGCTTGGAAATGAAAGCTGTTGCTGAAACTGTAACATTCAGAACTAAAATACAGACACAACAGGGTAGCTTTTTTGAGACCAGGATAAAGACAGAACTGGGAAAATGATGACTTAGGTTTTGTGGGTTTTTTTTTGGTTTGTTTCTAGGTTGTTTCTGGGGGTCCACTAGAAATCATGTTCTTTTTCTTTTGTTTGGTTTCAGTTCAAGTTGAACTCTTAAACTAATTTTTTTTTCCCCAAGGGAGGAACTAGCAAAACAAAAACTGAACAAAATTACTTTGCACATGGATGGAAGAGAAAATTAAATACCTACAGGTTGGGGTTTTTTTTTGCAAATACTTAAATAAAAAAAAAAAATCCAAGCAACACCATTCATGAACTGTAAAAAGACCATTGAAAGGACATTTGTCTGTGTGATAAACCCTCTAGAGAAGAGTTGGGTTTGCTCCAAAAAGAGCATTTCTATTTTCATCTGAACATTACAGCCTTGAAAGAATACTAGAAAAAGAAGGGAATGCCTATGAATCTCTTCCAGATTAATCCAAATATGTATACTAGGATTAGAAGTATAAACCCAAATCTATTCTGCTGAGGTCAGTAAATTTTTTTGGGGGTCAAGGCACTGGACTGAGAGTGTCATTTAACCTTAAGAGCTGTGGTAGTTCTTTGAATACTTTACCAGAACTTTCACAGTTCCAAGTCCATGGCTGTAGCTGAGGATTCCTTACTAATAACACCAGGAGACCAAACTTGCCCATGTTCAAGCAACTCCTTAAGATCTTTGGAGCTTCAGATTTCCCTAGCAAGATGTGAAATGTTTTGACAAAAAATTTTGTCTTCAGGTTAACAGAATTGAAAACTTTTATGTTTCCCTTCCTCATCTTTCTGTAGCTCTTTTTCCCTGTGTCTTTGTCTCTCTCAAAGCTTCTGAATTTTTGTCTTAAACTATGGCTCCCTGTCTTCCTACCTCTTTCATAGCTTTCTTTCATGCATGCCTTTACATTATTTCCACATCACTACATTTTTTTCACAGAAGGGTGTATAAAAACCACCCTCTCATTTTTTCAGTCTGTTCTTAGCCTTAAGGTTTTGGCTGATGCTGAGCAGTGATGACAGCCTGAAATCAAGAGAGAGGCAGGTTGTCTTGGCTGCCATTGCTGCAGCCAAGGGGAAGAGCCAGTGCAGATGCAGGAGGTAGCCCAGCACAGTTGGGATGTGGCTGCCCTCTGCTGCAATGGTCCTGGGGCAGTGTCTGAGAAGAAGAATCTTTTTCTCAGTTCTGTAAGACTTCTGTAAGTAAGCCTCAAGTCTCTTTCTTTGGAAACTGGGGTATGAGCTCCTCAAGAAAATTACATTGATTTTCTTTTTTTTTTGCCTGTTAAGATTTAGATGCAATTTAAAATGAAGATCTTACAGAGTCCCTTGTGAATCAAGAAGGATTCTATCAGAAGCAGCAAAGCTCCGTAGTGTGAGTGTACTGGGGCAGGAAGGCAGTCTCGTACAGGTCAGACACCATAAGATGGATTCATCTACAGCAGGAGGGAAACCAGGCCAGTAGATCAGAATTTCAGTCTCCGGGTGGAACAGCATAGACGTGTCAAGAATACATGAAGATGATTCTGGTCTAAAATTCTTTAACGCTTCCCTTGTATTCCTACCAGTGAAAGCAATGTATAAATGACTGAAAAACATCTGCCTCATTGCCTGACCTGCTAGAATCTATGTAAAGAACAGATAGCTGGTTTAATTTTACATTTACCTGGATGAAAACCAGAATAGAATGATGAAAAGGAAAAGCAGTCTTTAATCTTATTTCCTCATTTCTGGGTTGACATTGGGCGAACAAAAGAAACTGAACGACCTCTATAATCGGACTGCAGAAAGTATCATTGAGACTGTAAATTTTAGTGACAGACAAGAGGGCATTGGAAGGAAATAAGCTTAATTACCAAAATGGTAAATACCTTTTAAAATACATCTTTAAAAATTTAAGAAAAATAGACAGGGGGAATGTAAAAGAAAAGTTGTGAGCGTAGAAATATTTTTTGAAATATTAATTTAATAAAAACATTCCTTGTTTGCTTGTTGCGGTTCCACTTTCTATTCTATTTGCAAAACTCAAACTCCTCAGAAAGCTGAAGTGGAAAGAAGCATTTTAGTGTATGTCTCCAAATGATTAATGTAGCAGTCATGTTCCCTCTCATCAGTTCAAGACTACTTGCACATCTATAGAAATTGGGCATGAGGTGTGCTGAAGCATATTAAAATCTCTTTGTCTACTACTTTTGTATTGAATAATTTTTCCTGCTCTTACTTTTGTACCACTTAAATGAGAAAGAAAGCTATTTAGCTGCTATTGCATGTAGCCTGAGGAAAAAGTGTCATATAAGCTTCATTCAGAAACATCTTTTAAGATAATTATTTATTTTCTTTTAGAACAGCTTAAAGACAGCTTTTTAGGAAAATGCATAGTTTTCCACATTTTTTGCTTGTCTACCCTTGACTATTCTCTGTCTAAGATGAATAAAACATTACCTATCCAAGAATCAAGGGGCTGGAGATGAAAAGTTCCTGTTAGATCATATAGTTTATCTCTCTCTAAAATCAGGATTATTTCTTGCAGCACCTGTTTTTGAGATGTTGCACAAAGGTATAGTTGCCTTTTTTGCCCCTTTCAGCTTCAGCCAGATTTTCAGCTTCTCTGCAGTACTTGTCACTACAGAAATACCACTGACTTCCTATCAACTTCAACCAGCTTCAGTTCAATTATGTTACATTGCCTTTGAAATAAAAACAGCTTGGAATTCTTTATTTTGCAAGTTGTGGGGAGGATATTACTATCTGTAACTCTAAGGTTCCACCCATGTATCCAGAGTCCAACTGTGCCCGAGAAAAAAGACGTGGGATTTAATGAAACTGAATAGTTTTGCTTGACCTACATAGTGAATCTCTCCAATGACCTCAATGAACACATGCCTGAGCAGGGGAACAACACTCTAACAGAATTACACAACAGCTGAGACCAGAGATAATCCAGTCGGATGCCCTGCTCAAAGCAGGATCATCTACATCAGGTTGCTCAGGATTGTTTCCTGCCTGTGTCTGAATTTCTTCAAGAACAGAGACTTCACAACCTCATTGAGAAACCTCTTCAAGTTCTTAACCACCCTCAGAGTGAAAAAAATATCTCCTAATCCTTAAATTAAATTTCCTGCATTTCAGTTTGTGGCCACTGCCTCTTTTCCTGCCACTAGACAGCACTGAGCAACACCTGGGGCCAGCTTCTTTATTCCCTGCCTCCACCAGGCATATATCCCTGGACCCAGGTCACCAGCTCCATTTAGGAACAAGCTCGTGTTTTTCCTCTTTTTCTTTTTTCTACTGATTGACTTGTAGAAGCCCTTCATATCCCTTGTCACACTCACCACCAGAATTTTCAGCTCCTGTTTAACCAAATGCAATTTGCCTGGTGGGATAACAGGCTATGCAGATTCTGGATAAACATGAAAAGACCTGTGTCCTTAAAACTCAGTATGCTTCCCAAACAGGAAACAAAACCAACAATGGTTTTAACTATCACGTATTCTAGGCAGGAGGCTAGGCTGAACATTAATTTAAATTGGAACTTTTGTCCTCATGGTCCTATCAGAAATAGATCTACATTGTGTATTGCCCAAGGTCAGGTTCACCAAAGAAGTATGTATAAAATAAGATAGATCAGAAGATAAAATGGTAGAAGAGATAAAAAGAATGCATTTCCTACTGAGATTTATTTTTTGGCATTTCTCAAAAAAATAAAAGCAAAAAAAAAAATTTCTGCAGTGAGGCTATTTAAGGGTTGTATTCCTACATTATATGGAGTGCTAGTTCCAGAATGACTCCCTCTTTTGAATGTAAAATTTGTTAAATAGCAAATTCTTAGCCAAGAATGGTATTTCTTATTTTCAATAGTTTATGTCTGTTAATAATTCCTTGAAAAGCAACTATGAGTTATCTTAATTTGGTATAATTTTCCTATAATTGCTCTCTTTAGGAAAGATATTTTAGGAAGGATTTTTGTCCTTCAATGCCTTCAGAAAAAAAAAAGTTAATTTCAACCAAGTAAGAAAATAAATGTTTGTACAGATAGAAGATGCTTTATAGTATATACATATACATTCTCTCTCTCTTTCTTCTCCCCCTTTTTCCCACTGAATATGTTACATATATAACCTCACTGGATCACCCAGTTCAGAATTAGAATTTTCAGTTTCAATTCTGCTTGCAGTTTTATGTAACAGTGATTTTTTTCATTATTATTATTATTATGATGCATTTTTTATATTTTACCTGCTGGAAATGGATAATTTGGATAAGTCTGACAGTAATCACCAAAGCCATTTTACAGCTGTTTGTACCATTGAAAATTTTGGCCCTCACACTGCAAAATCTTTAATCACATGGAAAGACTGACTCTCAGAAATTCTTAGTTCTGACTGAATATACTGCTTGAATATATGTTCAAGCTGCACTTGAACAGCAAGTGACAGAAGGGGTCTTCTGGCAAACCTTTTTGGACCATGTTTTGGGATTTCTGTCTTTGGTGCTTCCACAATGCTATGGCTTTGTGAGATTAATTTCAAATTAGTCCTTAGAGTAGCTAATAAGATAAATTGAAACATTTTTGATGCAGAATATTCAAACATAAACTCAACCTCATTAAAAATGTAGCTGCACAGTGATGCGTTGTAAAGCAAATGGATCTGAACAGAATGCCGTGAAAACTGCAAAGCCGTGTTTGTGAGCACATCTATCACTTCAGTTTTCATGTTCTATTACTATTCCCTTTCCCCAATATTTAGATGTGTAGAGTTTTGTGTTTGCTTGAATATTTCTGGGATCCTGGACTTTTTTGGTAGTCCTCTGGCAGTGCTAATAAAGATGACCACACATGTAAAGAGTTATTAATTTTTTGCTATTCATTAGTCACTTGGCTAGAGAAAAGTCAGTCATTACAGCTGGCAGTAACTGAGCCTATGTAATGTGAGTCAGGGACCAACTGGACATTGTGAATGAGGAGTAAATAAAATGAAGAACTGATAAGCTATCAGTCTATAGCTTAAATACCTCTGTTCAACCTCCGTTTTCCCAGTCTTTCTCCTTTGGGCTTGTACCTTTGCCAGTCTATACAATCTTTACAATCCACAAAACATTAATTTTACTTTGCAAGTATGCCCAAATGGAAGAGGTCTTTTTGCAGACAAACGATATTTGTAAGGTAATTTGATTGTCTTTTTCTTCTATATGTGGGTTTAACTTTTTATACAAGTCATGTATAAACCATAAGAATTAGCTTAGGCATGGAGATTCATTCACAAGCTAGTAAATGGTTATGAGACAAACAGCCTATGGATACAGAGCATGAAAAATTGAAAAAGAAATGAGGAATTAAAGTCTATTATTTCTCTTATTCCTTGGGAGCATGAGTTGCAGCTATGCTAATGGTTAGATCAGCAGCATTTAGAGGAGCAAAATGGATCCACATGGCTGCTATGATAACACTCAGCATACTGAGTAATTACAGAGACATTGGTAGCATGTTGAGCTTCTCAGTGAATGTAATTAATATGGTCAGGGCCTCATTTACTCACTGAAGCACACCAAAGCTTAAATCTGGAACAAGGGCTCCTGTTTCTGCAAGGTTCTACAGTGAAAATCATGGTGATTACACAGCCACTCCAGAGCAGAGGAACAAAATGAGAGAAAAGGAATTAGGATACAAAATCAGTGTTTAGCCAAAACACTTTCGAACCCCTTGTTCCATGAAATTGTGGTCTTAATGCTTGTAATCAAGGCTTATGCTTCCTTTCCAGCAAAGCTGCACTGATTTATCTTAGATATAGTTTGCAGCAGCCTTGAGAAGTAGCAGCAGTATGTGAATCATTGCAACATTTAAAGTGTGATAAATAGTCAAAGCTAGTGAGAACATTTGGCGTTTTTTTTTTTTGTTTGTTTGTTTGGGGTTTTTTAAAATGTGGTGTCAAAGGTGCGTTTCCTTCTATTTGTGTTTTGTGCCAGATCTGCTTACAGCTGGGGCAAAATTCAGTCCTGGCCACAAACTGAATTCATCTGAGTTCTGAATTATTCAGTCCATCAGTTTATGGATGACAAACTCCACAACTCTGGGTCTTTTTTTCCTCCCTGATTTTTGTGATTTTCCTTTCCCCACAGCCCAATCCTGGCAGTCTCCTGTCAGCACAGCTGGCTGCCTTGCCCCAGTACCCACCAGTCTCTCCCACAGTGCCGAAACCACTCTCCTCTCCCAGTAACCTCCTGTCAATGGATGTTCTTTATTAAACAGACACCAATTTCAATTAGATTAAATAAAACAAGGTTTATCAGACACAAGCAAGGGAAAACAGAGAGAAAATCGAAGTAACTGAATGTAAGCAAAATAAATCATAACCAACATATAGACAGCCTAGCCAGTTAGACTAAAACTCATAACTGCAAGATATTGATTGAGTAGGACTAAAAATCTTATATATCCTTGATATTTATTTGACTATTTTCAATAGCCATTTGAGTTTGACAGCTCAAAAGTCCTCTCAACAGAACTAAGGCATTTTTTTCCTATGATGGTTATTTCTTCAGTGTTTTCCTCCCTCTTTCAATACTCCTGAGCCAGTAACTTTATTTTCTTATCTGATAAGGCTCACTTAAAGCATCACAGACTTTAGATTGAAACGGATATGTTACAATATATAATATTAATATATTCGTTAATATTTTAGTATATATCAATATACTAAATATGAATATATATACTATACTACTGTTAATATTTTAGTAATATTTATATCAGTGCCAAGGTTCATGCACAGCTCACAGCAGTACAAAGGTAACCCATAATGCAAAGGGACATATCTCCTCCCCAGGGCTCTAGAAGGTGGACATGCTGCTATTATGTTAGAAGAGTGTCAGCATATCTCAGACCAAAGCCCTGGCAAAACATATTGAAGAAATTTTTTTTATGTCTTATGTTATATTTTTGGATAGACTGACATGCCCTGTGTTACCTTAGTAGTATTAGACACTTTGGAGGTTAATAAACATGGATTCAGTTCCTCTTCTGCCAATGGTCTTCTGCCTTGTGAAGGTGACATTGTGAAGCCTGACCTGTGGAGCACATCAGAGTATGTGCAGAATTCAAAAAACAATTTAAAAACCTTTCATGAGAGGTGAAATGGGAAAATGACTATTCTAACTAAGCAACACAAAAAGTTTAGTTCATCAGTTATAAGTTTTGGAAACTAATGAGAAGATTTAGGTAATAGGCAGGAGGCACCCTCTCCCAGCGAGAGAAAATTGAAATATTTTACACAATATGAATGTATAAAAAATTTGTCTATTATCAACTAATTCAAGGAGAACAGATCACAATTAAATTTATATTTTTCCTATACCACTTATCTTCTATCCAATTGCTGATTATTTGCATCAGTTAATCCTGGTGTACCATTTGGTTGTAATAAGCTTCATAGCAGTTTTTCAATTAAGAAAAAGAATCACTTCTGGTCCTTAATTTTAAATGCTATCTCTCAACAAATATATAATTTATCTTACTCAAAACTAATATGTCACATAGTTTTGGATTCATAGAAATATCAATTTTGCTACCATTTCCTATTTGAATGCTTAGTTCAGAGAAATGAGAGTAAATACCTGCACTTGCAGTTAAGTATGTTGGAGTTGAAATTCAATTCCTGTTCTCATAAAACTCTTTTTTTGTGGTTCATTTTCCCTGGCCACAATTTTAACATCACTTCCTGCTAATCAGTTCAAAATCTATCAGATAGTCTAATCTGGAATAAATTGGGCAGAATAACAGTTAGATAAAAATAACACATAAGGATGCTATTTTTAAAATACCTTAAATTTTGTTCCTATATAAAACTGGTGTTGATGTTTGGACAGTGTTTTTGACAAAATTTTTGACCTGTGCAAAGAAGGGATAATTTTCATAAGAGAAGAGGCAAACTGGCGTGTATCATAAGTGATAATGATGGGAAAGGAATTCTGAAGGCAGGTTTATATTTACAGTTTTAGGGATGAGCATCCACACAGTATTTTCTGAGGTCACAATGCGCTTCATTTCTGTCTGTTAGTGGCAGATGACAGACATGAAATAGAAGCTGTATATGGAAGCACAGCCTCTTGAGCCCACACCTACAAGGGTGTGATGATATTTGGTGCACTTTCATGTCTAACTGCAGAACCTGTCTCTGAGGCTCTCTGCATCTGTCTGCTCTGTTATCCTTTTTTGTGGTCTTCTTCAGTGCTCCCAACCCAGGCTGAGCCTCATTGCCCCCTCATAAGGATAATACTATGAGCCCCCTCTCCTGGGTCTCACTGCCTGGCATAACCTGGGGTACAGGCATCCATCCATGAGGAATGATTCCTGGCTTATTTTCAGGTTGAAATTTGACCATTTCCAAGGTAGGAATGCAAAATGGCCCCCTCAAAGCTGCTTATTGGTTCCTCGTTAGGGGAATATCATCTCCAAGACTGGCAACATTTAGTTTTGTTTAGTGCCTCTGTGGGTTGTTTAAACCAGGCTAATATCCTATTGACATGGTACTTCCAAGTTATTAATGACTCCATGTACTTAGAGGCTGGTGGCAAAGCTGAAGGTGATCATTCAAGGAGGTCATTAATACCCTGACAAAAAGGGCGACACAACACTTCAACATTGTCAGTTTTTTACAAGAAAGAGATTACATTTATAAAATATATCTTTGCAGTATTCCATGACTTTCTCCATTTATAAAATATTTTATTTGTTATTAATATAATTTACCAATTGAATTTTTTTTTTAATAGCTAGTATATTGCATTGAGTCTTTTTTTTAACCCAGAAGGAAAAATGACTTTTTTTCACATATGGCAAACATCAGTATGATTTTTTTTTTTTAAATTAATAATAGAGTGAATCCTGGTCTTATAATGCTATAAGTAAGAGGTAACTTCACTGAATTCAGTTTCTACATTGGTATAATGTGTCAAAGAAAAGTATGACTTCAGGACTTGTGGTGTTCTGACCAGAAGCATTTGAGTTTTTGACCCTGTATTTAATCAAGCACATTAACACAAGCAACAAGTAAAAGAAAAACATCAGCCAACAAGTACACCAGTAACTGATCTCCAATTCTCAGAGTCCTCCAAAGAGCTCTAAAACCAGAGAAAGTTTCAGTGTCACTTACTGCAGCGGTATAGTGTAGAATACCCCAGCTTCTAAATGACAGAGCTGGAAGGAAATGTATTCCAGTGGCATGTTTTGGCTCTGTGGCATGCGTGGAGCAGCCAACTCTGACAACTGGTGTAGATGTGGATCTCAGACAACTGGCAGGAAAGCAAGATCCACCAAGATTTGGAGGTGAAGTAGCAGAAATCTGATGCTCATATTTCTTCTGGTCTTGCTCCACATCATTAAAACATTAAAAATAAGGAAGCTGAGAACAAAAAGAGTTTTGAACAGCTTGGAAATCAGAGAATATTTGGCCACATTCAGGCTTAAATGTTAACATAAGTGATTTTTAATGAACCATAAAAGCTATTTTTAATTTACATCTTTTAATTATACTCAGTGAATTTCCTTTGTGGATTCATGATGCGGGAGGAGATGCAAAGGGCTATCTTTTATTGATTGAAGTGAGATGTTTGCTCCTCAAGCTGAGTAGAAGCCCATCAGAAACAATCTGGCCAGAAAAGAACACTGTGATTGCTTCTTCTGGCTGCATGTAACACACTATCTTCTCATTAAAATTGAGATAGGAACACACTTCAGTTTGGATCTGACTTCATGGAGCTTTAAATTTCATCTAGAGGAGTTTAGTGTTCCTTTGTCCACTTCATGGAATTTTCCTGTTTCAGTTTGTGTCCATTGTCTCTTGCCAGTGGGTACCACTGAGAAGAACCCAGCTCTGTCCTGTTAATCCCTCTCCCATCAGTTACTTACACACTAGAACAAGATTCCCCTGAGCCTTCCCCTCTTCAGGCTGAACAGATGCACATCTCTCAGCCTTTTCTCATAGAAGAGATGCTCCAGACCCTTCAACATTCTACTGGCCTTTAGCTGGACTATTTTCATGATTTTCTTACAGCAAGGAGACCAGAACTGGACACAGTAATTTGCATGTGGCCTCGCCAGTGCCATAAAAAGGGGAAGGATCCCCTCCCTCAGCTTGCTGGGACCTCTCTTCCCAATGCAGCACTGTTGACCGTCTTCGCCACAAGGACAGGTCGCTGGCTCACGATTAGCTTGTGGACCAGGACAACCAGATCTTTTCCTGGAAAGCTGCCTTCCATCTTGTTAGCTCCCAACTCGGGCTGGTGCCTGGGAGTATTTCTCCCCAGGTGCTGGTCTTTGCATTTCTGGTTGATGAACTTGAGTGTTCCTCTCAGTCCATTTCTCCAGCCCGCTGTGGTCCCACTAAAGAGCAGCACAGCCATGGGTACTTATTGATAGCTCAACTTCTTTCCAATCAGTCCAATTTAAAGTGATTTTGCCTGGTCATTACTTATTATATAACCCCTCAGGCCTTGCTATTAAGGAACTGTGCAAAGAGGATTTTATATATGTTCGTTTGTTTCGTAGTTCACTGGTAAAAATACTGAGCAACACACAGAAAACTTTCAGGGAATATGGAAAATAGTTTAAAGATGTATGAAAAGTCATATGGACAGGTGTTTCACTTTTTATTCTTTCCTCTCAAACTGAGTTTGGAAGAGAGGGCAGTTTTCACTTCTGGAGAGACAGAGCTTCAAAAAGGAAAAAGAAATAGCAATCTTTTCAAAGATGTGATTGTTCAGTTGTGGAAAACTGTAGCACAAACATAATGGGAGGAAAATTGGAAACTGTGCTTATATTATTCTGCTACTATTTTTAAATAGCTAGAATTATTTTAGTTACTAGCTAATCTGGATATTAACACTCAAATAATTTCATTTTTCTTTATGACTTCTGTCAACTTCTTTGTTCATTAGCTCAAGTTAATTTATGCTTCATTTTTCTTCCTAAGGCAATTCTCCTGTGTCTCCAGAGAGCATATGGGAATGGGGAGAAAGGATTTACGCATGGTACAGAACTGTTTTCACTTTAAATTATGTGGGGTTTTTTTTCCAGGGTGTATTTGGTATGGATGCCAAATTGTACTGTTGTCATAATACTTAGGAAGCTTTTCTTGGGTGCTATAACACTACAGTCAGTAATGTCCCCTTATATTTAGGATCAAATCACAGTATATAAAGTCTAGAAAGGGTAATCAAGGTTATTTCCCTTGACAAGTGAGTTGTTCTCATATTTTGTTTTACTGCAGAGCTAAAACATACAGTTTTAATGAGGTAAATCTTCCTACAGTTTGCCTAAATCCTTGTTTAATAAAAGGTCTTCTAAAGTAGGGATATTGCCATGCAGAAAACTCTTGTCTACTCTTCTCAGTACATGTGACTAGTTTTCTATTTACTTTCAAAAGGCATGTTTTACATGTGCACATTTCTGTCTGCGTACATTTTTTATATGTGCATATGTATTCTTGTTATGTATGTACATATGCAAATATAACCTAACTGATTTCAGACTTCTCATTTTAGTATTTACAGTGGTTTTTGTTTGTATGGATGATGATGGAATAGATGCTGATCATTAATATTACTAGACCTTAAGAGGCTTTAGATCTAACAATTGCTTTTTTTTGGTGTAGATTTAAACTTAGAATTCAGCTACTTATTCTGTCACCTTCATGTGTTTCTTTACTACACTTTAAATCACTGCCAACCAAGATACTGGACCAAGACCTGTTAAAGACCCCTGAAATTTAAGACCCAAGAATCATCTCTTCCATCTCCATGTCATGGCCCTTACCTCTACTCATCACTAATACATAATATCCTTTTTCTCAGCAACCTAGAGATTTTTGAGTTCCTTCCCACACACTGATCCAACTCCCAACAGAGTGGTAAAAAAATCTGCCCCAAATCTGGTTTACAGCTTGGAGGTTAAGATACTCCTCAGAAAGATATTGTTCATCCTTTGCTGGCTAAGGTGGAAGTATGGTGTATTAAACAACTTGGGATAGAGGAGGGATAGGGCTAGCAGCATGTCCAGCATCTACATTTTAAAGGAAAGGAGCAAGCACTTCCCTGATAATTTTTAAGAAGAGCAGATTAGTTTACTTATTGAAAATGCATGTGAAAGGGACACTTCTTTCAGCCCAGAATAAGGTACCTTAAAGGCAGAATTTTTAATGTGTTCAAGTGCACATTCTATTGAATCACTAGCTCCACAGGTTAAATATCTTGGATCCCATTTCTGTATACTTTATTTTTTATTGGACATCTAGGTGGTCAACAGATGTCTTAGACTGCATTCAAGATTTCACCTTCTAAAATGCTCACAGATCTTAGCAAGAAAATCTTAGCATGTTTGTATAAATTTTTTCAAGTGAAATTATTATATTTTTTATCAAATACTATCTTGTCATGGTTAGTTTGAACTGAACACAATTATCTCTCTGCTTGTAAAGAGAATCAGATATTGTTTTAAACAACTTTTTCAGTAAAACAATTACATACAAGTGTTTTGCTTGAGAATGTAGAAATCAAATAAAAAAATATACTAGCAATTCAAATACATGTGAGAAAATACTTCTGGTGTTAAAATTAGAGAATGAAAAGACTATATAAACCCAATACAAAATAGTATAAATTGCATTGAATGTTGTAATTTTTCTTCCGGATTTGATTTTATATTTTACCTCTGTATACACTATAAATCACTCTACTTGTGGTATTCATAGTTTTGACATAAATGGGCAATACATCTGAGAGACAGACAATTCCCCCTTTGATTAATTCACTGGTCCGTTTACTCATTCAAAGGCAAACTTACTACTTTCAAACAGTTCCATGCTCTTACCGTGAAATAATTTGTCACAGGGTCTGCACTGATTCTAAATGCAGCTTTTTATTTTTTATTATTTTTTTTATCCATACATTTGTACTTAACTGGTAGGCAGATGACCTATGCAACTTTCATAATGTGTCCTTGGAAGTGATGAGCATTCTGGGTCCTACACAGCACAAATGACAGTGGAAATATGACTTGCAGATTTTGAGCCAAAACTCCTGAAGTCACTGCGAGACCCCTGACTCAGCTCTGCTGTCAGTTTCAGAGCGATGAAGGCATCACTGCCAAAGGGCAATTCAAAGGCAGCACAAGCAGGAGGCCTCCATGGGACGTTGTTGCGTGGCAAACGGCCTCTGGGGTGAGATGCCTTACTTGTTGAGGGATTTGGTTTTGACTCGGGAGGTAAGTCAGATACAGATTTACTCAGCTACTCAGCTGGATTTCAGGTGGCAGCGTGTTTTTCGCACATTTTATGATGTGAGTATAAGCACTCACCTGCTGAGGTGACCTCTAGTTGCAGCGAGTCTGAGGGGTCCTGTCGTAGCTTTTTCACATCCTTCTCCACTGAAGCTACAAGGAGTACCATACAAGCTGTTGTACAAGGCACTGCTCACACAGTTGTTATTCTGTGTTCGCTGCTGAGCAGTACGATCTGCATAAGTTACAGAAGGCTGAATCCCAGTGATGTGCTCAGTGTGCTGCTTTAGAAACATGGCGTGTTGAGTGCTCAGCAATGTAAACATACAGTACTGCAGTTACTGCTGTGCCATATGGGGATGTGTAGAGCTCTCTTTCTTAGCAGATAGTGCCAGGAACACATCTGTATGAACTCATCATCAGTGGGCATCCTCAGCTCTGTTTCTTTACACCTTTTTGAGCACCACCACTTTCTGCGCTTATTTTTTCAGTTTAGATTGAGTAGGAGAAATTCAATGGAGATTTTCCAATTACTTAAGATAATTGGAAGAATTTTAGATTTGTGTTATGTTGCATTTTCTTACCATGGATAATAGCTTTGCTTTCTCTATCAAAGTTTAAAAAAGTCTAGTGCAAGACACAAACAAGTCTCTGAGCTGTGACTACCTCCTGTTTGTAATTATCAACAAAATAGAGAAAATCACAGATTCTCTATTTCCTGCAGTGTTACTAAAGGAACATCATAATCTTTTAAAGAACTTAGAGATTTCTGAAATTTAAAGAAAAATTATAGATAACACACCAAAATTAGGCTAGCTAATTCATGATAGCTTTTTACTCAAAAATTATTTTAAATTACACACTTTGTATTGTAGTGGTGATATTTTTCACAACTGAACAATGATTAAAACATTTTCCTAAAGCTCTTCTAAAGCGGCTGCAAAGGTCTGTGACAACTTCTTTAGTACTTTCTGTCTGAAGAACAAAAAAGTGAAAAAAATTACACCTCCTTGGCTTTTACTGATTTGCAAAAGTCTTTATATTCTTATTTGACTACATGTTTGCTGTATGTTCAACATTCCTGATACATTTCTTGCTTTGCACTTCTTTTCCTCCTTATAATTAAACTAATTGGAGAATTAATCAATGTCATCTGTAACCCTGAATGACAACTTACATTAATGAAGGAGGTTGTTCATAGTCCAAGCTTGGCAGGGTAAGAAGAGAAGTCTATATTCTGCAGATGGAAAGCCAATTAAAACTCTGAAGTTGGGGTGGTACAGATTGGAATAGAAATGAGCTTTGTGAAAAACATTAATTCCTGGTTGCCTTTTGAAAGGTAAAACACTACTTGCAGCCTAGAAGTCACAGGAAAAAAACATTCCTTTTGTTGTTGCTTCACACCCAATTGCAATTAGATTGCTAAATTTATCAACCCTTTCCGAAATTTTAGAGAAATAGTCTGTCTGGTCAAAATATTGACAGTAAAATAAATTGAAGAGATGAAATTATGGTGGATCTCTGTTTCAATAGTTCCACTGCTGTGAGGCATTCTGTTTTTGGCAATGAATGTTATCAAGTTGTAGTAATTGTTACTCTAGTCAATAAAACCTAAGTAAATCATATAAAGCATATAAAGGGCAAACTGCAGGGACTAATTTACCTCTGTTGGTGAAAATTACATCTCCCATGCCAGTAGGATGCCATCCCTTAGGAGCAGGGGGTGAAGAATTCATTGCCAGGAAATGGAGAGCACCAACTGTTTTCATCTGTTTCCTCAGTGAGGATTTACAGGGTGGCAGCAAAATATGTGAGTTGGGACATTCACCCCACCCCAGGTCCACTTGGTTTTCAATGCACTATTTCTTTTCTCTGTCTGTACTTTTCTTCTATACTTTCTTTTATATATATATATATATAGATATATATATATATATGTATAGTCTGACTCACACATCCACAGCTTTATCCTTGCTTTACAGTCAAGTACCTGATTTCATCTTACTTTCCTGTTATCCCTGTTATTAATACTCAACCTGTTCTGTTGTGTGCAGTGACATTAAAATAAATAAAAAGAGAGATCTTGTATCTATCAACTGCTTCATACAAGCCTTCCTGACTGTCCAAGGAAAGTGTTAATCCACTGTTTCTGCAGAAAAGAAAGAAATGAGAGCCTTCAGCACCCACAGGTGAAGAGTCTATGTAAACTGAAATACTACAGTATTTGTGATATTTTATTTGCCATTTATACCAGATTCTGCAGAAAGGTTCTGTGTAACCCACATTTGAGCCTAGACTTTGAGTTTATGGATTTATTTTTAGCATCTGAAGTATCATTTCAGAGTGGTGCTCTTTAAGATGTGTGAAAGATAAATAAAAAAGAAAAGCAGATGACCATGCAGTTAAGATAATTTTCTTTGTTAGCCTGAAGTACATTTATATTAAGAAAGATTAGAAAAATACATGAGATTAGGCCAGAGAGTGAAAATTAAGTGGGTTATCCCAGTTCAACAATGAGCAGATCTTCCCAGAGTTATGGAAGAAGGATTATTTTTCATTCTGGAAATTCTTGTAATAAAAAGCACTGAGCCATTAGGCACGAAATGCATAATTACCTTGCCCTGTATGCTTATTGGTAATGGAAGGAGTAGAGAAAAAAAGCTGCTTCCTCTGCAGTTGAAAACCGACATTTGAATGTTTTGAATGCTTCAGAATGTTTTTGCTGGTTTACATTTCCTGACAGTCCAGCTACTACAATTTCCTATGAGTAAGAGTCAAGCAGAACTCTTGAAAAGTAAAGGATTCATGTTAATTTGCTGCAAAGTTAGGAGGAAAAAACCCCAGATAGTCCTGGAACAAGAAGGTTAAATAGAGGGTGATGGGAGTCAAAGGTATATATAGGAGGCTTAACATTGTAGTCTGTATTGCAAGCATCTCATGGCTTCTAGGGACAAACTTTCAGCCCAGAAACCTCCTGACTGTATCCTGGTAAAAACCTGAAATGTAAGTTTTTGCTTACAGGCATGTTGGGGCAAGAACAAAAGCAGCTCCTGAGAGGTCCAGTTGGATTTTGCCAGTTGGGAAGGTACCAGTAGGTACAGCCTGATAGATTTTGACATAAACTCCTCGCCAAAACACCATTGTGCCCCATCAGCAGGTTTCAACAAAATCTGTGATCTGGAGTCAGGCACCTCTGCATCCCTCTGCTTATATATCAGGAACTGGGCATCTCAGAATGGCACCAAAAATGTGACAAAAGCATTGACCTGGGAAATAAGTACTGAGTGATTGGAAGAGACACTGCAAGGGTTAAGCATTATAGCTCTGGAGCTTTGCTTAAAATTCAAAAATTTGGTCTATTTTCTGGAGGTAAGCAGGAAACACACACAAAGGAGAAATACAAGGAATTAAAGGAAAAGAAGTGGGAGAAGATTTGCAGTCTTATTCTGAGTAGGAGTTTTAATGCAGATATCTGACCTTGGCAGAGACTACATGAAGGATTCCTTTATAAGGTGTGTCAGAGAGTTGGAGGAAGTGCAGCTGAATCTATTTCTCCTTGATTCTGCTACTCTAAATATTAGAAGAGACAAGTGGGTGGTGGTAGTGAACATGGTGATTATGGTACTGAACACTCTCCCTGTGGGCTATCCTCCTGCAATATATATGTAAGCATCTGGAACAAACTGCAATGCTGCGACAGCCTTTCAGTGGCTGTGAAAAAGTCCATTAAGAGCTGTGAAGTTATAAATTGGGATTAGATGCCTAAATAGAAGGTAGATGCCTAGGCTATTTTTTTGTACCTAGCGGTACCATAGGTAAAAAACTTGTTAAGTATGAGCACTTGCACCTTTTATTTACAAAATGTTAGAAAGAAGTGAGATTAAAATGGGAAAAAATACATCAAAAAGAGAAAACCACAAAAGGAAAAGCAAAGTGGTGCTCTCACCGACAGCCAAGTTTCATTCTATCTTGTACTGTGCATCACAAAGTACAGTTAATGTCTTTGGCCCAATTCTTTGCCTTGAGGGGTTGCCAGAAAGCTATTTATACTGGCAGAATAGTCCACACAATCACTCCAAAGTGTGTTTATTTCCATTCTACATAGGTTTTGATATATTCTGAGCTTGGCATTCAGATGCCCACTAGGCAAAACAAATTGTTTCCTAGGTCCAGGAAGCATATTATACCAGTTATTGTAAAGCAGCTCATATCATATGCATTCTCAACAGTCTATTCCAGAGGAATTCTTTGTGTAGTAGTTGCAGTAGAATTCAGATCCAGGAGCAAAGCCTAAATCTAGTGCTAGTCCTTTGCCAAAGTTGTCATAGATCAGCATCACAAAAAAATTAGCCAAGGGGGAAGAATATATATGAAAATATGAATAAATATAGAAAGTGACTGATCTAAGACTTTTTTAAGATTAAAATTGAAGTGTAGTTTTACCTTGATTCACATATTCACACTACAATAACTTCTACACTCTTGTTACATTATAGATCTCTTATAAGAGACAGAGTGCTACAGAGGGTTTACAAAACAAATTTTATCATGACACTAGACCTCTGCCCAAGCAGAGACACGTGAACTATAGTGGAGTTCTGTCCTGAGATGGATCTACAGGATCAAGTATAGAATCAAGACCATGCTTAACAAGTGAATTACTAGTAAGCATATAAACTAGCAAAGAATGTCAGAGAAGGGGACAGACAGCAGCTACCTAGTTATAGTCAAATGTTTTAGCTCTGATAAATGTAAACATGGATTTGTATGTAAAAACTCTTAGAAATGAGTTATAGTATGCATGATATTTCTTACAGCACCTGAGCTCTTGCCTGTGCTATGTACAATTAACATTTTCATTTGAGAGTCTTCATTTATCCTTTATTTAATACTGTTGAAATACTACAGAGTTACACCAGGCCAAAATGACAAGATATGCAGAGCAATCAATTCTTGGAAACGTACTGCAGCATTTAATACTATTGCTATCTACGTCCATGATTTGTTAAGGGTTTTTTAACTGAATGTATTTTGATTACCATAACTCAAAGCACAAGAGTTAGGGCCCAGATAATTACAATTGAAGAGCAGGAGATAAAATATAAAAGAATGACATTCCCTCTGACAAGCAAATATTAGCTAAAAGTCAAGCACAGATTGTATTTTGAAATTTAATTTTGTTACAGAAGGAAAAGTAAAAGAAAAACTAATGAACCAGGTCACCCTCACTATCTTTACTTAGGGCTCTTAAAATGTACAGATTTTACAGCTAAGTTAGGAAAACACTCCAGTCTAAATCTATTCTATGTTGAAAGAGCAACCTGGTCTGGACTGCTGTGTCGAGAATGAATCACTTCAAAAGCATAATTTAGCATAAAAAAGAAAATCTAAAAGAAAGAAACAGTTACTTTCTTTACCTCTTCAGGGATATTGCTGAATATATTATTTTCCTTCTCTGTCTCAGATGATTAGGTTGGCATTGACAGGGATCAAAGATACCATCTAGAAAAGGAGGAGAGATCAGTGAGGTATTTAACCTAGAAAACTCCATTTGTCATAGTTCTCAGGCTACTTTTTTGATCAAAAAAGTTACAGAAATCAATCTGCTATGACCCTTTAGGGTCTTAAAATAATGTTTTTTAAGTCCTTCGTGCACAGTAGTGCAACAATAGTATCCCTTGTTAACAAAACCCTCCAAACACTGGGCAGCCATCCAGCACTGCATACTGATTTATGTCTGTAGTAACTCTTCTACTAATCACATAGTGCTGTTATAAGCCCACTTGTGCTCCTGTGAGTAAGCGAAAAACACTCCTTATTTTTTCCTTTTCCTCTGAATGGGTTACAATGACCCAAAAGTCTTCCTAATGCCAGGTCATGTTTTCACTACTTTTATTCAGTATGTATATTAGGTGTCTGTTGAATATTAAGGGACTTTTTAGACTGCAGTCCTGTTAGATACTTTATATCTCCACTCCCTGGACTAAATCTTTCTTTGAAATAACCTGCATGCAATGTGGAGAGGACAGAACCACCAACACACATGCAGAAAGTGAGAAATAATGAGAAATATTTTGAGAATTAACTGTAATAATTTTTACTTTCCTAAATGAAGCACATTAAATCATTGTCAAGAAAATTTTCAGTCACTTTATCTTTGCACTTTAACCTGCTTCTGAGGTCTCTGTTGAAGGTAGTAAACTGGATGTATGTTTCCCGTTTGGATCTGATCAAGAGGCAACCTATGGTTTGTCTGTCTCTTAAGGTGGAAACTTTATATTAATATATCTGCTGGGAATACTGCAATGTAAGATCACCACTTTTTGATAGACATTAATGCTGTAAACAATACAGAAGAGATAACATTGTTGCTTCTCTTGTGTAACTTCTGATTTTGGGAGCAATTGAAAGTAAATACTTAAACTTCTAAAAAGATCTACTAATATATTTTCATTTTTTTAAGTACTAGCTACATGACTAGAGTTTCATTGTCTAAGGAGAGGTTCAGAGGATGTCTGGATCAGAAGGTAGGGAAGAGTGGTGCTGCATCATAAAATTGTTGTTGGCTGAGAACCTGATATTTACTCAGTTTCAGTCTTTTGCCTCAGGCGAGCTTTAGTCTAAGCCTGTGGCCTGAGTGTCCATCAGCAGTTGGAGCATATTTCACAAACCATGGAAGAGTGTCTTTCTGGCTTTGATTTGGTCAAAAGCAGTCTCTTCTGCATGCTCTGCACTTGTCCATGCTGTGAGCCCAAGGGTGAGAAGTGGCACTGACTGATCCACTCCAGTGAGCAGGCTTGCACCCAAAAGAAAGATCAGCACCCTAAGCAGGAGTATAACTTCATGTTATGTTCCCAGTTCCTCCAGAGTTTATGTTAAAATGAGATTTGAGTTAAAAATCTGTTCACTGGCACTGCCTGGTAAATGGTTTTCAAATTGTATGCACATTTTCATGTTCCCTTCAGATGTTTGCTCTTTAAACAATTTTTTTTTTTTTTTTTTTTTTTTTGGTTTGTTTTTGGTTGGGGTTTTTTGTTGTTATTTTGTGGTTTTGTATAAAATATAGTGTCAGCATAAAATGCATTATTTTTTTCTTAGAGAAATTCCCACAATTTTCATGTCCCAAGCTTAATATCTCAGAGCTCCTCTGCTAGGAAATGAAACTGAAAAAGGATAAGAAAAGATTAGTCAGATGTGTATAGTGAACTGGTATCAGTACTGAGCTTTACTTGTTGTTGTGTGCCATGACTAGGTGATGAAATTCACAACTTTTTCATACTGTTTTCTCTGCATGCTGGAGAAAACTGCAATCAATATTTTCCTATATGTCATTATAAGGAGACAAGTCATATAAAGAATGCAATTAGCTTGTAATTATCAGGTGATAATGAATACCACGTCCAATATCTTGCCTCCTTTGAAAGTTACAGTTATGCTGTGAAAGAAAATGAGACAAGAAACAGCGTTTAGTGCTGTGCTGTCAAAATGGGTGACTAAGATTCTAAATACTTCATGAAGTAGTTGTTGACAGCTAAAAATAATTGACAAGTATTGCATTATCAATTCCTTGAAAGGTCTTCTAAGCAAATGAATTAAGACTATTAGTGATTACTTAATTACAAATCCAAAAACCAGATGAGATGAAGGGAGCAGTTAGAGGGATTAATAAGGAATGAAAATACAGATTTAGGTGATGAGAGAATATACTGGATCTTAGAAAAGAGAAAATTCAAGGAAGGCTCTATCCTTTTGAAATCAGTCAGTCTTTCGCATAAAAAGCATGTATTCATGCAGTGCAAATTATGGCCAGAGGAAGTAACTGAGGCCAGGAATTAATAGGATTTGAACGCAATTTGACAGGTCTGTTGATATGACGAATATCCCATTATCCTTGTTAAAGCTAATTAAATTATGCGGAAGTGTTATTAAACCTCACGCTTGAAGCCCACCTTTAATTAGTTTTGATCAGGAGGAGACTTGTGCAGCAGCAAATTAACCTTAAATTGGCTTACTTAGAGGTCTTTGAACTCTTTGCAACACCTTCTTGCAGTGCCCTCTCAGAGTGGAATTTGAATTCTGAGCCAGAGGGTGGTTCTGGTGATTCTTTTTCTTTCTACTGGTTCTTCTCCATAGGTTTAGGATGAAGTTCTTGAGAAACCATGTGTGCTAGGATGGATTTTTAAGACTAGCATTAGGTAAAATATGCCCTGGTGCTCTCACAAAGATGGAGCATGTTAATTACCTGCTATGTGAATGGAGTGCTTCACATTTTAGCAGGTGTTGCCTCAGGTCTAAGCTATTCATCAAAGTACCTAATAAGGAAATAGAAAGTGCTGTGATCTTATTACACCAGGTACTATTAGCATTAGAATTAATGTCATTAAAGATGTTATTACTATCGCTACATAGCAGCCAATCCAAACTGAAACTAAAGTTGTTTTACAAGCTGGGGAAGGGCCTTCCTCCTAGAAGAACCTGGTTTCCTGTGTTCCTTTGTTCTAAAAAACCACCAGTCTCTGTTTACCTAACATTTTCTATGCTTTGTCTTATAGTTTTGAAAGCAGAGACATTTAGGCAAAAACTATTAAGTTGTCTAGGAAGAAAACAAATTTTTGTGTTTGGGCAAACACAATAAAAGTTCACTGCTAAACTGGCAATTCCCTACAATCTGTAGTTTTTCAAGCTCTCTGTGTAGAGGATAACAACTCTGATTTTAATTTTGACATCAAATTCTTATGCAATCATTTTTTCTTACTGAATTTTAAATGAAATCTTCTGATTTGTATCATTTATTAACTTGTTTGCAAACAAGATGATAAAATGCACACATTAGCATAATTTAAAATATAATTTCTACATGCACACAGCATCTATTCCTGATATTTTGGCTGTATGTCACAATGCCGGTGATGTCAGTTAGTATTTAAACATCAATGTGGAAAATGTTTGAATAGGGATGACTTTGTCTAGAAGCAGAAGTGACAGAAGCACTCTTCTTCTTGCTGTACTGTGTCTTCCATTCTAGCCTGTATCATAAAATAGAATCATAGGGTAGTTTAGGTCAGAAAAGTCCTTTAAGGTCATCAAGTCCAACTGTTAACATGGCACTGTCATGTTCACTGCTGAGCTATGTCCCTAAGTGCCACATCTAGATGTTTTTTGAACATTTCTAGGGATGGTGACTTGAACACTTTCCTGGACAGCCTGTTCAAATGCTCGACAACTTTTCATGAACAAATTTTTCCTAATATTTAATCTAAACCTCCTCTGGCCTGATGCCATTTCCATTTGTCGTATTGCTTGTTACCTGGGATAAGAGACTGACACACACCTGGCTACAACCTAATTTCACGGAGTTTTAGAGAATTATAAGGTCTCCTTGACCATCCTTTTCTCTAGACTAAACAACACCAGCTCCCTCAGCTGCTCCCCATCAGATTTTTGCTCCAGACAATTCACCAGCTTTATTGCTTTTCTCTGGATACACTCCAGCACGTCAATGTCTTTCTCATAGTGAGGGGCCCAAAACTGAACAAGGAATTCAAGTGCAGTGCCAAGTACAGGAGAACAATCACTGCTATGGTCTACTGACCACACCATTGCTGACACCCTCCCAGATGCCACTGGCCTTCTTGGCCACCTAGGCACACTGCTGGATTATGTTCAGTTGCTGTTGATCAGCACCCCAGGTCCTTTTCTGCCAGGCAGCTTCCCAGTCACTCTGCCCCCAGCCATTAGGGCTGCCTGGGGTTTTTGTGACAAAAGTATAGGACCTGACACTTTGCCTTGTTGAATCTCATGCTGTTGTCCTTAACCTATCGATCCAGCCTGTCCAGATTCCTCTCCCAACCCTCCACCAGATCAACACTTCCCAGCTTACAGTCATCTGTGACATTACTGAAGGTGCACTCGATCGCCATGTCAGGATCATCAGCAAAGATGGTAAACACGGCTGATCCCAATACTGAGCTCTGGGGAACACTTCTAGGGATGAGTCACCAGCTGGGTGTATCTCCTCCATTCACCACCAGTCTCTAGGCCCAGCTGGCCAGCAATTCAGCCAGTTTTTTACCCAGTGTACAGAGCACCTGTCCAAATCATGAGTAGCCAGTTTCTCAGGAGAATATCATGGGAAATGGTGGCAATAGTCCAGACTGCCATCCAGAGCATTTTCCTTATCCATTCTGTGAGTCTCCTTGTCATAGATCAGGCAGGTCAAACAGGACACCCATGCTGTCTGGCCATGACTCCCTGGTTGTCCCTTATCTCACATGTGATGGCACTCAAGATGATCTGCTCCATGACCTTCTCCGGCACTGAGGTCAGGCTGAGATACTTCTTATGGTCCTTTTAGCAGATGATTATCACATTTGTGAACCTCCAGGCAGCTTTGACCTCCCTGGTTAGCCAGGACTGCTGTTTAATGATTGAGTGACTTGATGAGCACGTCTGCCAGCTCCCTTGTTTCCCAAGGGGTACCTTTGGTTATCCCATTGCTGCAAAATCAGATGGAGCTGTAGAGACCTTTAGCTGTGCAAGATTCAGCACAGAAGAAGTTAAAAATTGCTTCAAGCCATTTGTATTTTCTCTGTGTTCAGGGCCATCCATATTCTTGTTAGGCATCACAATCTGAGTTGTGTTCAACGAAATTTAGAAACGCGGCTTGATTTTTTGACAATGAATCATTTCAGCAAGCTTTTCAGATATAATCTATAGACTAAATGTTATCTCTGTGTATATAATGACTTTTTTGGTGAATATTGCATTTTAAAAAACAAGTCTAATCTTGTCTATGGACAGGAACAAGTATAATAGAATGAATTTTCATTAACTGATCACTATGAATATGTCTTCTATCTTAGTTGTGTTAGACATATTTTCTCATATGGCAACATGTTTTTGATTCACCCACAGATATAACGTATATATCTCTGGAAATCATTTGTGGATGCAGTCTGGAAACATCTGTGATTAAAACTTTCACGCTATAACAGAGCAATTAGGAAGACATATATGAAATTTACCTGGATCCCTTTGTGATGCTTGTAATATCATGTAGCCATCTTAAGACTAATCATAGAATCATAGAATGGTTTGGGTTATGGGAGCCCTTAATGATCACCTAGTTCCAATCCCCCTGCCGTGGACAGGGACACATTTCATTAGACTGGGTTGCTTAGAGTCCCATCCAACCTGGCCTTGAACATTTCCTGGAATGGGGCAGCCACAGCTTCTGTGGGCAATATGTTCTAGTGCCTCACCAATCTCACAATTAAGAATTTCTCACTGATATCTAATCAACCTATTGTCTTTAAGTTTGAAACAATTCCCCCTTGTTTTGTCTCTATGTGCTCTTGTAAATAGTCTCTCTCCATCTGCCTTGTAGGCTCCCTTCAGGTGTTGGAAGGTCACAAATAGATGACCACAAAGGCTTCTCTTTTCCAGGCTGAACAATCCCAATTCTATAAGCCTTTCCTCAAAGGAGACGTGCTCTATCCCTCTAATCCTCTTGGTGGCCCTCCTCCAGACTGGCTCCAACGAGTTGCTCCACAGGTTCTTCCTGTACTGGGGACCCCAGAGCTGGATGCAGCACTCCAGGAGGAGTCTCACCAGAGCAGAGCAGAGGGCAGGATTCCTTCCCTTGCCCTGCTGCCCACGCTGCTTTGGATGTAACCCAGGACAAGTTTGGCTTTCTGGGGTTGCGAGTGCACACTGCAGGATCACGTCCAGCCTATCATCCACCAGCACCCCCAAGTTGTTCTCTGCAGGGCTGCTCTCCATCTATTCATCCCCCATCTTGTACTGATACTGAAGGTTGCCCTGACACAGGTTCAGCATCTTGCGTTTGGTATTACAAGGTTCCCATATGGCCACTTGTTGAGCATATCCAGGTGCCTCTTAGAGGCATCCAATCCTTTAGCTGTGTCAACCACACCATTTATCTTGGGGCAATGGTTCCAATACACACCTTAATGCTTTGCTTAATTCTTCAAATAGATTTCTTCTGAAGGCAGTTTTGGTCTTCTTCTGGACTCCTGTAAAGCCTTTGAATGGGTTCCTGTCAGCGTAGGCAGCTAAAACAAATGGGACGGGAACTGCTCGGCAGTGCAGACTTAGAGCATTTTATTCTGCCATCGGTCTCTTCCAAACCCGAGGTGAGAGACACAGGGAAGATGACAAAGCTCATGCAAGCCACAGCAGACAAAAATTATCTCTGCTACAGAATATTTCAGAAGTTTTTTCAGCCAATAACATACTGCAAAAGCTCACAGACATTTGCTCTAGCGAATCACTAAAAGCACACGTACACTTGCTTCTAACAATGCTTGCTTGTACGCTCTAAAAAACAATACACAATAGTCCATTATTAAGCTTACAACCTTCTCCTATCTTGCTAAGCATTTTTTTCTACTTCTTCACATCCTGACTCTGCTAAACTCACAGCTCAGTTATTGTACTTGTCCTTGTGGCAACCATCATTGTATCTGTTTGCTTCCTGATTCCTACTGCAAAGTTTTGGGATTTTCAGCTCTCTATACCTTCTTGGGATCTTTTGCTTTTTACATTTCCCATACGTTCCTCCCAACATCCTTCTCTCTAAATTGGAGAAAGATGGAGCTGATTGGTGGACTAATAGGTGGATGAGGAATTGGTTGAAAGGGCACATCCAGAGGGTAATGGTCAATGTCTCTGAGTCCCGATGGACATCAGGGACAAGTAGTGTCCCTCAGGGTTCAATATTGGTACCAGTGCTATTTAATATCTTCATTAATTACATGAAGGGACTACACACTTGGCAAATTCACACATAACACCAAGCTGAGTGATGTTGTATTTTATCACAGAATCATGGGATGGTTGGGGTTGGAAGGGACCTCTGGAGATCATCTGGTCCAACCTCCCTGATAAAACAGGTTTACCTACAGCAGGTTGTACAGTACTGAGTCCAGGTGGGTTTTGAATATCTCCAGAGGAGGAGACTCCACAATATCTCTGGGCAGCCTGTTCCAGAAGCTCTTCCTTGTTTGTATTCAGATGGAGCTTCCTGTGTTTCAGTTTGTGCTCATTGTCTCTTGTCCTTTTGCTGGGTACCACTGAGAATAATATGGCCTCATTCTCTTGACACCCGTCCTTATGATAACTTGTTTATCCCTTCACATAAAATGCTCCATTTTGTAATCTCTTTCCAATATTCCTATAAACCTTCAAATTTTAACTGTAACAAAAATACCAGAAAGGACAGTTAGCTAACTAGGAAACAGTGGAAACCCTATGTAGTGCTGAAAACACAACCATTCATGTAGATTGTCGTACTGCACAGGGCTTTTATACTGAGTATAATTACCTCTCATGAGACAAGATGTCTTTAGTCTTGTATCATTGGGATGCTATACAGGAGCAGGAAACTGAAAAGAGTATCTCCTTTTGGAAGAGGAGAAGTAGCCATGCCTGTACTTACTACATAATTCAGGAGCAAATACATGGCAGCCCTGTGGCCCCTGGGCCTTTTGAATAGGGGCAACTGGGGTTACCAGCACAGTGTGCACAAAGAGGGGAGACTCCTCCTTACATGCAGGCTAGACCTAAACAGTGAATTGATTTGAATTTAAATCTACTGACAGGTATGTCATGCTGACCCATATTTCTCTAAGATTCTTTCTTTTGTGGTATTTCTTGCAACACAGCCTGAGTGAAAATTAGCATGAGAAGAGAGTCCTCGCTTTCATTCAGGCCAAATGAATATCTAAAGGGTCACATCTATGTATGAGAAAATCCCATAAAATAATACAATAAACGTGAACATCTTTACCCCTCTGTTGTTCTTCCAATAAATATTTAAAGGAAAATTTTGAAAACCTCCCTATGTATATATTTTTTACTTTACAATTTCTTTTTGGATTTCAAGATTGAAATAGTTTTCCATTTCAGAAGCAATAAGAAGTTTAAAAAAAAAAATCAGCAATAGTTGGAAGACCTAAAGATAGTCTTAGATAACTAATTTAAGATTGTCATCCAATGTGACACCATGCCTCTATTTCTTTTGTACAGCCCTTTAGACTCACAGATGAAAAAAAAAGGTTATCAAAAATAATTAGCTGTAGAAGTATGTATCTAGTAGGGAGAGTAGGCCTCTTTTACAGTAGTATGTGCCTGATTTTTAAAAAGTATGATGAGATAAAGATGACCTTCCAAGAAGGTCTGAGAACTGTATAATGAAATGAATATTTCAATAATCTTAGTCTACTCTTTCATTTCTTATGGGGAAGACTAATAGGTGATTTGATCACTGTTCAGAGATATTTATCTGGGCAACAATATTCTTACATTTACCTTCCGTAATGCAATAAATGCCTCGTATGAAGCCTGAAACTAGATGCAGTATGACTACAGTAATTGACATATTTATCTTTTAAAAAGAAGGTAATCATTGCATGAATATTTTCCTGAAGTTATTCTGTTGTATTGTTTTTGGTTTTGTGCCTGTTTTTTTTTTTTTTTAATTTTATTTTTAATTGAAAGTTTTTGTATAGAGGTTTCTACCAGTTTTTCCATTCAGGGCACAGCATTTAAGAATAAGGTGTAAAGTTCATCTCATGTTCTCTTCTATGCAATGCAAATAAATCATCAAGGTCATTCACAAAAAGACTTAAATCTTGCCAATATTTCACTTGAAAGACTGAAAAGACAAGAATTATTCAGTTATAAAATCTTATAGGAACCAAATTACTTGGGGCCTCTTACTTTGTAATATAAACCTATTTACCATGTCTTATCACCAGAACTGGCTATCAAATCCTGAAACTATTTTTGTCATCTTTCAGTGCAGAGGGAGCAGCCCTAGAAATATCCTGATATTTGAGTGACATCTGGATTGTGGAATTTTGGAATATTAAACTTGGCCATGATGTCCACAAAAGAAATGGCTAAACAGAAATTTTTCTTATTATTAGAAAAGTTCACACAGGGCCTTTATCTAAAACTGGACATGGTGAGATTCTCGTAGTTGTACAGGGCTATGGTAGCTCCTGAGCAGGTTGCTGGGAGCTAAATATCAATTCAATTTTCTTTATGCCTTGATTTGTGTTTAAACCAATTTTTATGTTGAACAACCATGAAGACAATATTTGTCTCAAAGAGCACAGGTGTATGCAGCACAACAAAGTATCTGTGTGTTCTGGACTAGTAAAATTAACCATTAGAAATACTGATTAATGATGATTTTACAATGTTTGCTAAAGTGAATGTATCCCTCTGCTCTCATAGCCTATTTTATCAATGGTTCTTGGATAAAATATTCTTCATGACAGCAAGCACTCATTTATCTTTCAAAATGACTCCTGTTCTTTATTTGTATTATAGCTTTGCCCAGATCATCCATCCTCAACAGTTTTAGGAAACCAAGAGGAATGAACAGCTATTAGAAAATCTAGTGAAAATTCATTTGGAAGGGAAGGAGCTGTGTTCTTATACAGTTGTGGTGAAAAATGGTTCAGATAGTAGATCTGTCTGTAATAATATTTTTCATAAAATCCAGTTATAAAATGAACATATGTGATGTCTGGACTATCTAAAACTTTGATCATGTTTCATAACTGTTAGCTTAAAATATTCACATAATGACAAATAACGGTATAAAGCAGTAGCACATTATAAAATCTCCTTCCTTTGATGTTTTGGAATTTCTTTTACTGCTTATTTGAAATGCCCTAGAATTCCTAATATAATCTTATAAGCATTTTGCTTTTGAGACTTATGTTACTGTGATTACACTTTGGAAAAATCTTTTGATACAACAAAGTACAGATAAGCTTATTCCTTTGCAAGTATTGAGATTTTATTCAGTATATATTTTTTTCATTGTGAGACAAAGCAGTTAAAATTTTCTTACGCAAATGTGTGAGAATTCACGCTTACTACTGATTGCAGAAAATTATGATTTTCATTAATAAAACTCAGTAAATTCACACATCAGTGATGAAACTAGACTTTCATTCTTTTAATCTGTAATGGTGTGTAAAATTATTCATTTAATCTTGTAGTATTTTTATTTTCTTTATCTTAATAAAAATTGAGAGGGAAAGCTGGTATTCTTTTAAAAAGGATGGAACTAAATATTTTCATATCATGGTGTAACCAGGTCTAAATTGCTTTTACTCAGTCTTACAGATGAATACCTATAACCTTTAATACTTTTTGTAAGAAAATAGACACAGTATGGGACAATTTAATGTATTGCATATGAAAAACCTATCACTCAACTTGTGGATGGCTCTTTTGTCTTATGTGTCGTATAATTTTAAGGAACTTACTCAACCCAAGATGAAAACTTCTAATAGGAGTTTTTAAGAACTTCAAATTGCCTGTGGAAGAACTTACAGAGTGCCGAAAGGCTCGTTTGACAACAATTCCCGTTAAGGCAGAGAGCACAATGCATATCCCTTGAAATACAAAAATTTAGAAATGTGCAAGTATAAAAGTCCAAAGAAACTGAATGGTTGTTTCTTCTGTCTGACTTCAATTACATGTCATTATCTTTATTTTCCTCCTTCTGAATCACCTATTCCCTTAAATTTGACAATGGAAAAGAAGAGACAAGTTGATCTCTCCGACTCAGATCAGAGAATCCCCTTCCAGAAGAGAGCTGATGAATGGTATCAATGTTCTCTTCCCTTCTCCTAATAGGCAAAATGAGGCTGTCAATGTGGAGAACATATTTACAAATTTTCTATGATTTGTTACAGATTGTCTGTAAAAGCAAATCTACCAAAATGTTATAATGTATTTCTATTTATAGCTAAATTCTTCAAAGTGGAAGATTGGAAGGGACTTCCAAGACAAAGAGGTAATTGACATCAAATATAGTCTGCAGAAAGAACATGGTGTGAGCCTTCATAGTTTCCTAAGTTTTTGCACAGATAACATAAAAAGTAGCACAGTGTCTGGGAAAGACGTTGCAGTCTACCTGGCAGTAGGAGCAAATATATTGGAAGCAGAAATCCTGATGTTCCTACCCACAGCTAAACTACTTACACCAAGTGTGATTGCAGTTTAATTGGGAATCAAACTGTATCCATAACAAAGGAGAACGATTATAGGTAATCTGGCCCTGTAGGCAAACAGAAATCAAGTGCAATGATGTTGTAGGCCAATAATTTCCTCTGATGTCTCTAGCCAGCCACTTCATTCAGAATGGACTAAGACAGAACTTCAGGAAGACAAATTTTTGTGACAACTTTATGGGAAAGATTATCTCAGCAAAACCATGAGCTGTCCATTTTCCTTAAAAACACTATTTTCCTAAGAGTCTTTAATAGATACAAATGTTTTCTCCAGCTGTCTTCGTGGCTTCAGTCTTTCTAAGAAGCACAATTAAACAACTCTTAAAGAACTCAGACTCTTAGTATTCCTCTGGCGTTTTGACTCTTGTTTCAGTCTGGAAGAGACATGGACACGGTTTTTATGAGCAACAAATAAAACCAGAGGTGGGGTGAAATTCCATGCTGAGGTATCTAGGCTCTAGGTACTGAGCCTAGATGTCTAGATGTAGACTAGGTGTCCAGGCTTTCCTTATAGGCATTGAAGACTCGTGTCTTTATTCAGGTGGTGGCATATAGGCATCAAATGCTATTTGTAAAGTTCCGAAGTACGTGAGATGCCTGTACAGGGCTCACAGGTATGACACAGGAACCATAGTACCTCAGTGCCCTTGTGGACCTGAAGCATGAGGCCAGCTCTTACAGGCTAGGGAAACCAGATGCACTGAGGCTTGCTTGTGGAAATCTGAATGGAGCCAATGTCACATGATACAATCTAAAGCCTCTATAAAGCTGTTTTGCAAACATTTATGTAGACCCACATCTGATTAAATTGGGCATAATCTCCAGATTTCATCCACAGGTCCACACAGACCCTTTTGAGCAGATTAATACAAAGAGTAATGTTAGCAAACACATGAATCAGCTACTTGGTTTTCCTACAGAAAGCAATACCAAATTCTGTGGTTTGATTCTTTTGATAAGTGAATTTAGGAGCTGGCAGATAGAAAAGGAATAAATTTGTCCTCTCTTAGGTGTCTGTGCACTGGCAGAGGGTATTGTCTTAATTATATTTCATAGGATTTCAGTACAGGAATTGTTTACCTCAGTATCAGACCCTGCTGCCACATGGGACCAGGCAAGGTATCAGAGAGTCTAAAAGTCTAAAGGCACTCCAAGAAACTTGTGTTCTTTTAAACTGACAGGTGAGTCTGGGTGGAAAGTCCTAATCAATCTAATACAGGGCTATGTGCATATTTGTGGGCAACTTAATTATCCTTCTAGTTGATCCATAAAGTATTTGCCCTGAGATGGGTTATTTTTAGATAGACTTCTAGTAAAAGAAGCTGTTTGATTTTGCTGTTAAAAGCATGACTGTGCACTGACTGTGCATATCAGTTTTGCACATGGTCCCTCTTCGAGTTCTTGGCTTTTGATTTTGACTTTGGTGGCATTATGATTTAAACAAGATGAACAAGAAAATCATGAAGGTTGAAGCTGTTTGCAAGCTCTACTAGAGCTCTAAAATAATAATCAATCAGCTTTGGCATGCCATATCTGTGCAATACTCACACTTTGTTGAGTGTTGCTCCTTTTTGCACTGAGTTGGTCATTAGACATGTTTGACTGTGCTCTTATCTATACTCAATTAACTATAGTTGGGGGTCCCAGCTTTGGGACCCCACTTTGCTTCTAGAGGCAGACAGTGCCATTCTTTTCCCTAAGGTGTTTTAAGTCTAAGTACACAGGACAGACAAAAGAGAGCAGAGAAGGAGCATATGCAAAATTACTCCCCTTCAAGACATAAATGTGAAAGGCTGTTTCTTCTGGTCTCTGCTTCAAGAGACAGGTTCACTGAAAGATCAACCACCCCTCACTCTGCCTGTGGTACATTACAGAAGCTGCAGCAGGAAAAAGTTGCCCAAATACTCCTGTAATGTAGTTCTGCTTGCTAGGAGTCTTAAAACTGCTAAGGATTACATCACATGGTTGATGTCCAATCCTAGTGGAAAAGCAAATTAAAGAAAATGTTAATCCTAATAGAAATCTTCACATTGTACCTTAATAGAGATGGTGTAAACTTCAATGCTTTTTTTTGCTCCTAGACCTCAAAGGATAGCTTTGTTCATGCAGCTGTAACAAGAACTCCACTGAGATGAGAGTAAATAATGCTGCCTATTCTGAAATTATAAAACAATGATGTATCCAGAGCCACCATGAAATATTTATGGAAAAAATTCCATTAAATTTCTTGGAAGTATGATAAATGAACATTTATTTTAAATGTTTATTATTTAAGTTTTCTTAAAATTTTTTATTATTTTTCTGATATCATTAAATAAATAAATAGAACTAAACGGAAAGAATAAAAAGAAACTAGGTAAAATATTTTCATTTTGCAGTCACCAAATCCTGTAAATATTTGTATTACCTTATTAAACTTATAAGATAAAATGTAAGACAAATGCTTGTTTCAGGCTATCATCATTCCCTACAGTACCCCTTTATGCTGGGTTTAAGTGTAGGACAAGCTATCTTGAATCCAAAATATGAAATTTCTAGAATATTCAACTGTTCTGTGTACCTTACTAATCCTGTTATATTATGTCAACATTTCTGTGATAGTCTCTATTTTTCCAGGGGTTTACAACACAGGTATAAAGATTTATTCTGTGCTGAAAACATATTTTATCATTTCATACAGACAGGCATTTTATGTACTTAAAGGTTACCATATGTTTTATGCTATATGAAAAACGCAGTATAAATTCAACATAAAATGAGAGATTTATTCTTAAGTGTAGGTTTTAAAAAGTTTTATTAGCATCAAAGAGCACACGCTTACACACACAAAATAATATAATAAATACTTAAACCAGATGTATAAAATGGATATTTGAACCATAGTCAAAAGCTTCCATTTTTAAGAGAATTTTATCCTGCAGTTTATGCATTGTAAACTAGTACCTCTAACTAATTGAGTTTGGGCTAGTCTGAGAATAGGGGTGGGTGTGTGGGTGTGTGGGGGTGTGGGGGTGTGTGAAGATTAGATACAAGAAAAAGGAATGTAAATAGCATTGTGTTCTACGTTGTTTACTCCCACGGCAAGTCACGAGGCTGTCCTGGGGAGTGGGCTCAGGTTTCCAAGATTTGGCCAAGAATTTTTCATGCCAATAAGAGAAATATTGGAATTACCAAATAGGGACTGGATTTTGTATTCTCTGCACACTCAGAGTTGACAATATATCTTTGCTTTAATTGTGCAAAGAATGCAAGATTTCTGTCCTAAAAGCAGACATTAAATTTAGCATAAGAAGCACAATATTCCAGCATCATAGTAAGGAGACAGAACTTGGTGTATGGAAGAGATTTTCAGAAGAAAATTCAGATGAGCTAATTATCAGGAAAGAACAGAAAAACTGATTTGATTCACCAAGATGACTTCCTATTGTAAGGATCCAAAGAGGAGAAAATTGACCTATCTAAATTGATGAGATAGTAAATTTTAGTTCTTTGCATATAGGCACCATTATCAAAAAAGAGGAGGTGGGCATGGAGGGAGAGCCACAGCAGGTCTCACAATAGGATTCTTCTGTGTGTAACTTCAATAGAGACTCAATTCAGCCAGTCAACTACATTATCATAAGTGCCAGTTCCTTCCATAATGTAATTAAAAAAACTTCTCATTGACATTGAGGATTGTAAGAGCAGGGGAAAAACAGTGATATGAAAGGGAGATCAGCCCTCCAATAACAATAGTCAAGGGGAAATAAAAAAATAATCCTCACATTTATTATTTCAAGAAAAAAATGTCAGAAATTGAGCATTCTAAGTGAAATATCCCATGAAGTCTTTCTTTTCTGATTCTTTGACAGCTGCAAAGTTCAACTTTACCCAAGTAAATTTCACTAGATTAATTATCAGGAAGAAAAGAAAGGTACAAATCCCCTGGTTGTTACTCTTCATATTCATTTGCATTTTTCTGCTACTGGGAATATAATACCAAGTTCTGTAATATAAAATAAAAAACTTCCAATAGAGAGTAATATTGAGTTTGTTGCTCACATTGTTCAACCAAGAGAGGACTAAAAGAATCCTAAGACACAGCAGGATGAGAGACTGCTACAATGTTTATTCTTGTGTGTTCCCTCAGAATTTTGTTTTCGTTTTTACAAAGACTGTTACCATTTGATTAAGGAAAATACTAACGATAATCCTTTAAAAGGAATACTGTTGGGTTTTTATAGTATTTAAGAATTCCAGTGCATCCAGTCCAGGATTTTCTTTGCCCTATTTGGAAGAATTCAAGTAAAGGTGGATTATAAATGAAGTCTAGAATTCTTGCAAAAGAAGATAAATTTGGAAATCCTAACACTGAGGTCTTTTTATTCTAGCAAGCTACACATGTCCACATATGGTATTCTAGCACAAGACTTGTCAATGGAGAGACAGACCACAAAATCATTAATAACATTTTATTGAAAAAGTTTTATTCTGTTCCAATGTTGCAGGCATCGCAGGAGAACACAATGTAGGAATCTTGCATTGAAAGAACACCCTCTAAATGGAAAGAACAAAAACATCAGTTGCATATTATGCTGTTAGACAAAAGCATCAAAATAATCACCTCAGGTCTCAGCTTCCCAATGATAAGTTTTTCAAACATCCAGTGACTGATCACATTTCTTCATTTGTCCCTTTTTATCACCAGTGCCCTGCTCCCATGCCTGTTAAAGGACCAAAAGATAGTTTCAGCCATCTTGTCTAACTGGGATATTCTCAGCAACATGGTATTTTTCAAAGCATTTAACTCCCATAAGGATTTTTGTGTATTTTAAACTGGCATGCTGCAGGTTATAGGGAATGAAGGAACATCAGACTGGTGACCTGTCACTAGTGGGGTTCTGCAGGGCTCCATCTTAGGCCCTGCACTCTTCAACATCTTCATAAATAATTGGACACAGGACTGGAAGGGATACTGAGCAAATTCACAGGTGATACAAAACTGGGAGGAGCTGCTGTGTCCCTTGAAGGCAGGAGGGCCCTGCAGAGAGACCTTCACAAATCAGAGGGCTGGGCAGTCACCAACCACATGAAGCTCAACAGGAGAAAGTGCCGGATTCGGCACCTGGGACAGGACAACCCTGGGTGTAAGGACAGACTGGGGACTGAGAGGCTGGAGAGCAGTGCCATGGAAAGGGACCTGGGGGTCCTGGTCTATGGCAAGTTGAACAGAGCCAGCAGTGCCCTGGCAGCCAGGAGGGCCAGCACTGTCCTGGGGGGCATCAGGCACAGCATCACCAGCCAGGCAAGGGAGGGGATTGTCCCACACTGCTCTGCACTGGGGTGGACATGCCTGAAATGCTGGGGGCAGGTTTGGGTGCCACAATGTAAGAAAGATTTTAAAATATTGGAGGGTGTCCAAAGGAGGGCAACTAAGATGGTGAAGGGTCTTGAGGGAAAGCCATATGAGCAGCAGCTGAGGTCACTTGGGCTGTTCAGCCTGGAGAAGAGGAGGCTGAGGGGACACCTCATGGCAGCTGCAACTTCATCATGAGACAAGGAGGAGGGGCAGACACTGATCTCTTCTCGGTGGTGACCAGTGACAGGACCAGAGGGAATGGCCTGGAGTTGGGTCAGGGGAGGTTTAGGTTGGATATGAGGGAAAGATTCTTCACCCAGAAGGTGGTTGGGCACTGGAATAGACTCCCCAGGGCAGTGGTCACAGCAGCAAACCTGACAGAGTTCAAGAAGCATTTGGACAATACTCACAGGCACATAGTGTGACTCTTGGGAATAGTGCTCTGTAGGGCTGGTGGGTGGAGTTGATGATCCTGATGGGTCCCTTCCAAGTCAGCTTATTCTGTGATTCACACACAGGGAAGTGCTCTGCTGGCTGTACAATCCCTTTCTTAACTCCCTGGCATAAGGAACTACTTTCATACTAGTTTGTTCTGGCAAAATGCAAAATAAATGCCAATCAAAATAGTGGTGTTTAGGAGGCTGTTTTATTGAAGTTTTCATTGTAGGTCAGACCTGCATCAGGATGGTGAGAAAAACAGATCACTGAGTATTTTATAAGAGGAAGAAAGATGGAGAGAAATTATTTCTTACTGATGGAAGAGAAACAGTGGATTTACAACCTGTATTTTGACAATATGAGTGAAATGTACTCATTTGGCTTTGAGCAAGAGGTAGTGCCAGTGTAATTTTCAAACTGTCACTTTTATTCTATTCTGATTGGCATTTTTTGAGCTTCTGTCATGTAAGCTTTCCTACTGACAGTTTGTCACAGGAAAAAAGTGGAGAGCATAGACTTCTGCTATGTCTGAATATGTTTGATCTGGAAATTGAATTCATTTGTGCATTATATGAGAAAAAGACATGGATGGTCCAGGAATATTACCTCTGTTTTTTCAATATGTATCTTCTTAGATGTTATATATTTCTGATGATGTGAAAATTCAGTGTATTATAAATTTAGTTTGCCAAGCTTTTTTTTTTTTTTTAATTCTTGCAATTCATTTCTATAAAACAGGAGAAGTAGGACCTCAGTCAGATCACTGGATGCTGAAAATTGACAAAAGATCTGTTGAATTCAGTGGTAGTATGATTTACCTCATCAGAAGTGACAGTTTACAGCAGGAAAAGTTGGAAGACTATGATCCCTCTGGATTTCATGGGGAAAGATGTACAGTTTACGCAACCAGTGATTTACTGAAACCAATGCTACAGACTGTGTCTTTGACATGTATTAGCTGTGAGGTTGCAGGGATGGTGGAACATGCAAGCAGTGCCAAACAGGAAAGTTTCCATCTTTCCTAATACTTGATGGTGCAGTTCTCACCCCTCACTTTTTCTGCATTCTGTATTAAGATGACCTCCACACCCTTTGTATCAGTTTGTGAGAAACATATGACATACCAACTGACCATAATATCTGTGGAAGTCTGACAAGATGCACCATAGGTAGGGAAGATGCAGTTGGGAAACCACTGTTTAAATCTTCTCAAAGAATAAGCTCCCTAGTTCATCCTGGAATTTTGCAGTGCATCAGAACCAGCCTTTCGCTTGAGTAGTACCTCAGATTATTTAGTACAATCCTTCTATGAAAGGAATGTTAACTATATCAGGCTGCTTAGAGCTGTTTGCAGTTGGGTTTTGAGTATTTCTAAGCATAGACGTGTCACAGACTCTCAATAACCTGTTGTCAGAATGAAAAAACATTACTCATGTTTAAATGGAATTTTGCTTTTTTCAGTTTCTTTCCACTGCCTCTTGTGCTGATACTGTGTGCAACTGAGAAGAGTCTGATTCTCCCCTGTTTTCTTCCCCCCATCAGTTACTTACATGCATCAAAGAGATCCCTCTCTTTCTTCTCTCAGGCTGAGCTATTCCTAATGTCAGCCTTTTCTCATAGGACAGATGCTCCAGTCCCTTTAACATCTTAGTGGTCTTTTCTTTGACTCATTCCATACCTCCCTTGCAGCAAGGAGACCAGAAATGGCCACAGTACTTCACATGTGACCTCACCAATGCCAAAAAAAGGGGAAGATCCCCTCTCTCAGCTTACTGGGAACTCTCTTCAGCCCAGGAGGCTGTTGGCCTTCTTCACCACAAGTACAGGCTCATGGTCAGCTTGTCCACCAGAACAACCAGATCCTTTCCTGGAAAGCTGCTTTCCAGCTGGTCATACCTCTGCTTGGGCTGGTGCCTGTGGTTATTCCTCCCTAGGTGCTGGGCTTTGTTTTTCCCATCAATGAACTTCATGAATTTCCCGTTGACCCATTCCTTCAGCCTGTCCTATTATGGCAGCACAATTGTCTAGTGCACTAGCCACTGCTACCAGTTTTGTCTGGGTTTCAAGCTTACAGTGTCCTGTTCACTAAGGAAGGTGTTGTTTTTAATCTTTTGGACCTAGTGTTGCTATTGGACTACCCTATCGACAAGTGGCCGCCAGCTGGTTTTCGTACCACTGGTCAGCTTTTTGAGCCCAGCAGTTCAGCCAGCTTTCTGTCCACCTCACGGGCCACTTGTCTAGTCTGTGCTTCATCAGATTCAAGAAGATGATATGGGAATCATCCCCCTTTCCAGGAAAGGAGACCTCCAGTTTTGAAAGATGTCAAATACATATTACACCATGATTATCTGTTGATCACTGCAATAGTATTTCTATGAAAATAAGAACTTTAAGATTACTTACTTTTTTATCCAATCTTCTTTTTTGATATTCAAGTAATGAAGCAAAACATATCCACTCACATACTTAAAGGAAACATTTTAAAACCTGTGTAAAACTTGGGAGGCCAGAAAAAGAAATGTAAATCTTTAAGATAATTTCTCAGTTCAGGAGCATTGCTTGTCAAACGAAAAATGTATTCATACCCTGGTATTAAATAACTTCACTTGCAATAGTGGGAAAATAATGAAACCAAATTTAATAAAATTTTTATTTTTCATGATTTCTAATTATGGTGTGATAACATGGTTATTTCAAACCAATCCTATGCATGCCTTCTCTACAAAAATCAGTCTCAGAAGAGGTTACTTTGTGTTCCTAATCGAAGACTGGGAAAAAATGAGAGCAAGTGCAGAATTCCGTAAAGGAAGTTATTGCATCATTAAGTATGGAGCAACACCTCAGAAGGTCAAGGATATTTGTAAGAGCTCTCATAATTAGTTATCTAAGCAGCTCTGGATTGCACCCTTATAATGTGATTGTATTATTCTGCTCATTAAAAAAAGGCCTATGTAATGCCATAAGCATGACAGACCACTGTCCTAATAGGAAATTATTTCAGTCAGCATTGCAAAGCTGGCTTTGTAGGAACATACATACATTTTTATATTACACTGTAAATTATAACATCTCACCCATTCCCATTTAAATACATATTCTCCCCATTTGGCTACTATGAAAGTTGATGATTAGTTTGTCAAATTTCATTGCTTCCATGTCTCCAAAATACTGGTTTTATCATAGAATTATCAAAGTTGGAAGAGACCTTTAAAAGCATCAAACTTCGCTAATTCTGTGCAGGGATGTTATAGGTGTTGGTACTAGGAAGTAAAATCTGTATACAATTAATTTCTAAGCTACTCAAGCTGCACTTCCAAGCATTCAGGCATCCTTACAAGTGTCCTAAATTCCCTGAGTGACATTGCTCCATATTACACTGGGGGCAAAAGCAATGTATAAGGTAAAAAGCCTATTGAAATAGTGTTTATTAACATAGAAACATATTCTTTTAACATGAAGTGCTTTCAAATCTGTTTAAAATGAAAGTAATCCTAAAACTGTAATACAACAAATGAAAGAAGTACATTGCAAAATAAATCCTTACATTATAAATGGCAAGCCAAAAAAAAAGAGTGACAGCCACAAGAGAATGTCACTAATTCCAGTTCTTGAGAAGAAATTCTGAGTATGAAATTGGAATTATGCATTCAGCCATGTGAGAGTTGGTATATATATAAAAAAGCAATGTAAATTTGTTTTTAAATTTCATATTTAGGCTTATATATTTTGCTGTGATATAAATAGCACTTCAGAGAAGAATTTCTGTCTTAGTGATTAGTGATGCAAGCTTTCAGGATACAACTAATTTAATTTAAATTTATTAAATGTAAGTTAATTTCATGAGTCTTTTTTATCAGAAATGAAAAAAAGCAATAGAATAGAATAGAATAGAATAGAATAGAATAGAATGCTATAGATGTCTGTGAGTCCAATGAGGGAGTGGACTAACAGACAGAACAGATTAAACAGCAGGTGAGAAGAATTCCTACATATCATATGGTTTCCCTGTACTTTCCAGTAGGCTTCCTGCAGATATTTTCTTGGTTCTTTTCATTCCTTTTGGTTTTTTGTGGGTCAATCTGTTTGTCAGACAGAAGTCATCCTCATTGAGAGCCCCAATGAGAAACTGGCTCTTTGAAGTTAGCTAATGTGAAAGGTAATCTTCTCTCAACACAACAGAAATCTCTGCATCACAAAAATCCACTGAGAATTAAACTATTGAATTAATCTAAATATTTTCAGTAAAATCAAATTAATTATATATTATGTGTTCAAAATTACATATGAACGATACCTATATACAATCTGAAGGTGTTTTCTCAATTAGTTCTTGCAATCAAGCTGCAAAGAAAATCTAGTAATTATATTCTCATTAAAATTATAAATTTAATATATAAGTTCTTCCTTCCAGAATCTCTTGTTTGTTTGTTTGTTTGTTTGTATGGACCAGGATGAAGAGCACCTTCTAATCATCTAGCATTCAGAAAATAATCCATTCAGGTGCTCAAAGAAAAGATCAGTAATATTATGGCATTATTGTCTGACCTGTTATTGAAGCTGCCCAATTACATTTACTTGTATGTATATTCATCTCACTGTTTCAGGATTTTGACCAATCTTCTCTTAAATAGATATTGTCATTTCTGACTCTGGGTGTCTATGTTCTAATGTTGTCCAATGTTCCTCTTTATGATCCTTGACAAATTTTATGCTCCTGATTCTTCTGAAATTTCCAGAAATTTGTTCAATTGAATTGACAGCTTCTGATCTAAGTTCTTTTCTCTGAAAATTGATACCTGTCCTTTATTGCGAGTTTCTTATTTTCATTACTAATGAGCAGCAAAAAAATCCAGGGATCATTTATTTAAAATTTGTTCCTACTTCTGTTTGAAAACCTCATTTTTAAAAGTCAATGGTGGAATATTTCTGCAGTCTTTCAATACTCTTGAGGTCCTTTGTTCTCTCTATAGTACATTGACAAGGGAATCCTATGCCAAGTAAATGTAATTTTCTCTCCTCAAATGTTCTTCTAAATGTCTATAATATTCCTTCCACATCTTTTTAATTGATTTAGCTCCAAAATGATCCATTGAAGGCTATGTGGCGCTCTACTGCATTATTAGTTTATTTCTCAATAAAGTGAGCAGTGAATTCATTTTGTTTGTACTTTTTCAAGCTTTTTTCCTGCCTATCCTTCTAGCAGATTATTTTCCTTACTAATCTGTAGCGTTTTGTTTGTGATGATGCTATCAGAACATCACTGCAGAGAAAAAAGCATTTGAAAGCTCCTGAAATAACTTTGTAGAAAGAAATCTACATAGTAGTAAGAAATGCAGCTTTTCATTACATAACATCATTCAGATTATTGTTCTCATGTCCATTATTCTTATATCCAGAAAAAGGACTATGTCATTAAAAAAGAAAAAAAGGCACTTTCCATTATGAAAAATGTGCATTCAAAGTTGGTGGCAAGCCTGCTTCAGAATAAGATGAAGCCAAAAGGAAAGAGATGGATGAAAATGACATTGATATTATGTAGTTAGCATACACTACCTTTGCTAGAGATAAACTATCAGAGCCAGGATGAACAAGAGGAGAGGCGAGGATTGTGACAATTTTTGTTTTCTTAATAGTATTCATGTGAATTGTCTTCTTGATTTTTTAATTTCTAGGAGCTGTCTTCATTCTTATCACAAGCCACAAATTCTGTGGTTTTTAGCAGCAGATCCTGGACATCCGTGACACCATTTCTGCTTTCTTATCAGACCAAACATCACTATTTCTTATTAGTCTGAAAGAGAGAAAAACTGTCTGCCAGTGTGATTTCATCTTCAGCTCCCCCAGTTCAAGTTAACATTGGCTTCTTTCCAGGTGGTGCCACAGCTCAGGAAGCTTTTTCAGTGTTAAAGATAGCCTAGCCCCCATTGTTCCCAATAGAAAAAATATTCTAAATTCAGTCCCTGTATTTGCTAGAAATATCCAGCCAAGGTAAAATTGACTAGTTTCTGCAGCAGATTCATGAAACAGATCCAGCTTTGGTGAAGATGCCACCTGTTTCCCTGAGCAGCTGTGTTTTACTTACAGGTTTCCAACTGTGGGACAATTCAGACTGCACCTCTTCCCTAGGGCTGGACTCTCATGATGGTTCCCAGTTGCCAGTCTCTGTGAGGACCTGCCAGAAATCCAATCATCAGATTATATCATCTGCTTTAGAACTGTCTGAATCTTATTTAATTAAACTCTCCAAACCTAACCAGCCAGCATTAAAAAAAACCAAAAACAACCAACAAAAAACCATAAAACCAAACAACAAATAAAGAAACCAAAAAGAACTTTACCAATGCAGTCAACAGAATCTGCAGTCAGAGAGGAAGTATGGAATCTTAAAAAAAAAAAAAATCACTGATTTGTTTGTTTTGACACTGGTGTACAAAAATTGCAAAAAGGACTCTAATCTTTTCTGAGAAGAAAATATCTAACATGTCTAACATACTACAAAACATACAAACATGGGCTTATTATTTTCATGGATAGAACCTCTACTCTCACAACAATGTCAGGATGAAAACATAGATTTTAATATGAATGGAGGATTTTAATATGAACAGGAAGTTCCATCTGAGGAAGTCATGGATATCCAAATATAAAGGTAAATTTATAAGACATCTATTAAATTACAAAAAAGTCATATGCTTGCAAGGTCCCCAACCTTCTGTTTTGTTGTCATACAGCTCTCTTGAATTCTTTACTTTTTAATTATACCAGATGTGTAATCATTACAGTCCAGTAGTGGGGATACAATTTTTTTTTTCTGAATTTGCTGTCATTAGAGAAATCCAGTTATTAAAAAAAACCCTGAAATATAGGATTTTTCTTAATTTTATGCAAATAAAATTCAAAATGGTTTGTTTAGAATAACCTCTGACATATAGAAAAGGGGACTTGATTTGCACCTGTTGTCTTTTATGTGACACCAAATAATTCATAGATATTTTGTAATTCTGTAAGCAAATTAATTTTAGGAAGCTCATAGTACCTAAATCCATTTTAAAAACAAACACAAATAAACAAAACTAATTGAGAAGTTTCTCACAGAGTAATAAATCAGCTGAATACAGGACAACCAGTGGCTTGGTGGCTGTAGTTATCTGGAAGAAACAACTTCTGTTTCCCTTGCATTTGTTGTAGTGACAGCTGAAATTGACAGTCAACTGTCTTAGTGCACCACAGACCCAAAATGCTGCTGAACTAATAAAGGTACCAAAATTGCAGTATAACTCATAACTACTAAAGACTGTCTGAAGTAGACTTCAGAAAATTATTTAGGGAAAAAAAAGAAAAAAGTCCCAGAAGTATTGTGACTAATCATTAAGGTTAAGGTAAAAGAAATTATAACAGAAAAAAGGGGTACTTTGAAGGCACAAGCTTCTACTGCCATAGAATTAAAGTACAGAATCATAGACTCACCTGAGCTGACCCACAAGGATTATCAAAGTTCAGCTCCTAGCTTTGCACAAGATGACCCCAAGAATCAGACCATGTGTCTGAGAGCTGTCCAAGCTCTTCTTGACCTCTGGCAGACTTGGTGCCATGAATTCCCTGGGGACACTGGGAAGTAATCTTCCAGCCTACAAAAGAGATTTAGCCATATGTGAAATTAGAATTAAAAATGGAGATAAAAAAGGCAGCTCAAGCTGATAACACAGATTTATAAAACAGAATAATTACTTGGGTGAAGGTGGAGTGTTGTGTCCAGTCCTGGACAGACAGATGTGGAGCTCCTGGAACAGGTCCAGTGAAGAGTGACAAAGATGATTAGGGGACTGGAGCATCTCTCTTTAGAGGAGAGACTGAGGAAGCCAGGCTCATTCAGCCTCAAAAGGAGATGGCTGAGAGGGGACCTCATCAATGTCTATCAGTATCTGAAGGCAGGGTGACAAGAGGAGGGAGTCAGGCTCTTCTCAGTGGTGCCAAGCACTAGGACAAGAGACAATGGGCAGAAACTGATGCACAGGAAGTTCCACCTGAACATGAGGAAGAACTTCTTTACTATGTGAGTGACTGAGCACTGGAACAGGTTGCCCAGAGAGGTTGTGGAGTCTCCCTCACTGGAGACATTGAGGAACTGGATGCAATCCTGTGCCATGTGCTCTGGTATGACTCTGCTTGAGCAGGGAGGTTGGACCAGCTGACCCGCAGTGGTTCTTTCCAACCTGACCCATTCTGGGATTCTGTGTGTTTAGAAGAACAGGCATGAAACAATGCCTAGCATGGCCAGACTTTTACTGTTACATAACTTGAGTAGGTCTGCTTTGATTTTATGACAAGATAAATATCCATACTTACAATGTATTTACTGTGAGTAGTTTGTTTGAATTGAACAGGGTTACCCACTATAGCACATTGTACAAGGTTGAGGACATCCTGCTGTCCTGGTGGATCTGAGGCTTTCTAGTGTAAACAGCTACTTGGATTTTTGGTAAAGCCAAACTTGAAATAAAAAATTATTGAGTAAAAGCAGAAAAAATCATCTCTAAGTATGGAATTCATCCCTAAGGATAGATACTCTGTTTTACTATGTGAGTACAAGCTTGTAAGTTAATGTGTGCCAGAAGATTATCCAGCCTTAGGGTGCTGCAGATGGAATAACTCTTAAGTTCTCCTAGCTGTGGTGCTGAACCTGCATATTCTCTGGGACATCTCTTCTGTGGCACAATGGGGCTTGGAGCAACATTTACTTCCCTCAGAATGGCTCTATGAGATGGAAATGGTGCAGACAGGAGTAAGCCACATTTCTGAGAAGCTAACACAATGGTTTTGAGGTTCTGTTACTCTCCAGACTCTTGAGGGTAAGGGCAGTCGCTCTCCTGAGATGCTTGCGCTGAAATATGTTTTCCTCAAGCATCAACAAGTAGGATGACAATCTAAATAGTTTCAGCAGGCTGGTGACATCAGAGCAGACCTGCTTTTTCCTTTGTTAGCTATTTCCTCTGATATCAGTGAGTTTGCATGTTACATCTCATAGCTAAAGTCTAGACTTTTAGCCAGTAATAAGCAAAGAATTCAGCAAATGCACGAGGGAGCTGAGGCTTGTTCCTAGATGTCCTTTATTCCTAACAGCTCCAGTGAGGGTTCTGCCAGGAACTGTGGAGGAACAACAAAGCTATTTCTTTTTCATAGACATTAATAGGGGGTGGCTAAGAGTGTGCTGCTTTTTATGCTTTGTGCTTTAATGAATCATTCAGTAATGGCCCACATATATCTAAAAATTCAAGTTGATGGCTTTCTAATTCAGAAAAGTAATTTTAAATCTCATTTGGAGCTTTTCACAGTGTCTATCATTGGTGAATTGTAATAATTCAATGCATTCTGAAGCCTGTGCACAGTATTGGAAATTAATATTTTCTTTCAACAGTCTTCTAATAGAGGCGCAATCAAGGTTCCCAATACATAATACATGCTTGGTCTTTTCTCTGAGGTAATCTGAGTTACTCTTCTTCTACCAGATAATTTACACTAAATAACATGAGATGAAGCATAAATCAATTGATTTTCAAATGCATGACCTTAAGATGATTTTTTTTCAAACACTTCTCAGAGTTCCTGATCCTTTGAGGAAGACTAAAGGTATATTGTATCCCAGTGGTGCTGTGAGGGAAAAGAGTGTCTAGCTCTGCTTCTAGTAAAATATATACTTGAATGCAACTGGGACTTTGTAGCATTGTTAGTGAAATAGGTTAGGGCATCTGAAGCCGGAGAATTCTAAATAGGAGGAAAGGAAGAAAAATAGTCCAAGTCCTAGAGGTACTATCAACTAAAGCATAATATTATGTATGTTTGTTCCATCAGATCCATTACTTCTGCAATGCAAATCCAAGACTACTGTAAAGAATTTGGAGTCCCTCATTCATCATTTGTTTTAGACAGCTGGTACTTTTTATAATACTTCTGACCACATCTACTGGGTTCTGTGTAGGAAAGAAAACATCAGAGTGTGAACTCAGAACCAGACTTTTGGAAAGAGAAACCTCTTTTATGGATTTGGGACTTAACAATTAACTTGGCTCTCAGTTAAACAACCAATTTTCTCTAGTACTTGATTCGCTAAAACCCCTTTCTCAGCCTTTTAAAAGTCAGAAATGTACATTATCCTAACTAGCTCGACATTTTCCATGTGTAATTAAACACTCCTTTGATACATGTAGAGAAAATGTCATAACTATACTTAGGATTATAGGTTAACAGCCTGTACAATTTAATTTTAAAAAATGAAGGTGTATTACTTTGTCTAAAAAATTGATCCCAGGTTGGAACTTTATATATATCAACTTTCATGCCAGAGTGATTTTTTTTTTTAAAGAGGCAAGATAACAGCCCCTCTGAAACATTGTTTAAAACTGAATTCCTTTCACAGCTTTGAAATTGCGGTTGACTTGCAAATACATCTGTAGGGAAGAGTGTCTGTTGTGCACTCTATTAAATTATTACAGTTGCTTGTATGTTCAAATGTACACACATATCAGCACTTTCATGTAAATCCTTCCCCCTCCCAGGACATTTTTCCCAAGGAAATAAATGTCTAAACTAATACTGCTACATTATATGCCTATTAAATTGAAGAAATAAAGCCTTACTCCAAAGTTACTATTCAACTTGCATTTTAAAGTAAAATTGTACTTCGGACATTTTATTCTGCTTCAGTTTTTTAGTCCAAATTTTCTAAAGCTTGAAAATTAAACAATGAGTACATGGAAAATACAGATATAGGTCAATGAAGAGCTAAATCCAGAGCATGTTCCCATTGTTCTGCCTTATTTGTGCAGCTAAGGAGACATAACAGCCTAAACAAACTCCAAAAGGTCATGTTGAGTGGCGTACAGAACCATGATACTACCTGAGACTAGAAAGAATTTTATAAGTCTGAACTGCTGTAACACAGGGTCTTGGATGTATGAACAGAAGATTCATTAGCTATTCTGTCCTGACTTGTCCTAAAGCCCATCTGTCTTAGCATGTTTTATGTTTCTCAGCATTTACAGGTCCCTGCCATAGGCATCTAGCTGGAAAGTAAAAACTGAGGAGTTGCGATCTCTAAAAAAGGCTCTCATTTACCACTCTCACAATTTTGGACAAGATAATTCACAAATGATGATGAGTTAAAACCAAGATAGTGGTTTATCCTGAACATCTGAAACCAAGAACAGTTTTCCTTCATTTTCCCACATCACAGTAACCTGTGGTGACCTGTGTGTATCAGTGTCTATGAGGAACAAGATAAGCAAGAAAATAGAATCTCTTTAAGAAAATATCAATTGAAAAAAAAAAATCTAAATAATGACTTAGCCAAAGGCCATGTTGCAACACATGAATAATTTGTGAAAACTGGCAGACCAGTTTTATACAGAATCACTGGGAAATGAATTACTGCGATGGACAGTGCTTCCTATGCAGTATGCACAGGAGCCCTCTCTATCCCTCTCCCTGTTAATATTTGATTTTCAGGAAACACAGTCAGTTAAAAACAACTGCTACTGTAATTGACAGATACCGCTTGATTGGGAAGTCTTGCTACTAACAGGTTTGCATTTGTTTAACACACAGCTGGATCGTGTCAAAAAGCAACCCATCAACTGACAAGCATTGTCTTGTTGCAAAGCATTCTGTGCTTTGTAATTATTTGACAGAACAGGAAGTAATTTGATGATGATAATATATTGTACTACATAATGGCATGACAGCTCACTTATGGGTAAAGAAAAATTTCAGGCTGCTTGCACTCTTGTGCTAGTAATTAGAAATATTAATTATCTTCTGCTATTAATGTTAGGTATGCATGTGTATGTGTGTGTATGGCTCATTGTGAAACATGCATTTTCATTTTTATTCTGCTATGATTATGTGAAATAATTTTGGATTAGGTGCTAATAAATAATCATGTAGAACTCTAGCCTTCTTTCTTCACTGCAGAAGAGAGGAAGCCTCACAATTAAAATCTGTAAAGTGAAGATCAGTAAAACTAATATAATTTATATTTTTTCTTGTAATCATTGCTATGCCATGTCATTTTCAAGACTTATGGCAATTTTTAATGTGAAAATTAGGTGTTGTGTTTTTTGCTCTTTTAATCCTGACTATACTAAAAATAACTCATGATGTAAACTAGATTTCCATAACAATTCATCTACTGTTATTCAGACAAACATGTAAATTTAAAAAAAATAATTAGAAATCTATTGAAGTAGAGCAGCCTTGTGGGAGGAAGCAAAGGCATACTGTGACTGAAGTACAGACAATCAATTCTGTACAACTGCCCAAAATTTTCTGAGAAGAGAGTGCTTCTGGAACAAAAACTGTAAGAGTCAGTATTTCAAATACAACAAAGAATGTGTGAATTACTTCTTCACTTCTGGCCTAAAACTGGAAATATGAAAGAGGTTTCAGAAAAGAATGGGATGAAGTTAAAAGTCACCCTTTGTAATGAACAAGTGTGGGTATCCAGGGGATTGGTGTGTGCTGGCAAGGCAAAAAGAACACAAAGTTCCAAAAGAACCTTCAATGGTGAAAGAAAAGCACAGTTTTGATTCAGGATCCAGTCCTAAGTTGTATTTCAGGGCTTTATTAAGAATCATACATGAAGAGAATCACAGAATGGGTCAGCTGGTGGGTCAGCTGGTCCAACCTCCCTGCTCAAGCAGAGTCATACCAGAGCACATGGCACAGGACTGCATCCAGCTCCTCAGTATCTCCAGTGAGGGAGACTCCACAATCTCTCTGGGCAACCTGTTCCAGTGCTCAGTCACTCACATAGTAAAGAAGTTCTTCCTCATATTCAGGTGGAACTTCCTGTGCTTCAATTTCTGCCCATTGCCTCTTGTCCTATTGCTGGGCACCGCTGAGAAGAGCCTGACTCCCTCGTCTTGTCACCCTGCCTTCAGATACTGATAGACATTGATGAGGTCCCCTCTCAGTCATCTCCTTTTGAGGCTGAATGAGCCTGGCTTCCTCAGTCTCTCTTCTAGCAGAGATGCTCCAGTCCCCTAATCATGCTGGACCCACTCCTGGAACCTCATGTCTTTCCTGTACTGAGGAGCCCAGAACTGGACATAATACTCCAGATGTGTCCTCCTAGGTCTGAGCAGAAGTGCAGGACCAACTCCCTCACCCTGCTGGTAATGCTCTTCCTATTGTACTTTCTAAGGCTATCAGATAGCAGAAAATGTACCTCAAGAAATCTGCTATCACTCATGGCCGATGGCACATCATGAATGGGATTGCTCTTTTCATATCACAGAAACTCTCACAGGAGTAGTATATTGAATTATTTTCATTCCTGTAATATCTCAATTATACTGGTAGGCTGTTTGCTCAAATCTGGCTTCATAACAAATATGTGCGAATATCAACACAGATTGAATAGACACTTTTACAGCCAATAATGTTCTGTGACTGAATAATTGCATGATAATGAATATGACGAATTCCTGTGACAGTACCACTAAAAAGGTCTCTTGACTATCTAATTTGATAAGTGAATATGTAATTGATCTACTTGCTGAAAAATATCTCTTTTTAAAATTTGTATTTTTTTACTGAAGGTACTTAAAGTTCAGGAAATTGCTTAAGGAAAGTTTATTTTTAACAGGAAAACAGTATTTATATTTCTCAGAATTTCAGTCCTAGAACCTTGTGGTAGTCCGATAAAATCTGTCTTTCCTTGGAGTTGTCTAGATCACCTCTTTTGCAAATGCAATCCTTTTCTCATAAAACTTTTTGGCTGCAACTACTCAGACACTAGGCCAGTGGTCAGTTGTGGTGTTCTTATCTTCTCAGGCACTGCAAAGCAGCAGATGGCAGGAAAGTTCAGTGCAGCTCTCTTCTGTGTGCTTGACAGAGCCTGGAGTGAGAAATGTTCCCTGTGAGAGAGGGGTCTCTTTTTGGTCAGGTCCAAGTACCCCTGAACCTTCAAGGCTATTGTCTGAGAAGAGCCCATAACAAATGCCTAGGAAAGAGTGACAAGACAGAGCAAACACACAGCAGGAGCTGCACTGTGTGTCCTCCCCCAATGCAGGGGGATTTCCTGAGTTAGGAGTGATATTTTTGTACCTAGCAGCCCTCAAGCAGGTTTTATGAGTCTGCAGATCATAAAATAGCTGCTTTGGCCACATGATCAATATTCTGGGCAAAGTCACACAATGTTCTCCATGATCCATGGCTTATTATTTCTCTAACATCAGAACTTTTTTACACTGCTAGTTTATAGGAAAAATAATAGTTTGTTTAAAATAAATATAATTTAAAAGTAATTTTCCTATAATAGGTATTTTTAAAATTTTTTTAAATCTGTTTTTAAATCTGTCCAAAACACTGGGTACTGATATTTTAGAGGCATGCCTTAGATATGAAGGTAAAATATTTTTCTACCCTTATCACTGAACTGAAAGTGACTTTATTGGTTCTTCTTTTGGGCTGTTGAATCTTCTGGGCTGAATACATTTTTAAGGCGCATATGAATTGAAAGGTCCAGTATAAAAAGTGAAAAATTAAGAAGGAAAAAAAAAATCACTCTAAGGATTTCAGATAGTTCTCAGAATAGCTTAATAAAAAATCACAGCCTTGCCTACTTTTTTCTGTTGCTTTGAGATTTTTTTTTTTTTAATTAATTTGTAACATAACCCATCATTTTCTTTGGTAATATTGAATCCCGAAATTTTCAGTGTTTTGGGTTATTTTTCTGCTGAAGAACTCTGACTCTGAAGCAGGAGTCTTTGTCCCATAAGAGCAAGGCTTTGCACTCCTGAATTTCTGGACTTTTGTTAGTGAAGTCCCTGTTGCCAGTCACATCTCGTATTACAGCTGAATTCTCCTTTGTCTCAATGATGGCTCTTGAGTTTACAGCATCAGTAAATTTCAAGAGGGTACTCTACTTTTGATGACAAGAAAATTAATGAAGACTTTTAACGGGTCTCTCTTGATAGCTGGATGGAACTTTTCTTAAAAAGTTTATAGATTGCAAAGTATTCTGTATGTGTTGTTTACTGTACTTGAAGGCAAAAAGAGGAAGTGAATGCTTGGGATGACTGAAAATATTGTATTTACTCTCCTATTGCATACACTGCTCATCTGAGAATCTTCATTTTAAACATACAGTATAGTGCTGGCCCTTAAACTTGGTTCTTGATCTATAGAATTTCATACATTACTACAGGAACTGAGCTCACATATACTATGTACTTCTAGGAAGAATGCACTTTTTCAAAGGAGTATAAGTTGTTTCTCGAAAGTCTGACAGAGCAATAATTTTACTCTATAAATGATCACTTGGAGTATGAGTCAAATCTGTAAAACAGTTCCTGTTATACAAAATTTGACCAGGTGTCAAATTTTTCTTACCTGGGTTTTTCTTCTTCAGATATACTGTTACATCCTTCAAAGTATATATGGAAATTTCTCATTAAATCTTCAAAAGGTTATGTTAGCTGACCCAGCTTTTGGCTTTCACAGTACTATCCAATGTGAATTTTGTTTATGAGGGGCCTAGTGAAGAATTTAGCCTAACAGCACCCATGAGTATTAGTGATCCATCAAATATTCTGTGCATAATGTCCCAGTGTGTCTTGATTAAAAGAGTATGCATAAAGTTCAAACCACTTGGAGCTTTTTCTGCTCTAAAATATTTTGATTTTGTCCCCTTCACATTTCACAGGGCCTGTGTCTCACTTGTTATATGCAGAGTATGGCTTTTAAGTGTCTCTTTTGGTGTAATGCTTTCTCCCTGTTGTCTGTTTGTGAGATGTATTTGGGCTTTCCACCTGACAGAGCAACCTCTTTCTAGTGAAGTTGTAACAGATTGAGAGAGGAGTACCCGTACACAGCAGGACAAGAGGATGGCAAATTAGCAACCCTCTCCTGCATTTAGTGGGGAAACAAACCCAAGTATAAACAGGGAAAGCTTCTACTTTCTGAAATACATAGAGAATTCCCTCTCATTTGTGACCCATTGCTAAGAATGTGGTAATGTGGTTTCTGTGCCTCAATGCTAACCTTGTCTATCAGTGAATTTTTCTAGATACCAAGGAATTTTTTCAACTTCTGACATAAATAGAAGCTGTTTAATTTATTCCTGCTTAATTTATTTAGCTTCCTTCAGCCCTATCCTGCCTTGATTTTAAGCTTTCCTTGAGCAGGGGAACTGAGCTGCAGCCTGATAGTGAATACCCAGTATTAAGAGAAAGGGAAACAAATAGTTTCTCATAAAAAGAAAAAAAAATCTCCTTTTCCCTTTGGTGTTGGTTCAGCCACATGAGTCAGTGGGGCCTATTGAATGCATGCCTTTTTCTCCTTGGTATACTGTGTCCCAAAACACACTCACTTGCATCCACAGTGCAGCACCATCATTCCTCTGAGTACAGTCTACTGACCTACACCAGCAAAAAGACTCAACCTTTCAGCATTGCTCATTGCAATAATAGAATTATTACATTAATTTGGCATCTCTATGCAGCCTTGTGTCAGGAACAAGCATTTTGCTTCTTGAAAATAAGTTAAAATAATTTATGAGAACAACATTTTTATACTGAGCTCAAGACAAAAGATAGGTTTAATTAGTCCCTGAAAGCTTGATCTAATTCTGCAAGCCCTTTGTCCTCCAAGTGACTACTAGCAGTTGTTCCATTCTCTCAGTTGACAGTACAATGACCTAAGTCATGAAGGGTTTTTGGCAATTAAATACATATTTAAATTGCTACCCATTCAGATTAGCAAGTAGATTTTCTTACAGAATAAAACTTCTCAGTCAAAACAAAAAAACCCCAACAAGTTAATGAACATATCTTGGTACTGTGCTGTGGGGTGTTATGGATGAGGAGTAGGAAAACCAGTAATGAAAAGACAAGTAAAATGAAGCTTTAGTAAACCCATTAGCTTTTACGTATGTCAAAGTTTAGCAAACCCTCTTCCTTCTGTAGACTTACAGCTCTCCTTCTGAGGTGAGAGTCAGTAGCCTGTTCTAATCGAAAAATGAGCCTGGCATATCCATGCCCGCTGTAACGTGCTGCTTTACAGGGAGTCAAGACTCATGTAGCTTTCACCACCTAAACCAGAATTAATCATCAAATTCTCAACTGTAGGCAATGGAGAGCTGTGAGTACATTTAGAAAACAGTTTATCTGGACTATTTTAGGTGTTCAGCTTAGGATAACATTAATTATTCCTTAAATATCCCTATATCTTCTCACTGACTATAAAGTGAAATGAGTCACACTCATTATGCCTACTTATGTGAAGTTCATTACAGTTTTCTTGGTTTACAAACACTTTAAAACTCCTTCATTCTGCCATTGCATTATAAAAATGATGACCTGGACAACCAACTCACTGAAATAATTTATCAACACTGATAAAATAAGGTATCAATAATGCAGCATGAACATTAGAAACATATCTAAGTCTCAAAATTTCCTTTTGCCTTCTTCCCTATATTTTATAGTTCTCAATGAATAACTAATAATTGTGACAAACATAACACCTTGCCTCTCAAAATAAAAATTATTTACAGAGGAACACTGAAGCATTATACTTATTACTATCACTAAAGTCCAGATTCAAGATACTCATGGAATCATAGAATCATAGAGTGGTTTGGGTTAGAAGGGGACCTAGAAGATCTAGACGTAGTTCCACCTTCTCTGCCTTGGGCAAGGGACACCTTCCACTTGACCAGCTTGCTCAAAGCCCTGTCCAGCCTGACCTTGAAAAACTCCAGAGATGGGGTATCCACCACTTCCCTGGACAACGTGTTCCAGTACCTTACCACCCTTAGAGTAAAGAATTTTTCCTAATATCTAATCTAAACCTATTGTCTTTCAATTTGAATCCATTCTCCCTTGTCTTGTCACTTCATGTTCTTGTAAGTAGGCTCTCTCCATCTTTCCTGTAAGTTTCCTTCAGGTACTGGAAGGCTGCAATTAGGTCACCCCAAAGCCTTCTCTTTTCAAGGCTGAACGTATTGGACATAGTATTTTTGGAGGTGAAAATGAAGCACCAAGTATCTATTGCCAGCCTCTTGAATGAGCTACAAGAAAGCTGTTGGAAAGGACACAGCTTCTGTCCTATTTCCCAGAGTATAAACTATCATGATAACATTTATTCAGAGAGAGAAACAAATTGATTTCACTTCATACAAAAGGATATATGACCTGTAGTGATAATTTGGCTTGCTAGAGTTAAGAATATTAAGTCTAATGAACACACTGCCATGCTATTTATATACAGAGAGGTAGTTCTTCAGGCAGTGCACTGATGTAGAAGAGCACTATATACAAGACTGGAGGTTGATTTGCTTATATTATGGATGAAGGTCTTTGAAGGTGTGCTTCACATCATTACAATGTCAAAATGTCATTCAGCCTTGGATCAAAGAGATTCAAATACTTTTTTTGATATTGGCATTGGGCTAAATTTTACTCTTGGAAGCTGTGCGTGTTTAGTTACGGTTGACTTCTGTGTCTAAGGCAAAATAGCCAATCTGTGGCTATGGAGGTGCATATGGCACTTAAGCAGATGAAATATGGCTTATATGCTGGAACCACATCCTGCAACTGCAGCATTGGCATGCAGTCTGCTGCCTACACTGCAGCCTGGCTGGAGGAGGAAGCAAGCCAGCGACGTAGCTCCAGAAGTCGTTGTTAGCTCCCAAGGCTCCCTAGAACCACCTATGCTCTCATCCACATCCATGCTGCCTGCAGTAGTGGGGAACTACTGACAGTCAGCAATGACCCTCCCTCAGAACTCCTTTTCCCCTCAGAATACCAAAAGCAGAAGTTGCTGCAGTTAAGAACTGGGGTGTGGAGTGATGTTTTAATCTGATTATAACCAGAATAGCTGCTGTTAATGTTTTTAAAAAATAATTTCATTAAGAGATGCCATGAAAATAATTAAACAGTCAAAATTTACAGCACATAAAAGCTGGAACAAATTAATAGGAATGTTGTTACTTTCCCAGGATTTTTAGCAGGAAAAAATTAAACTATTTTTTCTTCTGTTCTAATTCTAGACATCTGTGAAAGATATACAATTATAAATGAGCCAAGAAAGTAGCTAGAACCTGATTCCAGAAAGTTTTATCATCCCAGTTTCCTACATTATATTTTTAATACATTATGATAATTAGCATTTCTGTTGATCTTCAGGTCAATGAACAACAGATGCATTTTTTGCTTATAAAATTGGAGTGCAGAAGATAATGAGGAAAATATCTTTTAAAACTGTATTTCTGTTCAAAATAGAGGTAAGCTCACCTTTTTGTGTTAAAATCAATAGGTTTTCTAATGTTAGAAATAATTCCGTATATTTAATTCTTAAAAATGCAAGAGTTTATTAACTGCCCATCCAAACTGTTTTCAGAGAGATTCAAAGGCAAAGCAGTTAGCCTTTAATTTCTTTGTACTTAATGCACTTTCTTACCCAACCAGATTCAGCAAAATAAAAAACTACTTTATTCATCTCTTTCATCTCTATATACTGTTGTGTACTTGCTCTGCAGTCTTGTTGAGGAGATGGTCTGTAAATTCTAGTTCCAGGGTTTTAATTGCTGGGAGTCTGCAGATTCTCATAGTCCAATAAAGATCCCTTGGACTTGCCTACATTTTATTGGTATGGCTCACAATATAACAGAAATACGTCTGTTCCACCTTCATTCACCTCATTTATGTGATATTCCAAAATATTTAAAAAGTATGGTGGCTTTTTTTAACTTCAAGTTGCTGAGCAGTGTCAAGTGGAGATAAAAATGAGGACAAAAAATAAAAGATCATGCAGAATAAAAAGCTTCATTTATCAAGTCAGAAAATCCAGTCCTCTTAGAGCTGGTATTATGCCATTTCTAAGCTAGTTCTCATACTTAAGTACCAAAAGGTCATTTTCTTGAGTACTATCTGAAGTCTCATCTTTTAATCTTGACTGTAAATTTTTATGGGTATTTAACCTGTGCCAAGAATGTGACATTTAAATCAGCAGAGGTTTCTTATTTTGATCCCCTTCTTGTACAGCTTTTACTAGAAGTACCTTAAAGCATTAGTGTCACACATTCCTCGTGTGAGAGAGAGACTGGCAAATTTATGAGGACATATACGCTCTCAGTCAGCAATTGATTGTGATTAAAATGGTTAAAGTATGTTCACATAGATGTGGAATTCAGACTAAGCAGACTGTACAGATGAACTGCTCTACCAGATAGTTCATTTTAAAGCTGTTATTATACATTCTTTCTCTGATTTCAAAGAGTTTGATGTACAGCAGCGGATTTTGTGTGTTTGGTGGTTTTGTAAATCTTTCAGGTATAGCAACTCCATGCGTAGCTCTATTTTAATATAGCTAGGAAGAAAAAATCAGGAAAAAGAACCCGCTGTCTTTTTTTACAATTTTCTTATTTCCAAATATCTTCAAGCATCTTATAAACATAAAACAACACTGAGAAAAGTGCTTTAAGGCCGATTGCTTTTAAGAATTCTACAGGCAGAGAAATGCAGACACAGGAAACTCCATAATTTTTGTCAAGAGGAGAGAAGACATGCCCGCTCATATTTCACTGCAGTCTAGCAAGTTGAGAGCACACCTCTTCTCTGACATGCCTGAGAAGTCTATGACAAAGCCAAGAAAGCCTCTGGCTTTTTTTCACTCCTACAACTGCTAGTTTAAGCTACATTAACACCCTCTCCTGCATGTGTATATCCATGTGTGTAACAACCACCCTCCAAACCCGCTGTGAACAGCTGCATAGAAGGATGCACAGGGAAGATTTGGGAGAGGTCAGTGTGGCAAAGCAGAACTTCTACTATATGATGAGTTTATGTCTTTCCTTTCTGCACAGATTCCCAGATTTTAAACTAGCAGGTGCCATGTGATAATCTGGCCTGACTTTTTACGGAGACGTTCCAGCTCATCAATAGGAATTTTAGGGCTGGAGTAATGATCTAAGCTGGAACTGGAATCCTCCTAAACCATCTGTGTCAGAGACTGCTGGACCAGAACATAACACTTAGAGATCTGATGAATTCATGGGCATGTCATCCCACAATATGGCACCCTGAAGGACCATATGGAGTACCCAGTGATTAGGCAAAAGAAAACATTCTGGCTTAAAACCCCCTTTTTGGTTTTGTTTTTCTGTTTTGTTCTGGTATGTTCCCTCAACCCCAGCTGGCACTGTGATTGCTGAGTGCCCTACAAGGAGAAATCATCAAACCTGAATCAAGAAACTTAAGGTAAGATTCATTGTACATGTCTATATCTGGGCATATCACCTAAACTCCCTTCATAATCAATGAAGAGACATAAGCACTTGCATGATGTGACTGATTACAGCATGAAGCTGGTGTCTGAAATATGTTAGATGAATCACTGCATTTTCATTTACCCTGATTATAAAAGGAACCAAAGATGAGTCACCTAGATTCAGACATCTGCATTGGAGATTTTTGGTTAGGTGGGTTGAATCCCACTCAGAGCTTCTGCTGAGGCTGTCAGACTAATTTCTGACAAATTTAATACCTGAAGATGAGCACAATTGTCACCTTCCATGTATTAGAAGAATAGAGGAACCTATCCTTGAGCACAGTGAACGGACATGGACAGTTGTCTTTTGCATTCTGTGAAGACGATTGACAGGTCAAAGTAAAACATTTGGAAAGCCTGTTCTCCCAACGTTGCTGTAACAGGGACACTACAGCCTGCGTAATAACTGTGAAGCATGACGCATTGACACTTATTTATTGACAGAAATAAGAATCACACAAAAGTGCTTCCATATAGGACAGACAGAAAATCCCTAAATTCCTATGGAAAAAGAATCCTGATTTCCTTGAGATCTAAGCCAAAATAAAATATTTTATTTAACTGCACAAAATGAAACTCCTAAAAAACCGTAAAATTTCTTTTACCAAAAATTGATACCTATATAAATTACACATGTATTCCTGACTTACTTCTCCTGTGGAATTCTCTAGAATTTTTTGCACCTATCACAGCACTCTGGTTAGTAGAAATGTTTTCCGATATCACAAGCGTTTCAGCACTGACTTTGCTGGCTTACCTCCCATTTGTTTCTATTCCTGTGTTTTGTCACAAATTTATAGCATCTGTATGACTGTAAATTTTTCAGCACTGGGTAATAGGAGGTTGCTTTTAGCACATCTATTAATTTTCTGCCATCTTCTTCATTTCCTGTATTTTATTTGACATATTAGATTATTTATGAACTGCTTCTTATTGACATTTACTTTAATCTTGTTTATTTTGCTGTTTTTACTTTAATTTAGGAAAGAGCTCAGCTGGACATGTCTAAAGGTACCTATGCCAAATGCTTATGAACATACATCAAGACAGCTGCTTTTCAGCCACTGAGTAATAGATGCAAGTAAATGGATCACAACAAATAATCCAGTCAACAGGGTAGATTCTCTTTTCCTCACATTTATTGAGCAAATAACTTGTCAAAACTATAATATCCTGCAGATTGGTGAGTTTGGAAATTTGAACGGTGCTGCTTGACCAACAGTGGCCATGTTAAGCTATTCCTGTTCCTTTACTCAATGAGCAAGCTCACTTTTCCATAAGCCTGCATTTCCCCTCTTGTCCCTGGGGTGCAGGGAACAAAGCTGCACTTTAATTCGGACAGATGGCTGCAGCACAGGTTGCTGCAGTTCATACCTTTAGCCCCAGACATGTTCATTCAATAATTGAGGTGGTGCTTTCATAAAAACACAGTGTAGCACAGATGCTTCTAAGTGCAAAGCTGAGGCTTGATTTCAATGATTCCTCAGAGATGCTACTCTGAAAACTGTTTTCCATGTACTTTTCTGGAAATTAAGTGGAGCCTTTGTGAAGAAACAGTGCATTACAGAAGGAAAATAACTAACGCAAATCAATTTCTTGTTTAAAAAAATCATCACAGACAATTTTTGCACAATTGGAACAATTCCAATACAGGCCTTGTTCCACAATGAAGTTAATTTCTTCAAAAAAGACCCCAAATATATGTTTAATAAAAAAATTAAAAGCCCAGATTTCTTTGAAAGGATTAAAATACATTAAAATACATAACCCTATTTTCTGAATTAATTGAATAGGCTGATTGAAAGGGGTCTTGGAGCTGCTTTGCAAAGACGTGCTTTTAAATTATAGTCTAACAGATAGACTGTACCTGCTTATGAAAAGGCTGATGTTTTCTGTCAGACTTCCAGCCGGGCAACAAAAAGAAAGAACTATGCATGATATGAGAGTTTTGATGTCCCACGTTTCAGTCCTGTGTCCTATAGATTGTGCTAACAAAGGGACTGGCAGTGAGACTTTGAGCAGTTTGGGTCGAGATGACCATGGTGATGATACTTGAAAATATGATACGTGGTTGTGTGTTTGTAAAAGGAAGGGAAGGAGATGTGAGATTTATCTAATTCATTGTGCATCTGGTGGAATAAGTGTTGTCACTGATGGACTACCAAATGTACAGGTACTCCAGCTAAAACCTTTTCAAAGACAAAAGGATTGAATACATGCTAGTAATGTTTTACAGCGCAGATCAAAGAAGGTGTATGTTTCACAGCTTTCAGAGGCCTGAACTCTGCTGCACTCTGCAATTCTAAATTCATATAAACAAAGTTTTTTGCCATTTAATTTNCTCTTTATTTTCCAAAAAGAAAAGGAAGAAGAAATAGTAAAGACATTTTTACTTTCTCATTACTTTCTGAATTCTAGTTTTTATATTTGTTTCGGTGGGAATGATGCTGTGGCCAAACAAATGGTGCTGTCTGCATGGGCATTTTCCTGGTTATCTAACCTCATTACCTTTCTGTTCATTACCTTCTCTCACAACAAACAGCACCTCATGCCCTGCTGTAGCCAGGTGTACCCAGATTTGAGCCTGCCTGCTCAGGCCCAGTCATGGTATCACATACTACCCTGCTCTTGAGACACAGTTCTTCATTCTGACTGTTAATCCCAGATAATAAATACCAGCCTTAAACGAATAGGTTGCTTTTTTTCTCATGATAGATGTTCTCATCTTCTGTCTGGTGTGTCAGTGCCTGAAAAGTACATACCATGTGTGCTAATCTACATCAGAAAGGATTTTTGGAGGTAATATCTTTTACAAGATGTAAAGGAGAACTCAGATAACAGCAGAATTTCAACCCTTACAAAGGCTTTTAAAGTACAAATATTGATTTGATCCGTACTTTTCATGTTCTCATGGAAAGGTTGCAGCATCTATCACGGTATGAATTTTAAACAGGGAGACTTATCTCAGGAAAACCCTATTTATATGACATCAAAATTTGAACTGGAAACCTTTCAGGTGATTGGTTCTCTCAAAGTCACCAAATTTCATGGGAAGCCAGTAAGTATTTTGGAATGTATAAAACATCAGCCTTTAAACAAAGAGGATTTGCTAATGTAGCTGGCTTTGCCAAAATTTCAGCTGGCCCATATCCAGCTGACTCACCTCTCTGGGCAAACATACTCTGCTAATGATTATCTGTCTCAATGTTGTAAAGTTGTAGACACCTATATAGGGTAATTAAGCTGAATTTGTTCACAGCATTATATACAGCTATTGAAAATTTAGAGGCATGTCATAAGAAATAATGTGTCATTCTGAGCCTGTACAACCTAAAAGGGAAGGTTTTGCACTCATGAACAATTCCTTACTACTGAAGCCTTTATTATCCTTTGAATATGTTCCATGTTTAGGCCCACAGAACCCTTTCCTGCAATGAGGGCTACAGAAATGCCATCACCTTTGTGCTCGGATTATAACTGTCATTGCTCACTGGTGAAATCTTCAATTAGCTTTATGCCACATTTGTAATGGAAGCAGAAGCATGGGCTATAGATCTAGAGTAAAATTGACTTATAAAATCATTTAATAATAAAGAAATTATGGTAAAACTAATTGAATAATATAGACAACTGATAAAATCTGATTAAATATATCTTATTCAGTTAATTTTGCTGTTCCAATGTCAGTCTCATTTAGAATATTTGTTGTATTCTATTCCATTATTGTTATTATTTGCTATCTAATTATGTAGTACTTTATGATCTGCAAGAGGCTTCAGAGTTGTAAAAAGCTGAACTGAATAATTCACCACTTTTATGAATATCAATTTATTCAAAGAATCATATAATTCCTTATTAAATCACTTAAGTAATGACTTTCCTTTCATTTTTTACCATTTATCACACTACAGCATCATCTTGCTGGAGAAAGTAAATTTTTTCAAGGAATGTTCCTAATTACCTTGTAGAAAAGTAAAAAGATCATGCCAGTTTTCAGAGAGTGGGTTTAAAGTAACTGAAACCTGCAATAAAGTTCTTAACGTCTCTGCTTAATTTTCTACCCTAGCATATGTTTTCCATTTCTACTACCAGAAAAACTCCAAAAATGTAGATAGGATATGTAGGCAAGCCATCCTCATGTTTTTCTATTAGTGGGGAAAGTGGCTCCACAGCCACCAGTGGGAGTGAAACCAGGAAGTGAAGGCAAATAGTGCAGCAATTGCACTGTTAAATGCTTACTTCTTTGACACCAGAGTAGCTCTATGACCTTTGCACCCCATCTAAAGAGCTGAGTGCTACCAAAGAGACTGAAGGGTTGTGGCTCTTGGAATTTGTTTGGTGAAAACAATTTCTGTTTCAAGGTTATCTAAGTTTCCATTAACATTAATCAAAGCAAATGAGTTATGGGAAAGGAGAGGATCAAACTTACATCCCTGCACTAACAGATGTAGTCATAGCCAAAATTAGAATTAAAGTTTCTTAGATTTTTTTATTTTTTTGGTGTGTGTGTCTCCATCTGCACTTGCTAAAGAGTAGAATCCAAATTTTGAGAGGCATACTAACCAACATATTGAGCAGCACTTTACAGCAGCATATGCACAGCCAAGGAGGCTAACCAGCAAGCAATACAGAACAAAAGCTGAGAGTTGAAATTGTCCCTGCTTTCAGACCTTAGGGAGGAAATGCAATATATTTTTGATACTTGTAGAACTGGTTGCTCCCTCGCTGAGTGAGAAATCATTCATGTCTTTTAATCATGGTTGAGAGAAACACTTGAGCAATTGGAGAGCCAGAGCCAGTTTCAGCCTATAAATAAAGCAAAATTTGTGTGTTTTCACATGCTACCAGTAACTTCCCTAAGCATTGCTGTGAGGGGAAGGGATCAGGAATGGTTCAGGTGTGTTACTGGTCCTTCCAGTCCAGCTGTTTTGCTGTGGTGCAGATAAGTGGCCTAGCTGTTTTCAGCTGCTCTATAGCCAGAGAAAGAAAACTATCAAGAGGACGATTACTGAGCATCTGCTGGTTACGGTGTGTTAATAGAAGGTGCAGTCCTGGGTTCTGGCTCTCCAAGAAGCGTTTATGCATTTTACGCTGCCTTACCAGGTTTAGACAAACATTTAGAAATACTTTTCAGTGAAAAAAAAACAAAGGTCTTCCAGCTCCCAACCAAGTGTCCTGCTTCTCAAAACAAGTAGGGTCTGAGTTTTACATTCAGGGTAGGACAAAGCATCTAAAGAAAGACACAGAAGTCAGCTGAGAGCAAAACAAGGGGTTCAATGATTGTTTGTTCCCCTTCAATGCAGCATCATGCACTGCAGCTTCCTCATCCTCTTCTGAAGCATTTAATGAATGGTAAAATGGTTTCAAAGGGAGACTTGACAGTGGGACATTCTCTCTATCATGTGGGATTGGCCCCGAAGCATGACAGGGCATATAAGGCATTTTCCCATTTGCAATTGACTCTAGCAGCAGTCAAGTGAACGTTTTTGGAATCACATCTTTTTGCATTAGCACCTTAATTACCCTCAAAGAAGCTCAAGTTTAGAAAAGCTCAGCTTTAGCCCAAATCTAGACCTAGTTCATAAAGGTACACTTGCACCTAAATACAATGCTGCAATTTTTTAAAAGCCGAACACGTTTTGGTTAATAGTTGCTAGCTGGATTTTGAGAGAGCTTGTGTACAAGTCTAAATAGAGGACATTTGAATTTAATAGTACTTTAAGTAAAACAATCTGCAAAAGCTGAGATATTGTGGTCAAATCCATCCATATTAAATGTTTCCTCTGTCAACTTGGTAAATATTCATCTAAGTAAATAGCTTGGAAAAATTAATTGGCCCATGAGAAGTTGTCATGTAAAATTTGTATGCTAGATTCAGAGTTAGAAACTGTGAAATAGACAGTTTTCTGTTCCTTTTTAAGGGCAAGTATAATGTATTCAGGAGTCAGTGAAGTGCCAGAATAATAAACCAGTTGTCAGAGTAATATTACTTATTTGGATTGGGAAGCTGCAGGTTGTTTGTCTTAATCTAAAATTCCTAACAGCACCTGACCATTAATTGAGGACATGGAACATGTGCAAGTTAAAATGAAATGAAACTGCGATGTATTAAACATTTGCACAAACTTATGCTACTGTGGAAAGTAGAGCTGAGTGAATGATTGGGTTTTTGTCAATGAATGAAAATAATGGAAAAATGAGATCCATTTAGATCAACAAGATAGTGATTTTTGTAATCCCACTGCATTTTTGCCTTACTAGAGAGATTAAAAAGAGAAGCTCAGTCTCACTGCTATCTTAGTAAAAACTTTTGGGAGACCTCACTAAAATTAATACACTATTTAAAAGAAATAAGAATAGGATCAGAAGCAGAGGTTATTATAATTTGAAAATAATCCATAGTATGTTGACAGTTACTTTCCAGAGCAGGGCTGAATAGCCATTTTAGGAAAAAGAGGGAGCCAGCCACCTATTGTGCCTGTTGTTCACGCTCCATTTAAGGGGATATCTACTAACAGATTTTGACTGGGAAAAAATTCTTTCATAAAAATAAAAACCCCTCAGAAACCTATAATGAAAACTAAAAGTTATTAGATATCTCCCATAGAAAGAAAATCTGATAATATTGGAAAATGAGTCTGGAATGCTCAGACAAGGTCCTTAAAGAGGTGCCAAAGCACATTGCTGGATACCCTGATCCCATAGTCCAGAAGTTTGGTTCACAGTTTGGGCCAAACTCTGATTTCCTCTTATTTTACGGGTTGTCAGAACATTGGCAAACATGACAGCTAGGAGCTATTATCCTTGCATTTTGAAAGAAATAAGATGTGACAGTTCCTTTTATCACATTGATTATATTTTTCTTCTTTTCTGTAACAAAAGGAAGTGCTTTTACTTTCAGACCTGATGGTGTCAAAATAATCTTGGATGTTTTAGTCAATTTAAAGAGAAAAAGATGCAAAGATGAGTGCATAATATCCCTAGGAAAAGTTTTTTACAAACTTTGCATATATCCCCCATTAAATATTACAGTAAAAACTCTTTCAAACTATAAATTATACAGACTCACAGACTCTCATAATATATGTTACTCAGGTACCTATATCTAATTTTAAAATTATTTTAATCACAGCAAAAATAATTTGCTCATCTAAGTTTTAACAGGGTTTTTTAAAAAATAGATCTGCAAATTCTGTCATTTTATAAGAAGTTTAAATCAAGTCCAGTGAAGGAGAGGGGAAATACTGTATTGCTCTGGGATATGTGCTGCTTTGGGAGATGATTTGTTCTCTAGCGATATCTTATTCTTGTCTCACTGCACACAGTCAGCTACTGCACTTCATCCCCTGAGGATGCCAGAGTTACTCACTCACATCCATCCAGTGTCCTCTGTGATCTGATACTGATCCCCAGCAGTAACTGATGGTAGCTACTTCACTGAAGCATACTACGTGCTGCCATAATCAGCCTATCCAGGTATTCATCAGGAACTGATCTGACCACATCTAGTTAAAAAGGATCTGTAAAATTAAGACTTGTAATTGCTGTTAGCTATGGAAGTTAACTCCCTGACAGATGCTATCAGATACCACAATAAGCAAGTTCAAACAGAAATCTGTTGAAACTGACTATAAAAATTCTTTTGTTTTATGCTTTAAATAAGGGAAATATATTAACCTCTCTTAATAAGTAATATTTACTCCTTATAAACACCATGTTCCTGTATCCACAAAGCAAAAAAACCACCAAAATCTGGTCCCATTTCCTGGTACCGTTCAGGAAAACACCTAGTTACTGCATGAATGTATATTTCAGTAAAACATTCTTCTTTATGGGAAAATTCGGAAAGCTCTGTTCTGCGGGTTACAACATTTAATACTTGGAATTCTTATTCTATATCACTCCCACTTGTTGTCCACTGTCTGCTGCTGGTACTCAGGAGGTGTCACAAGATTGAGAGGGGCACTTTGACAGAGATGCTTCCAGTATTATCAGAAGTACCCATGGATTTCTGTTTATTTATTCCTTTGAAAAATTTACTAATTTCAGCTTTCATTAGTAAATAGATACAAATAATTTATTTAGAGTCTGCTATAGTTTAAAGCACTGCTGCCACTGGCTGTAGGCAGCCCATAAATGATGACAAGTGGCTGAGGGAGATGGGGGTGTTTCGTCTGCAGAAAAGGAAGCTCTGGGAGAATTTATCACTCTCTGCAATGACCTCAAAGGAGGTTGTAGCCAGACGGGGGCTGGGAACTTCTGCTAAACATCGAGAGGAATTGACCTCAATTTGCACCATGAGATGTTTATATTAGATGTTAAGAGAAATTTCTTCACTGAAAGGGTGATCAAGCATTGGAATGTACTGCCCAGGGAAGTGGTTGAGTCACCATCCCTGGAGGTATTTAAAATATGTGTAGATGTGGCACCTGGAGACATGGTTTAGTAGTGGATTTGGCTCTTAATCATGATACTAAATGTCACCTGGAGGTTACTTTATTTCTCTGAAAAGGACTTAAAAAGGAATTTTTACAAAAACAATTTAAAAGCCTGGAAAAAAATTAAAAATACTTCCCTTGTCTGTTTATAGCATTTTATTTACTCTTTTAAAAATAGTTTAATAGGCAAGGTGCAATTTGTTGCTAAAATATACAGTAATTTTTACTATTAAAGCAAAGAACATTTGAGCCCTACATTCACCTTGCTTCTGGCCAGCCATAACCTCCACCCTTTTCCTACATCTTCTTTGTGCTCTCTTCTTTGGCTCCTCAGAGCATGTAGTTCACTATGGGAATGTTTGCCCATTGCTTACTGCAATGGTTTGGGAAAAGCCAGAAGGAGCAAGGGGAGAAAGTACCATGCAGCTGGCTGAACCAAATAGTTGGCGTGGCAAGGGAAACTGCCAAGATAAGAAGAATGGCCTGGTGTCAGAGAAAGTTACAATGGTTCCATCACCAGATCTGACAGTCCTGTTTTGACTAATTTCTGATTTTTGATTTTACCTCTAAAGTCTTTGCTCCCCTATTATTTTGTTTTGTAAAATTTATAACAGCAGTTCTTCAGATGATTATCTGCCTTCTGTTTTCAAACTCTTGCAAAAAATTTTTAAGCAAAATCTTTTCAACCAATGCACTAAATTATCTCTACAGCTAATAGTAAGTTACATAAATAAGCTATAGAATATTGTGTTTATTAGGCATCATTGTGGAAGTTGTTTCTGTGATAGAATACAGTTCTTATATAATCTGACCTCTGCACTTCATAAATTCAGTTGTCATTTCAAACTGAAGTGGATTATATATAGTGGATTTTAATCAATAAAACATAAGTCCTCTGGTATGTTCTATCCCTTTAATGATTTCCCTCAACTTTGTATAAAAGAAGCAGAATATCTTAACTACTTATGTCTCTAGGCTTTTGTTGCTTAGATTACAAAAGTATCAATAGGTAGAAGAGTAATTTTGTATTTTGTACTACTCTTTTTTTCTTTACTCACTTTGTCTAAGATATTATGGACATTTTATTCAGGCAATATCTCTCCTGCTATTCACTTTCAAGGATATAATTATTTCAGCTTGAACTTTATGCAAACCGAGATGCATGAACCAGGAGATTATATTCAAGGTTAAAAATGTAACTATGGAATTCATAATTATCTCCAGAGATATAATTATGTGATGAGGAGAGGTGTTTAATTACTGTCCTAGATAAGGATTGCATATAACTACAGTGTTCAAAGCTGCAGGTAGAACAATGAAATTGTATAAACTAAAGAAAAGGAACTACCCAGTCCCCTGAACGTTTCAGAAATTCTTTTTATATACATAGCACATGATTCTCTTTCACTTACTTTGGCTTAAAAATAATTCCTAGAAAATTCCCTGTGCCACCTAACATTTAATTTTGTTTTTCATGTTTCCAAACTAAACAAGTCTTTCATGGTAACACATTGCCATGTGTCCTCACACAACTAGAATTCAATATAAGAAATTTTGTTAAATGAAAAAAATAATTTGCTTTAATGGTTTTCCTGCTTAAATCCTGTCTGTATCCATGTATTTCTTCTTTCTCAATATGTTCTGTTTCAGGGGGATATACAGGGAAGCTCTCTCTAGAATGGAAGGGAGAATTCAGGGTTTTGTTTTGTTTTGTTTTGTTTTGCTTTTGTTTTTGTTTTGTTTTGTTTTGTTTTTGTTTTGTTTGTTTGTTTATTTTTAATAAATTTCCCAACCTTAAACTATGAAAACTATGCTTTTGAAAGGCCCATGCATTCTGGAAACAATAAACGAGCTCCTGTGTTAGCAAGGAGTGTTAAAAGTAAAAGATAGTTTGTCTTGTGAAAATTTCCTCTCTCTCTGTTTCAACAGTCACCACAAAACGTAATAATTTGATACCAATATTTTCAATTGTTTTCAGTCTCTTTGCAGAATACTAATGAAATGCCCGATCAAACAAAGGGCAACTAAAGGAAGGACTGCAGAAAATGTGTAGAAAAATCAATGGCAGGTCTAACTTAGTTTTACTCTGTCCTGGCTTTATCTGCCTTTTTTCTAGATTCAAAGTACATTGATTATAAAGCCTTTCATATCTATTTCCTTAGATAAACCATTTCATTAATCAGCATAGCCAATTACGTCTGTTAGCTTCAGTAAATGATGGTGGTGCCAAGCAATAGCACAAGAGGAAAAGGGCAGAAAGTGATGCAGAGAAGGTTCCACCTGAACTGGAACAGGTTGTCCAGGGAGGTTGTGGACTCTCCCTCACATTCAAGAAACATCTGGACACAATCCTGTGCAATGTGCTCTAGGATGACCCTGCTTCAGCTGGGAGGTTGGACCAGCTGACCCACTGTGGTTCCTCCCAACCTGACATCCAAAATTTTCATGAATTAATGAATGAATGATTAAAAAGAAAGAAATTTTTTTTCCTACACATCATTACCCATTTTCCTACCACAAATAAAAATAAATAGTCATCAGAGTGCCATGGTGCACCAATCAATTCCATTATTTAGCTATATATTTATTAGTTTTACATTTTTCCCTTCAAATTAGTTTCTCTTTATTCTTTTCATTTGGAAAAGGGAGAATGGAAAATTTTTGTTCTGTTTTCCTGGAACAATATTTAGTAGCTTATTACAGTTCTTACAGTCTCAGTCTTTCAAAACCTCTTAACATTTTATGCAACAATAAAGAATCTGTAGCTTCAGTTTCAACTGAAAAATTACAATGAAAAACTATCTTCTCTAACTTTGTTTTATTGTGTTGCCTTCTAACACTATTTCTTGGTTTGTTACTCTTTTAGAATCCTTGAAGATTGACTGCATCTATGGTCACCTGTGCTTTGTCTATGATGCTGAATAGGAGGGGTTCAGGTGTTGATTTCTGCCCTCAACACCAAGTGGAATGTGTGAGCTGATACCCAAGAGCCTTGCAGACTTGTCACATCCATTGTATATTCATCCTGTAGTGAAATAGGTAGAGGGGTCCAAGACACCATGAAAGGGAGAGCTAAAAATTAAATATTGCATATAATTATGGGTTCCATAGGCAAGCTCCATTCCAGGACCTGTTATTTATCTTTACAGTCATTGCCACATAATTATGTAATGCAGCGCACATCTGAGAGCCTACATGCTGAAAGATGAATGCTGAATGTCAATCTGAGGTGGAAAGCACTTGAAAAAGAGATGGGAAGTAAATGAAGATTTGTCTTTATAAAGTCATTTCCAGCAGAGATCTTTATAGCTAATCCACTACTGCCCACAATAAATACCTAACCAAGAAGATAACTGGGAACTTAGAAGGTGTACTACTATACCACAAGATAGATAATAATTATATTATTCAATAAATTATTAAAACCAACAGCATAATTAAATCAAACCAACAATTTATAATGACTGAAAATGTAGGTTGGCTCAAGGGAATGGATGAAATCCTGCTATTTTTAAGGAATTTTGCACAGTAGTTAAATCATTATTTACTTGGAAAGAGTGGATCTCAATACCAGAGTAATACTCAATGCATATTGTGTGTTAATGTGACAGGAATATGGGAAGACTGTGAAGGATTTTTTTTTTTCACTGTGCAAGGTTTTAAATAGCTTCTTTGTAAAACCTGCAAAGCTCAAGATAGAAAGACAAGTAACGCGTACAAGTAACCCTTAGGAAATTATTCATTAAAGGGCTTCTCTGTCCTGGGTGTTTATGATAATGAAAACGCAACAGTGACAATTAATCGTGAAAGCTACAACTGAGATGTCACCACTGGATATAAAAACAAACAAAGAAAAGAAAAGCAAACTTGAAGTTAATCAAGAGAGGACAGAAAAATAAATGAAGTGTGAGACATATTTAAGTATCAGAAACCTTTTCCATAGTGTTGAATTGCTAGGAAAACTTAATCATTACTGGGGCTACACCCCAGGCGTACACTTGAGACTAAATAATGAGCACATTTTGTCAATGAAACAAGTGAAAATAAGGTTTCCCCAAGGGAAGAGACAGGAAATCTATTCCTTCCCAGCAAAATGATAAATAACCTACCATTAATGTCCCAATGGAAAATGCTACAGAAAGGTCATAATGTAATAGCTTATTCCTGACTTTCCAATGAATGGCAAAAGAAAAATTATAAATAGATAGATAGATAGATATAGATAGATATAGATATATAAAGAACTTGGAATCAAAGAAGCTAAAAAAATAGAAAACCAGAAAGGAAAAAGAAAAACAGTGTATACAAGATTTTATAATAATCTCTTGCCATAAAAGCATAGCATCTCAGTGAAATTGTTGGCACTGCCACTCTGGCCTCTGTGAAAGTACAATTGCTTCTTATTTCAAAAAGAAATGGTTATTACTTCAATAAAACTAGGCTGGAAATTAGAAATCTTCCCTGTACCTTAAAACAAGTTTGATTACAGTATAGCCTTCTCAAAGAAGCAATGAGTAGAGCCAGCTTCATTGGTTTCCAGAGGTATGCAATGATTTTTCTGAACAGGACTGGCTCCAGGGCTCCTCAGTCCAGGGGATGCTTCCTTCTCTTTTGAAGATGTTTTTGCACCAATGGTGGGGCCATCTGCCACATTGTCTATAGCCATTGTTCCTACAAACTAAAATGCCCTGACAGTAGCTCTAAAATACAGTCCCCTGTACAAAGAGGGAAAATAGAGAAGGCAGAAGGTCTTGAGCTTAGCTTTACAAAAATGCAGGTGGAGCACATAGTCACTAGAGAACTCACATTTTCAGATTTGAAAAGGAGAAGGAAGACATTGTTATTAGGGGGGCAGAAGACAGTACAAGGAGTTCAATTTTCGGAGAAGTGTGGTGGTAATTATAGTGCCCAGGATACGGTGGAGCTGACCTTATAGACAATGCCCTTGCTAGCACTGCTAATTATGTCACTTGCAATGGTGGTACAAGAGCGATGATAATTCACTCAGCATGATGCATTCAAGAGGATTTTTTCTAACTTTACATTGTACCAGCTTTAACCTGAGGGAAAGGGACATCTTGCAATTTAAGTGAACTGCCTATTGAAATAGAAGTGTCTAATTTCCCTAAAATTACCAACAAATGTCTCTGCTAAAAGATTTTGTTATTTAATTTTGGCAGACATAGGTCTAGACATGTGGCTTCTACAAAGTGAGCTTTCCATCCCAGTATCCAACAATTTTAGGTATTTAACAGCATACTTTAACAAGAGATGTCGGTGATTGCTTTGATGCATAAAGGAAATCAGCCATTTAGCTAGGAACAAGCAAGCAGAACGAGGGAACATATTCTTCACATAAAAAGTTGACAGTCCTGTTTCATTATTGGTGCACATGGACAAGCTGATAGCCTTTTGTTTTCCAAAGTATCATCAGCCATTCTTGTTTTCCAGAAAGGTTCTGAAATATGTGAATGCTGTGCAGGGACCATAGCGACACTGAAAATTTATTTTCTGTATTGAAGACCTTTAGTCCCATCAAGTATTAAAAGAACCCTACAAGAACATCCAAAAGCCTGCATAATCTTCAGGTGCTTATGAAAAGAAAGTAAGACTAAACTAAAGCAGAACTTCTCACTAAATATTTGCTCTCAGCTTCCAGCTATCAGCTTACCTAGCTGAAACAGAGGTTGTATTTTCATTTTTGCCTGGGTATGATTAGTAGCTCTTGGAAGACATTTCCTCCATGAGGGAAATTTTCCAGTAATTTATGAAATTATTTACTCTTGTGTTGCATAAAGCATTGAATGTCAATGAATTCCCAAACTAAATTTTCAGTGTAGGAAAAATTTTGAATCAATTGCCTATTTTTCCTACGGTGAGGAATACCTACCAATATTTTCTAATATCTTCTCTGTGTCATCCATGATTTTATATCCTTCTTCAGTGTCTCTCTCATCAACTGTCTCAACTTAACTGATGAGTCCTTACCAAACTTATCTCTTCTGCAGAAATGTCTCTATCTGTGCTCCTTTTCTCCTTATTTAATACCTTTCTGTAACTGGTTGCTACAGGCTGTAATGGTGGATGCCTCAAATCATGGTACCATGTAAAGAAAGAAGCAGAAGAGCAATCTTTGTTATATGTCCAGAAGGCAAACTCCTTTGCCACCAGTTTTGAAGATGCAACTTATCTATCCATCCATAATACATCAACAGAAACCACACCTGCTGAATCATTGCATTATTTGTCTGTGGAGCACACTGTCTACATCTTATTTAGTCAAATTAAATTAACAGTAGAATCTGTGGTCAGGGAGAAACTACAGTATTCTGACATTTTGTTTCAATTGAGTGGAAATAAAAGTAGGAATTAAAGTAAATGTTTTCTGATAAGGAAATTTCATTTTACATTTTTTTTCAGAACTCTCAAAGAGTTTTATGGTTGTGCTCCACTTTAATAAGATTAAAGCACTTCTTTGATGCAATGTTCCTTCTTTTTGACTGCAACACTTCAGCTTTTATTTATCTTCATCTAATTATACATAACAATATTAAGATCAAAATGCAAAAGAGGAAATTATCTTGACATTGTCAGAATGAAATTTTTTCAATGCTATCTAAAAAAATTATCAACTGTTTATTAACATTTGCCATTAAAATTAATTTCCACAAGACGCTTGGATGTCCATGAATCAATGTACTTTTGAAGAATGCTGTTCTCACATCAAATGCTTGACCAAGATTAATTGTTATTCTCTCTTTCCTACTCATAGGTCTTGTCAGGAAAAAGCATATGTCCTATTAAATGAGATGCAGAGAGACTGAACCCTTTGAGGAGCCCTGGAGGACCTTGTGCTCATCATACAGATGCTAAAATCTTCATCCTACCATCTGTCCAAAGATTAAAGTGCCTGAAAACTCCAAGAGACAAGCATAGGAAAACTTTGTGTACAAGTTTTAGATACTGTATTCTTAGTATTTAATTTCACCCCTAACCAGCAGTGACTACTCTACAATGAAACTGGTAGAAAGAAAGACAGAACCTTAACTTGACTACTTAAATTCTCCAGTATTTATATTAGTTTGAAGTGACATAGGAAATGAGCCTGAATGAACAGCAGTGTTTAACATTACATTACTTTTAACAGAGTGCCAGTGTAAGCCATTCCAGTCCTCCCTTGCTGCTTTTTCTAAGCTCAGCTTATTGCTGAAGCCTACAGCTTGCCCTGAATTATGCAGATCATCAGCTCTTTGAAACTGGACTGTAAAATAGATGACCTAAACTATCTCTTGGAAATTAAAAGAAGCAGACTGGGACAGTGGGAGGACTATCAAAATCTGACACTCATATAACTTTATCCTACAACACCAGACTAAAAAAATCCATGGCTTCAGGGACTATTTTTAACCATGGTCTGTATGTGCAAAGCTGCACAGACTGCTTGTAGCAGCACACCTGATGTGACAACTTTAGAATCATAGAATGGCTTGAGTGGGAAGGGACTTTAAATATCATCTAGCTCTAACCACCCCACAATGGCCAGGGTTGTCACCCACTACATCAGGTTGCCCAGGGCCTCACCCAGTCTGGCCTTGGGGATACTTCCAGGGATGGGGTATCCACAACTTCTCTGGGAAACTGGTTCTAGCACCTCACCACCCTCTGAGTAAAAAATTTCCTTCTAACTTCTAATGTAAATGTCCCCTCTTTTAGTTTAAAATAATTTCCCCTTGTCCTATCACTATCTGCCCATGTAAAAAGTCACTCCCTCCTTTTTATAAGCTCCCTTTAGTTACTGGAGGGCTGCTAACAGTTTCCTTGGAGTCTTCTCTTCTCCAGACTGAAAACCCTGAACTCTCTAAGCCTATCTTCATAGGAGAGGTGCTGAAAAAACTAAGGTGTCAGAAAAAAAGAGGTGAGGCAGATTTTTTGCACACTGAAAAACTCAGGCAAATTCAGTGTAGAAAGGGTAGGCAAGGAGGTGGTGGGCTGGAACCCAGCAGCCCCTTGGCTCCCTCCTTGCCAAACCCACAGCTGATCTCACAGGCAGACCAGGAAGTTCCTCATCTGCAGACAGTAGTATTGCTCAGTTTGTGAGCAACATACTCTACAGAGCCTTTCTGAAAATGTCTCTTCAGTTGCTTTGGCTCCAAGTCTCTCATTACCCAGGTCAGAGCTTTGATGAAGGATTAGCCTAAAGGTAGGATGTGGTAGGATGACCACATTGCCCTTTTTATAGCCAAGTGGAAGAGGGCTTCTAGTAGCCTGAATTGAATATGTTAATGATTTTTTCCTAGTGTAACATGGCAGTATAATGTAAAAAAGCTGAAGGGCAAAGCTTTGGATGATGCTGATAACATTTATTTTATTTTCCTAATTAACGTTTTGTGCTGTACTGCATAGCAAGAAACAACATAGGTTCTGTGAGCTACAACTGTTCTCCACCTACCTTCTTTCCCACAACAAAAACAAAGTAGGTAAAATTTAGAGCTATTTCACTTATGCATATCACATATTTTGGATAATTGACCTAATCTTAGACCCAAAGTGTAGTGTTGAAGTTTTTGTTGAATTCCAGAACTTTTAGTGAATGACTTCTTTCTGAGGTTATCTGCTGCATACATCTTGCTCCAATTTATTCATAAAAGAGCAGAATGTTCTAAGTATAATTTGAGCACCCAAGCACTTTGTATTTCTGTGGTAAATAAAGGTCTCCTAATGATATAAAAAAAAAGGTAGAGATATATCAGAGACTATTCCAACTACAGTTGCTTTTCTAGCAGCTTTGCCAAATAGGTTTCACTGAGGAAGATAGCTTTATTCTATGGCGACAGAAGACTGGGTCTTCTCTAATGTTGACTGGTGCAAAAGAAGAAAAGAATTAGTGTTTTGGGACTTGACTGGACCTCACACATTATTTATAACCTGTGTGCATATAACTGTGTCTGCACAGTCGGATAAAATTCTCACGTAGAGAGTAGATTTGCATTCTCCTGCTCAGACATGACTAGAACAGATTTTTCAGAATCACTCTTGGTTTCAATCATGTTGTGATTATTAATTTCAGTCAGTGGAAACTTCCAGGGCAAAAAGTCTAGCTAAAACAATCACTAAAAATTATTTACCAAAATCTGAAGCTTTCCTTATTGGTGGGTAAAAAAAAAAAAGGGAATAATACATAATAAAAAGGTCATCAAGTTGTACATTAAGTATCAAGTCTTGAAAATTAGAAACTCTTCCCTGTTTAGAGACAATAATTTTCACAGATGTGAAATCTGTCTTACAGACATTCAACTTGGCATTTGTGCAGAGAGAAAGACAAGCTTTCCTCCTGGCTAGTGAGATCCTTGAGAGTCTGCATTATATTGCTATTCTCATTTTGTACTGACACAGCCACTGAAACACATTTTACCAAGGAAATTATAAACATGATGAATCTCTTTAGAAGAAAAATATATCTTTTGATTCTTCACGTATCCTCTCTAATTCTTTCAAGTTTGTTGCATGTGTTTGCATCCTAAGATGCATAAAAATAAATTGAAATATTTGTCTATTATTTTAGTACCATCTAGGAGTTTTTCTCAACTATCTCAGCTATACGTGCATGCCATACATTATCTGTCTCTGCCCATAACTGTATCATTCACCACAACTTTTAAGTTCTTTTATCACATCTTAGAGTAATGGTCTGAATTATTTTTCTTTATATTTCTCTAGCTCTACTTTGACTGCTAAGACATGTTTATGGTGTTTGCTTGCATTGCTTTTGTAATTTTTTTGTCTACAGTTTTGAATGCACCTCTTTTTCATGTTATGAATTGTTCTTTTCATTAGAAAATACCTATGAAGCTTATGTTATCATTAATGATAATCTCAGTTTGGAAAAGGCTTTTGTATATAAATTGGTAGCTGTATTGAAAAAAAACTCTTACTATTCAAATTGAAGATCATAAAAGACAATCTCTAAACATTTGTTATACTTCAGGCTTATTCAAAAATATTAACATAAAATGTGCAAAACTGCCAGACTTATCTGCCTTGTCTTCCAAATAGAAAATTCTTTGATGCCTGCTTAATAAACAGTAAAATTTAAAAATCCCCCAAAAATAAATATTTGTTCATCTTTCATTGGATTTTGTCAGTATGGCACAAATATATTTCAATTAAGGGAGTATCTTTATGTGAGTAAGCATATGTGAGATACTGTACTGCGAAAAATATCTAATGAAGGGCATTTAGGCTTGTCTGTAATATAATGAATACATCTTGTCATTATAAAGTGTTCAATGGATATCTTTGTGCATTATAATTATAGCTTTACGTTCCCATTGGACAGCTCATATAAAAATGATTCCTGGTTTTAAGTGGCTGCTATATTAAAGTGAAATGCAGGCACACTTCAGAAATAGCAAGACTTCTAGGAGGTGATGATGCAGTTACAGCCATGATATATTTTTAAATTCCTTGGTCACTTTCTACATAAGTGTGTGACATAAGACTTTCTACATAAGTCTTTGTGACACTGGTTTGCAGTAGCCTATTAGTGGTTGGGAAATGTGATGAAGTTTCCTGCTCACATTAGCAATTGCTCATCTGTGAAGTAGATGATAATAGCCAATCACAACAATAGATTTTTCTCAACAATATCATATCAAAGCCATTACTTTTCAATCATCTTTATTCTTGTTCTTCATTGACAGCAATTGTGAAACATCAGGCCAGTTACAGTATAAACCAAAAAGATGTTACTCTACTATGTATGTTTTATAGTCTTATTCTTATAATTTTTTCGCTACCTATTTTTAGACAGCTTTTAACTGAGCAGTAGTCACGAAGGATCTCATTCAGTATTTGGGGATGTCAAGAAGCAGGATTCAGAGAGGTTTAGAAAAACAACTTTCTAGCAGAAGACATTCATCTATTAACATCAGTAATAATTACTGGGATATTTTTATGAGATCTATACACTTGAAAAGTTTTAGGATGATGCCTCATATTACAAAAGCTACCTTCTTTATGCTGAAACTGCTGATTTATTGAGGTTAAATGTTCCCCTTGATGTAGCACTTACATATTCTCCATTTCTGTGTAGGACAAATGAACTTTCTGTACTTGTCAATATATAAACAGCTTTTCTGTCTGTCAAATTATGTCTCACTGCTTCTGACAATATGTACTTCCAGCATTACAGAACCATACAACGATATTTGATGGCAAAATCTCTTCAATTCTATTGAAGCTGTCATTGTCATTGTTGTAGTCCCCTTCCCCCTCCTCCTCCTCTTCTTCTGACTAAACACAAGTACTCAATATCCTTAGTCAATGTTGTTTTATTTCTTACTAAAGGTAAAACTGTTTTTCCTTTGGTACTAAATCTATATGAAAAGCTCCACAATTTCAGAGTTTGATTTTTAATAACAGAATCTGTTTGGCTGAAAATAGTACACAGGCTCCCCACCTAATGTACTAGAAAGGTTAAATATTTGAAAAAACCCCCGAAAACAACAACAATCCCACAGCATGTTGAACAAGCATCCCCCTACATTAGGCAGCTGAGATGTGTGAAGACAGCAGGACATTTGAAATCACACAGATCTCTGTGGCTCTCAGTGCTGTTGGGCAAGGAGTCATTTCACTGGAGATATGTGCCTTGAGTCTCTTCCCCAAAGGTAGGTGTTTGTGCCCTCTGCTTTTTGTCCTCAAATTTAGCTATTTTTTTTTTTCTTCCTAAGTACATCTGAAAAAAGATAAACTAATCAGGTTAAGACCAATATTCAGGGACAGAAGAGGTTCAGTTCCCTTTTGCCCAGATCTGGCTTTGAAACTCTTAGGCAAATGGAGTGGAAACAAGTTTTTTAAAGTTTGGTTGAAAGCTTGGAAATACATTTAATTTCAAATTGGTGCTAGATCTTTGGGCAGTATTTACATGCTGAAGATCCTTTAGCATATCTACAAAGCTTTCACCGCTATAATTCAACATTAATCTTAATGACATTTCATTTCCTACCTTGTTTAATGTTAATAAAAAGCCACAACACATTGTATTCTCAATTCAATGGAATGAATAACCTCTAATATATGTTTATGCCTTCTGCTGATCCATATGGTTAGTATCCTAAAATGATTATAAGCCTGATAATGCTAAATGGAACAAAAAAAAATATTTTTAGCCTTCATTTATTTTAATACCTTTACAGCTTTTCCTCTAATTTCCATTAGACTTGTTGAATCTCATTTTTTTTTCCATATGAAGGTGAGTGGCTTCTCACACAGCACACTGCTCAGTACTTTTCTGAGTATTTCTCTGGCTTAATTTTAGAAATATTAAACCTCATAGGCATTTCCATATATTTACCTATTAATTCCAATAGAACAGGAAGAGACTCCTCAAAATTATTAGGAGTTAATCTAGATGTTAATTCATCCTAGTATAGCAGTCCTCTCAATTGAGAACCTCCATTTATTAAGAAAATCTAACACATCTATTAATAAAAGATTCTGGAATTAAAGTAAACAGTCCTGATGTCCAAAGCCCTAGATGGCATAGCAATTTTCAGAAAAGAGAAAAACAAAGAATGACAAATAAAGAGCTATTTCTTGCAGGGAAAATAATATGCTGATTCCTTACTGCAATGGAATTAAGTGCTCATATAGATCTGTGACACCTTAAAGAATTTGTACTATTTTAGTGTTAGACCATAAATATGTTATTGTGACAATGCACCACTTAGGTCCTTGGTGGTAAATTGGGAGTTAAATGAAGACTTTTTCAAAGGAGTTTTAAATTAAATACTCCTTCAAGGACTATTGCCAAACAGTTAACTTTCTTGGATTACTACAGAAGTTTTTCTTCGGGCTGTTTTTTTATATGTCTTCCACTGTTCTCTTCAGTATTTTTATTATGTCTCTTTGTTACTATCTCTTTCATCAAGCCTTCTTTCTCTCTTTCCCTCCTTCCAAACAGTTTTCGCAAAAAGCACCTAGTTTTTTCAACTTCTTTCTTTCTTTCTTTCGCTCTTTTTTTTTTTGATTTCTTTCTTCACATAACCACCATATTCAAGTAATCTCTGAAGGAATCATGAGCGTTGTCTCCTATAGTACCTTCTACCAGGAATTCCCTTGTCTTTTTGCAGTACTTCCAAGTATCTATTTCTCAATTCTCCCACAGGCAACACTACTAGTGATTGTGTGAGAAATGCGGTGTGGAAGACATAAATTTCATTTTAGGTATATGGAACTTTACCTGTAATAAAAATATGTTTCCCATGTTCCTCTGATTTGTTTCATGAAAGTTTTCTTACCTTATATAAAATCTATTAGAATAAAATATAATTGTTCAATTGGAAGGGGCCTAGAACAATAACCTCATTGTTACGATTCTGTTACTGAAATTATTAGAGAGGTTTCTGCTCAAATTAAGGTGCAAATGAGACCATATCCTGAAGTTAGTAGTATGGATTTTTATTTAAGTAAATGTGAAGTAGAGAGAGAGAGATAGGGAAAAAAGAAGGGTGGGGAGAGAGAAAGACAGAGACAAAGAAAGTAGAAAAAAAATATAACCACTCACATAGGTACTGGTGACGTCCTGTTGTTCCTCTTCTAGTCTTCTCAGTGGTTACATTCTTGTTGAAGTAATGTTTGCAGTCTGTATCCATCAAGTGGGGAGTGGGAAAGCGACCATGGATCACAAAATCTATTGGGTTTTTATTTACTCAGGTTCAGGTGGGAATGCCCATGTACCTCCCCTGACGCACAGAGTTTCACACTGGCTGATATAATGTTCTAGATCAGGACTTTTTGACATCTTCTGAGTGAAATTGAATCAATCATGACCCATCAGATGAGATGAATACATTCACCCTGTGTGTGAATATTCCACTACTTGGGAGGGCAATATTCACAGATGAGCCATTATGTAAGGGAGGGCATTGGCATGATAAGAAGGACTCCTTCCACATCACAGGGTTTGATTCTTATCAGTCTCGTCCCTTATCTGGAAATCCAGCTCGTAGCCTCAGATGTGCATGCCCTTCTGCACCTGAGAGGCCACTCTGTGCATCACTACCAAAGCACCCAGTGGGTGGTTTAAGCCATTAGCACCAATAGTCCAGTCTCGTACAGCACAGTCTCTTACAGAGGTTATTGCAAGTGGGTGAATGTTTGAGTTATTAATCACTAGCAGTCCAGTCTTTCACACTCATCCAACTACCTGACCAGTTAAGGGCTGACCAACAGCTAAAGTATGCTCCTAAGGGCATTGTCCAGATGTCCCAATGACTCACCTAATTTGTTGACCTCCTCTAGATGTACTCAAGGACCCTCAAATTCTTCTTAAATCATGGGGTGTAGAACCGCACAGATCACTCAAGGTAAGGCCAGACAAATGCTAAATACAGTGGTGTAATCACCTTTTTTGACCAGCTGGTTATCCGTGTTTAGTGCACCCCAGGATGGTGTTTGCCCTCTTGGCTGCCAGGACTCACTGTTGAATGGTGTTGATCCTGCTGTCAGCCACCACTATGCTTTTGTTCATTTCTGCAGGCCTGCTCTCCGGCAATTCCTCTCCCAGGTTGTGCCTGGCGTTACCCTGCCTAGGTGCAGAATCAGGCATTTGGACTTTTTTAATTCCATGCCATTGATGATTGCTCAACTCTCCAATCTATGCAGATCCCTCTGCAAGGCCTCTCATCCACTGAGAGTCAGCAGCACCACCCTGTTTGGTATTGTCAGCAAACTTGCTAAGAGTGCATTCAACTCCGACATCCAGGTCACTGATGAGAACACTGAACAGAGCAGGCCCATGATTGAGCCTGAGGGACACTGCTGGTGTCACCAGCCAGAGGTAGCCCCATTCACTACAACCACTGGAGCCTCATTATTCACAGCTTTTCACCCTGTGAGCCTACTCATCCCACACCCAGAGAGTTTCCAGAGAGTTTGTCCAGAAGGATGCTGTAAGGGACAGCACTGAAAGTGTTACTACAAACGAAGTGCATTGGGCTCTCAGTGAATGGAACATGCAGAACAAATGCCATAAGAACATCCAGTGTTTCCTCACATATCCACCAGCATGAGGGAAAAAAGACAGCAGCTGAAAGCAGCTGGGCATGCCAGTTAATAGGATTGAATAAAGAGCCTTAATCTGCTTTGTACTGGGCTGCTTCACTGTCACTTCTTGTGGATATATTGCATCATCAAACCTGGTTATGAATGTTAGGTAAAAAAAAATTCTGAACAAACAAACAAACCAAACAACCAAAACAAAAACAAGAAAAAAGATCGCTACAACAAACCAAACAAAAAGACCAAGCACTCCACCCTTGCCCCACACTAATGAAGTATAGGAGGATTACTTTTTTTGTTTTTAATGTAGAACAATAAATTCAGTCTAAATGAAAATATAATTTCTGATGGAAAGCAACTTCTTGAAATGTTTTTCCTGCTTTTTTAACTTTTAAATCATTAGCTTCGATATATTGAATAACAACAACATATTAGTCTGAATGCATTTGAAACAAAGACTTTGTTCCTGCTTACACTTCATATTCAGGCAAGGCATGAAAGTCTAACTAAAAATGTGAAGCTACGATATTGATAAGGTTATAACATGGACACTTAATTCCATGGTATAACAGACTGTAAAATTTGAAAATGGTAACACAAGTGAACTTGAAATATATATTTCAAGTATAAGATTTGTTGGGTGTTATAGTCTTTTTTCCTGAAAATACCAACTCAAACTTAAGTCAAATCACTGGTGGCTAATCAGCTTCAATACTATTTTTCCTCTACCATACCTTTAATCTTGATGTAAAATCATTGATATTTAGCATAAATTATGGCAGGATTTTAAAAAAGTTAATTAATCATACAGAAATCCATTATAATCTAAGCGAAACTGCCTCATTGCCCCCTCTGTATTCTCAATACTATAAACAAACAGATCCTACTTAGCAGTCTTTAAGAACTTTTTTCTTTTGTATGCCTTTTTTTCCTTAAAAGTAAAGGCACTTGGGAAATGAAGTCATGACTGCCATTTCATGGGTCATTCTAGCTGGTTACCTTCCTGTTGGGAAGATGTCTTCAACAGTCTACACCTAAAGTAGTAATACCTATCTCTTTTTATAGTCAGTGGGGAGAAGCAGATGCTTCTAAGTAACAATTCATCTCATCCTAAGGCAGACATCTAAGGTAAGTAAGGTCAATCACATACTGTTAGGGTCTATTTCTTCCCACTGACGCTAAAGAGATCTAATGCTACCCCTTTCAGAGGTTAATGTAGATACTGTGTAATAGTTCAAAGAGCTTCTGTCTGATTTGATGCTTTATCTTTCCATTTCCACTTCAGTTTATACACTGATACAATCTCATCAGTTGTTTGTTGCTTTGTCACTTCTGTTCACCTACAACTTCACACTAACTGACTGCCAGAAGTTAATTCTGTAAGATTTTCTATTCTTAAAGCTATGATTCCTAGCATTTAAGGAATTTTTGCCCCAGTTAAAAGTATTCTTGTCAAACGCAAAATTGATGGGGTAAATTTTAGGACTCAACATTAAATGAAGTACCAATAAAACCCATTTAATTAAATGATCCCACCTTTATGTTCATTTAACTGTAGTTCTGCATTGTAACTGAGATTTGATTAACGTTGTAAGAGCGGTAGTTTCTGAGAGTGATTGTTAAACTGAATGATTTATTTTAAATTTATGATATGGTGAGATGTTAAACTAATTTATAGCAATTATTTTATCTTTTAGAAGACCTTTCTAAAATGAGGCTTATAATGAACTCACTAAACAACTTATTGTTATTCTGCAACTCAAATTAGCCCAAGATTATACTAATTATATAATACCGCTCCACTTACACTCAAAATAAGCATCATAAAGAAATGGATGTTTATCAATTTTGTGTATGTCTCCATAAGATTGACTTTAGAATTTATAAAAGGACAAGTTACAACTTTGGCTTTAGCAACATATATTTGTGATATAGCATTTTTTAAATTTATTTTTTTATTTCATTAAAACTGCTTGATTTTCAATAAAGAAGACAATTCTATATTTTTCCCAGAAATAAAAGCACATGCAGACATTAGCTGTCAGTTCATAAATGTCAATCAAACATCTAAAAGCTTTGCAAATTCCAGTTCCATAACATATATTCCACACTCACCTCATTCTGAAACAGTCATATTAATCTCAGCCATAACTGCATATCACTAAAATGTCCATTTAAGATAGTGGTCTAGACACCCTTTTTAGTCAATAGGAGAGTGAGAGATCTCTAGACAGCTTGTAATATTTAGATACCATACTTAAAATAAGATGCATTACCCCTCTTAGAGGTCTGTCCACTGCATGCAAAGGAAACTCATGCTAAACACCTAAATCCCTGTGAGGTGGAAGGAGTGTTTCAGTTCTGTGAATACACATATGCAACCAATGGCATCTGAGGCAAAGTTAAGTAGATGGGATGGCTGCCCACAGCTGGAAGATTCAATACTAACTTGCACAATCTGAACCCTTTTAGAGTGGTACTCTAAAGACTGATGCAGATGTCTAAAGTTGATGACTGTATGACCATATGGCCTTATAATCTCTGAAGAGAAACATTTTCTTTTTTTAAATTTATTTTTCTTACAACACAATTAGTCCCAAAGGTGACAGTAGACTGATTTTTCTCTGAAGGTAACTATCTTTTGTCAATGAGAGATCCAAAAGTCCATAGTCAGATGTGGGCAATGCATACAGGTAGGTGAAACCTTAAGTTTTTTAATATATATAATAAAGGTAATTACTCTAACTGTAGACAGTATGGTGTGAGACAGAACTTGGCTAAGATGATCTTTCTGAGGCAGATATTCAGAGAATTAAGTGTTCAAAAAACAAGTAGATATGGTGCTTGTGACATGGTTTAGTGGTGGACCTGGCAGTGCTGGGTAAAACATTTTTCAAAGTCTGAGAGGCCTTTTTCAGCCCTAGTGATTCCAGGATTCCAACGTGCTTCACAGAACAATTAATTACTCTGAATAACAGGCTACAAAAAAATTAATTGCTCTTACCACTCACACATGAAATAAGTGTATTTGCACTCTGTCATGTAGGAAAGCATTTGAATTCTGTTTGTCTAAGTATTAGGTTACTGCTACGCATTTATATGAAAAAAAGGTAGAAGTAGCCTTTTCATTGGACCAGAAACTGTAGGTTGAAGTAAGCTTTGGGGCTTGGTTTGATTTAAGAAAATTCCAGTGTGCTTGAGAAATGTAGTTATTTATTACAGTTTTCTGTTTGGAGTATTAGATGATATGGTGCTTTTATAGGAGCCAGGCCATTGAACAAAGAGGAGAGTGAGACTTTTGGGCTCAGTCTTTATATTTTATAGAAGACAGGGGAGTAAATAGAATGACGGGCCTAACATCTCTCAGGTTGTTTCTCACCTTATAGAGAATACACTTTTTAGGGTTCTGTCCCAGTCCCAGTTTTGTAAAGGGTACACACACAAGCTACAAAGGAGCTAACAAGAAGGTTTTGAAATAACAGAGTATAGATGCTAAGCTGTATTCAGTGAAGTTAGAAAAAATGTACGTAAAACACTGTTTTCAGTTAAATTAACTTAAATTCTATAATAATGTGTCTTTCTGAGATATGTTAGTAGGAATAGAATGACTTACTGATTTTAAAATTATAGGAATAAATTAATTTATGGATGATGACATCACATTCCCAGTCACTAAGCTTGAGCAAATAAAACAAAAACAACATGTCAGTGTTGTCTTGTAGCAAATTAGAAGACTGTGCTATATAATTAGCATTTTAATAACTAGCTAACCTAACATTCATTCTTTTAATAAATATAAACTGATAGAAGTAAGTGGGTGGAATACACTATACCTAATTTAAACACACAATTTATAGAAAACTTTTAGGGGCCTCTTAGGTCATTCCCAATAAAACAATTTTTTTCAATTATCAGGAGGAACGAGTATGTCTAGTGCAGATGTAAACGCTGGCAAACACATCTACCTCTGAAGACCTTCAAGAAATCTGATGATTATGAAGAGCATAAAAGTTGAGAACCTCTATAAAGACACTGATCTTTAAAAGTGTTTTGGGTTGTGAAGATGAAGGGACAGATGCTACATATAGGGTACTTATATTTACTCCCTACCAAAGGGATAGCAAGATGAATAAATGATAACCACCCTAAAATGTTTTGCTGGCTGTTGGAGTTCAAGGAGTGTTGTGGTTCAATTTCCTCCTTGAGCTGTTTCCTCAGTGGTGTTTATGGAGGTAGTTCATTACTCAAGGCAGCATCCTTTTAATCACTAGTCCATAGTGATTACATTTATAGAAATGCAGTATAGTAATATGTGAAATACCTCTCTGGAGAAAGTATAAACTGGCAAGTTCCTGTGAATGACTCATATACAATAATTACTGCTGCTATCAGTAAATACAATATCCTTGGCTAGTACTTACTATTTTAGTGATCCTTTTTTTCCCCTATTTAAATGAAACAAAGTTTAGCTTTAGATCTGTTAACCTAAATATTATAGTAGAACTTTACAAATCCCCTAGAGCCCATTTTTAAACAGATCTTTATATCACAGAATGAAAATTATTAAATTATGAATAGTGTAGCACCTTTGGGATAACCTTTGGGATGCTTTATGTTACATTCTTAAAGCAGCAGGTGGAAAAATGAGATAGGAATTCCAAAAGAATTTGAGTAAGAAAAGAGAAAATGTTCATGTCTCATTCTATGAGAAGCTATTGAAATTTAATGCATTACAGACACAATCACAGGAAAACTGTATCAGAATGTATTCTGTTTGTGCTTACTTTTCAATTAACTCCCTGTGGACTTAAAAAATCAGTCTACTTTAACTCTTTCTACCTTCTGTATCAAAGTACCAATTGCACAGCCCTTTTGATACTTTAGGGTTTGTCACTTCTAATAAAACAATAAGCAAGTTCCAAGTAGTAGGTTTTTTTATGCAACTGCCACTTCTTTTGTGTTTTGCCTTATTATGATTTCACTGAAAACACTGGTGGTCTTGAAAGTGTTCAGTATTTTTTCAATAGAGTTCTTTACCCAGATCCACTTTTCTTTACCTGCAAAACTGAATTTTAGAAAACATTTTATGTGCATATTGCAGTGTACTGAGTTTGCAGGTATCTCATATTGCTATCCAGCTTATGGACTCTACTCACAAAGATCATTGCTTTGAGTTCATTATATTGAAATCAAATGTTTCATTGGGATACTACAAATAATAGCTTCAAGATACACACAAAGGAAACTAAATTTCTATCTCGAAAGGACTTAGTTTCTGTGACTAATGATCAGAAATGAAGGTAGTGCAATGGAAATGCTATTAGCTAAAGTTCAGTAGGACATATGACACATGCTTCCATTTTATCTATCCTGTAGCTGGATAGAAAGGTAGCTTTTTGGGGATTTGAAGTTATAGTTTCAAATTCCCTTTAGATGAAGACAACTGAAGTCCACAACTCCTTTTGTGAAAGAATCGGTCTTGCCACATGATTAGTGTAGCAATATTCTGCAAATTAATTTGGTATTGCTTCTCTGCAGCAGATGGGATATCAGGCACTGTGGAATGCTCTAGGCTGGCTTTCAGCTGCTACTCTAAAATAGTGTACATAAATTCTGTATTATACCTGTCATCCCTGTATGAATCTCTCAGATATCCTAAAGCTTTGCAGATAGACAGAGATGAAAGCTGAGGTATTGGCTTAGCAAAGGAAGGGATTCAGCTGGTCACGGACATCAGTAAAACACTTGCAGACAAGGAGCTTTAGCATGTCTTGTGCACTTGAAACAATGTGGGTCATTTTTCTTGGCATTAGAGTCCTAAATTTTGTATAAGTATCCTTTTTGACACTTTATGTTTATTATGTGTCTGCCTTGACTTTCAGCTACATGCCCTTGGTGAGAGAAGCATATCTGAAAAAGAAAACCATAGATTTGAAAACATTGACCCCTAAATTGGCTGTTCCCTCATATTTTAGAATACATTCTTCTAGCCTTCAGATCCAGATAACACTTTTTTTCTTGCTTCCCTCATACATGTCAAAAAAAACCCCCCTCTCATTTTCTATTAATAAAGCTGAACTATTGACAATTGTGACTATTTCACCATCAGATTTTTTACTTTAAAGCATGGATCCTCTGTGACTGATATGAAATTATTAGGACATGGATAATTAGGGTGCTGTATTAATTAATCACTGTTAGCAAACTGGAGGAATGATTAAGGCAAAAAATGGCTAATTTAACAGTTTATCTGTGACACAAAATTCTCAAAAATTGTTTATATTGCTGGAAATATTCCTAGCTATTTTATTTTTCTTGTGGAACAAGGTAATAAGAAAGATTTATAGTGGCTCTCAGATGGCCTATAATTTATTCTTTTAATCAAAAAGTAAATGCAGAATACTCTATAACACAATTCTTGAAAAAACCCTAAAATTTTACAGGATGAAAAGCAGATCTAAGCAGAATTCTTCCTCTCTGCTACTACTCTTTTATCTGAAAAACAAACCCTTTATGTTTAATAGACAAAATGCAGGAAATGAAGACTGTGTCTGACTTTTCTATTGTTTTTTCTCTCTGCAGTAGAAAGACTGTCTAAATAACCTGTTTCTGCTAAACAGTGCTGGACTCCCATGGTGGAATTCGCAGAATCCTGTGGGTCTTCCTGCACTTGTACCACATATTTTATACGTACTTTATGAAGCCAGCTGTTGAATGCAATCTTATCTCTATTTAACATAAGGAGTTCTTCTGCCCCCTGCCACTGCTACCCAGAAGAACCATTTATTTTTGTAAACATTCACTGCAGTTTTCTTGTTTATTATAGCATCCTTCAAGAAGAGAAACATTACAACTCAGTTTAGTAGAAGACATCCATTAATAGTCATATAAAGCGCTTGAAGTGATGAACACCTCCTGCAACAAAAAGCTGTTCTATTGTCAGAGGGGTTGCAGTCTGAAGGGCTGTCCATGTCCAGACCAAAGGAAAAAATACAGGTCTCAAATCAGCTGCCCATGCATAGGAGAGCATTCAGCTGTTTGGGCACCATTCATTGCCACTGCTTCCCACTAACAGCCAAAGGGTTGAATGAGACATGAAAGGAAAATGAGACTGGTGTTTTTGTTGTAATGCCTCCATTTCTAACCAACTTCTCAATAATTTTGTTGTTAAACTCATGCCCATGCTTAAATAAGAAAACATGAGTTTTAGGAGTATAAAAATGGAGAAAAAGGAAAATGTGCAGATGGAGGAAACATTGTCATGAGATACCAAAACGGGGCATTGTAGTTTCAAGGGAACCACTCCATTCTTCAAATGTAAATATATGTATAGCAGTGCTAGGAAAGATTAGTCAAAACTATCATAAACCCATAGAAATCCCTATTAAATGCCCATTTGCACCCTATAATCCTGCTACAGGACTAAGGGTGCTCCACCAGTGGACTCCAGTTCTAACTCATTCACAAAAGCTAACAACATTAGTTGTCCAAGTTGACTTATATTTTATCTTCATTGTCTGTTAAAAGGTAGAATAGGGAGAAAGTAAAAATGAGTCTAGATGAAAGTCTGGATGAGTCTAGAGGAAAAAATTAGCTACAACAAAAAAGCCTTTATTTGTAATGAAATATATACCAGCACTCGTTTAATTTTCTCACAGTTGAATACAAAGCTATGTTGCAGATTGTGTGAAGATGTATTTATAGTTTTGTTTTGATGTTTATTGTTAGAACAAAATAAATACACACAATTATTGGGTTTTATGGAGCACAAAATAAACAGTGCAATTTGTAAAACCACGCATTAACAGTCATCATTTCATCCCAATGCATCACTTCTTCCTTAACATTTAAAACCAAAGTTTCATTTTGTTACTAAATACAAGCAAGAATACAAGTCATATACCAACACTTCAGGTACACAGCAAGAGAAGGAAGCTGTCATTATTGGTACATTTTGTCCTTGCCTACTTACAGGTCCTTTCAGTACCTTGTAGAGGCAGTTGTCTAAAAGCGGTCTTCATAAATGGACCTACAAAGCATGAACTTCATCTCACGTTAAATCATCCCCCAAAGCCAGCAGGAAAAGATAAATAGGAGGAAGTACCCCTGTCAGCTGACCACCTAGGGACTGGGTGGCTCACACTATTTGACTTTCAGGCAGCACTGGGTGAAATAAACCCAAAGTACATTAAATATAGATGGAAATTCTGTTCAACTTCTACTAACTTTGAGATCAGACATTTCATCAAACAACTTCTAACTCACTTAAAACAGAGACAAATCATAGCAGTAAACTAAGTGCCAGAATTTTTACCAAATTTATATCAGCTAAGAAGTTTGGGGGCTATATGGGACAGATATACACAGTACAAGCATTTATGAGTTCAAAATTCCCCTCCAACCAATAGCCACAGGAAAAAAAAAAAAAAAAAGAAACAAAAAAACACCAAGCCAGAATCAAGGGCAATAAAGTCAGCAAAACCAAAAGGAAAGAGTCAGAGCCTGAGTGAACATATAAAAACTGTTGTGTGGTCAGCCATTAAGGTAAAGAGGTTGCAGGACTGCTGTTTTATGATTTCAAAAATTCTTGATGGCACAGAAAACTTTGCAAATGCTTGTCTTCTGAAGGGTGAGAAGGATAAAAAAGTTTAAAAACTGATTTCTTCCCTCTTTTAACTTTTTAAATTTCCATCCACTTTCTCTACTTCACACCTCCTCCCTGCTCCCTGCTTCCCCACCCAAGAAGAAAAAAAGAGTCTTCTGTTTTTCATTCAAGCGTTTGGAGGTGATTTATGCCATAGCAGCTGCTCTCAAGCTCAAGCTGACATATAGACCACGATATGACATAAATCCTAAATAACATATAACTGCTGCATTTAGCTTGTATTGAACTGTTGATTTCACATGGAGGCTATAAAAAAGGATCACCTCTTCTGGCAGTTATGAATTTTTATATTATTCTTTTTTTTCCCACCTTCAATCCAGATTTGAGAATCTGTTGAAACCTTTATTATTGTTCACTTGGTTTTGCTTTTCCTGAGGTTTGGTTTCTTATTTTCAGGGACATTTCTTGCTGTCACTGTAACGTTGTCAGTTTGTTCTCAAAGCTAACAGTCCAGCAGACATCCCTTCCCACCATCTCCTCTGATATTAAACCAAATGGCCCATAACAATTCAGTCATTGTGGTAAAGGAATAATAAAATTTCAACTGTACTGTACTGTGTATTCAGGAAATGACAAGACATCAATGCGTGCTTGAACATGTATTTTGTACTCTGGAAAAAAACCTGAGATCTCTGATGGCACAGGGAAAAAATTAATAAAACAAGTAATGAAAGTACACAGTCAACAGAAAAATGAGAAACTAATTCTTCATGATATTCAAGTGCAAACCATGAATTTTTCTATATTGAGAGTCCAAAGGTACTGAGAAACAAGTGTCGAAAATCAGGTCAATCACCCAACTGGTCCCTTCCTTCAGGTTTGTACTGAAGGGAAACCTTCATTCTAAAGCCAGAACCACGTACTTTTAATCTTTATTTTGTAGCTTCATAGTTGACAATGATACCGATAAGGAGAACCAAATGCTGTTAAGATTGTTTTGTTCTTTACTACTTAGCCAGGAAAAATCTATTTCAAATCCATCCTCCTGTTTCAAAGTTTTTCTGTAAGTATATCTGAAAGTTCCTAAGGAGGCTCTAAATTTTAGCATGCTGCATAAAACATAATGAAATGGCTAAAATCAATAAACAGGATGAGATGGTCATTGCTATTCCAAACTTGTTTCTTCAAATTGACAGTTCAGCCTTTTTGAACTAAATTGAAACACAGAGCGGATGACATACTATGACTAGGGCTTACACATGACAGGGATTTTCTTTTTAGGCTCCTGTGAATTTTGCTGTAATTTATAAGCAAAACTTGAATGCAGCTGTAGTATTGCATCAAAAAAGATACTCTCTAAAGGCAGTAAAAGTAAAAAGTTGGTCAGTTTGTTTTTTTAGTGACTAGCCATGCTTTTTAAATATGATTTAACTATTTTCAACTAAATACTGGGGGAAAATATTTTTCATCTAAAGATTAGTGGGCATTGGTAGATTTTAATATCCCTGTTTCTGCTATCTAGGCTTTAAAAAAGAGTCCCCAGTATTGTTTGTAAATCTATAGCACTAATAAATTTTTTTCTGAAAAGGTAAAATCTTTACCTTCTCATCATTTCTGCATTATTAATGGCCTCTAAAGAATTTGTTGGCTTATAGAAAAAGGCCTAAATTACCCCAAAACAGAGTATAATTTTCTTAGGTGAAAGTGTCTGCTTGCAGGAAGGGGAATGATAAACCCTCTAGGGCTGTGCTATGTTCCTGTATGTGTCTGTGCATTCCCAGAGGAGGCACAGGTGGAACGATGAGCGAGGGATGCTGGAGGGGCTGGCTCACACAAGCCCATTCAGCCCAGGGCTCTGCTGCTCTCTCTCTAGCCTGCAGGTGGGAATGGCATGGCTCTGCGGAAGCTCTGTATCCTGCATTTTAGGCAGGGTTGTGTGGGTTGGAAGGATCAAGTGAAGCACCTGGAGATCTCCAGGTTTCTCTTGCATACAGCTTAATTATTGTCTTCATGCCAATGAAATGAATTTCACCTGTGGATTGTAGTGCATCTTATCTAGATGGATGTTTTCGATGGTTAATCTATCTTTTTAATCCTTCAGTAACATTGTTACCTATTGCTACCTTTTCAGAACCCCTGAAAGCCTATCTTACATACTGCAAGAAAGTGAGTTCTTTGTTCTTTATTTGATCTTTGAAGATAGTGGTGAAAGTGAACAACAATAAGTCATAGCAAGATATTTTAAATTTCCCTTTAGCTGAATTCACTTGGGGCTTGGAAATATGCAGCATTTAACCACCACCCATGATTTAAAAAACACTGTGAGTATGCTGACAGTAAGTAAGTAAAAGAGTTTTGTTTGTGGCATAGAGGCCAGAGAAAACCACTCTGCATGAGGCTGGTACATAACCGCTAACTACACATAACATGTCGTGTCACTGAATCAAGAGCCTGTTAACAACCTGCATGGTCAGGCAAAGGCTGCACTTAGAACCTGGTACAGATCCATAAGCTCTTGGTATTCCCAAGTTCTTTGTGCTCCAGCATCAAGGCCAACAGGTGAGCTTGCTGTCTGAGAGCTGGCTTTCCCACAGAGCTGGTGGTTTTAAGGTAAATTCCCTAAAGATAACAACAAGGAAAGATGAGCTAATATAAATGCAACTAGGCAGTCAGGTTCAGGTAATAGTCATTGCCTGGAGAATTTATAGTTTTCAGCTTTTCTAAGCATTATTGATATACCAGACCTCAGAATCTGTATTAAGTCATAGGCTGTCATGGGTGCGAAGTAATTTGCACAGAGCATGAAAGAAAAATTGCAAAGTTCTTCAATACTGTTAAGTTTTACTTTAACTTTGTCTTCACACTAGTTCATAGGAGTTAATCCCTATCCTCATTTCTAACAGACAAAGATTAATTGGTCCTCTTTATCAGAACATTTGGTGATTAGGAATGTTTTTCTCTCACATGTATCTTCCATCACAGAGTGTAGCCGCTCAATAAAAAGATGTGCTCCAAATCAGAGCATCCATTTTTCAATATAGCAATGTACAGCAACAGGTTACTGCTTTTGTAAAGCTATTACTTTTACTGTCAACATGTCTTCTGCTAGAAGCTGTCTCATTAGACAGGATAAATTGGAACAGCACAAGAAAATTTGACCAGGCAAGAAATTAAGTTTTATTATATGCCTACATATACTTAAACACACACAGGTTAACATATGTCCACACACATACAGGACAGTGTGACTGAAAGAATAATCATAACACCAGTGGTAGAGTACACAGGTGAACATTACATCTGTGAAACAGAAATAATTGTTATCTGAATACAGACAATTCGATAATGTAAATATAATGACACTCCTATCAGAGACATTTAAGTAAACCATGAAGCAAAAATATCCAAGACTGGAGTAGGCTCACCTTGCCTGGTCGTCAGGTGCCCATCAAGCTTCTCTGTCACTTGCACTTCTCAGCTGGACAGAGGAGGGAAAATAAGATTGAAAAATCATAGGTTGAGATAACACATTTTAAAGGAAAAATGGAAGGCTGTGCATGCAAATGAAAAGGAAATTAAATTGTTTTCTAGTTTCTATCAGCAAGTGATGTCCAGCCAATTCCCAGGAAGCAGGTCCACAACATGCAAAGCAGTTGCTCTGGAAGACAAACATAATTAATGAATTCCTTCTTCCTCTTTTTCTTACAGCTTAAACCAGGTACTTAAACCAGCTTTATACCCAACATACAGATGTATATATTTAATTAACTATTATTCCCTGTCAGTTCACAGATATTATTTTCCCATTCCATGGACTTTCTCTACCCCTCCAGATGATCAAAACCAGCCATGATTTAGGCTGCATTCCATCAAGACAGGTGATCATGACAGGAGAAGCAGCACAGCACCAGCCTGGCCCAGATCATCACTGTACTCTCCTTGCTCCTCACAAAATTCATTCTGCCTTTGTTCATGTCATTCCTGCTATTTTACTTCCTGCAACATACAACAGATATTTTACCCCAGAGTTAAATCTCCTTGAGATGTACCCCAGGTCTCCCCATCCTTCTGAATTACTCACCTGGTAAGCCCAGCTTCTGAGCAAAGACAATCCCATGTCTGTGTTTGCCTTTTCCCGTGGGAGGAGAAATCCACGCTGTCTTTCCCAGCCACTTCCCTGTGTGTAGTACAGGGACCTTTTCTCCTCCCATGGTATGTAGGAGGCCTGTTTTGGGCAGAGCAGGATGGTTTGCAGTTCCTCTGGTGTTAAGCAACCAAGTGGCTTCTGCTAAATTTGCAGCCCGTTTCTTCCATGGCCCGTTGCATAATGCTCTCAACATAGTTTTTAGCACTCCATTATATCTCTCAGCCTTTCCAGAGGCTTGTGAGTGATAGAAGTGTGACATATTCACTCAATGCCATTTCTTTGTCCAAAAGGGTTTTCTTGGGATATTTTGGAGGGGAAAATATAGAAAAATAGAAACTGATTTCCTAAGAAAATTAAATATTAAAGTGATATTAAATAACATTGTAGTTGTGTCATTTCAATATGAAGTCCCGAAGAAGGCTCTGGGATGTAAAAATAAACTAAAAAATGTGAGGAATAATTAATTTCCCTGTGAAAGCTAGTTTAATAATGTAATTTCCTTAGCGACAGAGGCATTAGAATTGTAATTCCTGAGGGTACACAGATGAAGGAGTGAAGTGAGCCAGCACTGAAGTTCTGGCTTGGGTTGTCACTCTTAATTAAGTTTACAAGTGCCTGGTTTGATTGCATGTGGAGCAATGGTTCAATCTGCTCTAAGTATTTATCCAACAAAAGAGATTTCTCTGTACAAGATCTTTAGGAGCTGAGAACTATCAAGTTAGGCTTATGTCTTCAATCATTTTTCTGACCTCTGATTTCACTGTATGTAAATATATACAGCTTACATAAGTATAAAGTTGCAAGATAAATTAGTAGGCCTCCACTGTATTCTGAATTTTCCCACTTAGAGTGATATTTGTGTATATGTATATTTGGTATATGAAAGTATGTTCATTCACATACACATTAATCTGCCTGTACAAACATATACTTCCCCCCCCATTCATTTCTCTTATATTCCTGTTAGTATTCACATTTAACTTGTTGTTCTTGCAAAAAGCATGGGAAACACAGTCTGCAAATTCTGCCACTTTCATAATCACATTTAAATAGCTCTTAAAAGCAGCAACTACAATAAAACACTCAATTTCCCTCAATGGATAAGAACAATCTGGGTCACATTTTTTGAACACAATTTATGTCCAATATTGTGGGAGCTAGAAACCTGGGCCAATACTAAAATGGCAGCTGCAACTTCATGTCATGGAAGGGCAGTCACCTGCAAAGTAGAAGCAAAATAGGGATAGCATCTCTATTCATGAAAGAGGTGCTTAATACTGTTAATATTAGGGGGTTATCTTTTATATCTTTTGGATTTCACTTTTTGTGAAGAACTTGACCAGGATCTCAGTTAAACCCAAGTATGAGAGTCTTTATACTTGTGTGTCATTGTTTGCAATTTTACAGTAGCATTTCTCTCTGATACAGGCGGGATTGTGTTATATTTGATTTGTTTGAGTTCAGACTGTTATTTTTCTTCTGGACTCTCACATTCCAGTTTCAGTTCCACACTATCAGAAACTGTGGGAATTTCTCAAGAGACAGAGCTCTGGATACTGTAAAACTTTACAGACACTGGATTGTCCAATCATAAAGAGGGCAAATCTGTATTGGAATGGTGCTTAGGAAGCCAGTGGATATTAAAGATTTGTCTACTCAGTTGCTGCAACCTGTGTTTGCTTGGCAGGAATTCACACATCTCCTCTATATACTGTTCTTACACTTTGCTGTTATACTTTTCATTCATTATATGAAGTGAGCTTGCACTCCTCATTCTTTTTCTTTTTCTGTATCTACAAATTCTGTACTGCAAACCTGTGTTATTCAATTTCATCTGTGTTTCTTAGAGCAGTTGTCAGAGCAGCTGGGGACCACTGTATGATGAATTAACTTCCATGGAAATAAATATAGTAGCTTGGTGTTTAAAGGTGAGATTTATTCAATGGAAGAACATAAATACTTGCCAGGTGGTACTTTGACAGAGGTTAGCTTTTTGTAGTGCAAAAAGATCTATGTAGTTTCTGCGTCTAGTAGCAGTTATGACGGGAAGCTGTGCAGGGTGATTGCAGGAAGCAGTAGGAGAGGGATTGCTCCACAAAGCAGGACTGGGTCCCTCTGGGGAGCCCCGATGGGCTCAGCAGAGCCTGGGCTGAGCAGAGCACTGGGGTCCCAGGCTGAGCCTGCCCCGGGCTCCTTGGCTTGCAAGTGAGGCTGCACTGACAGCCTGACTGGGGTCATGCAGTCCTCTGGGTCCTGACACGTAGACCAACAGATTGTTTCCAAAATAAAGACAATTTCTCAAAAAGTGGATTTATTAACCACAAGATTTAACCCCCGTCTCATTCCACCAGTGAAAGCATTAAGTTATATCAGGTAATAATACCGTGAAGAAATAAGTTCAAATATTTGTTTATGTATATACTAATAGTTTTGATAGGCAAAAACTAAACAGAAACTTTAGATTATCTTGGTTCCTAGAACTGTTTACAAGTGTAGTTTTTTACAAGGGTAGTTTTATTTACTAAATACATTACCAGCTTTCATTGCAGCAATTCTTTAAAATTTCTTTGGCCTTCTTGTCTGACAACTTATATAAAAAGCAATGCCATTGCAGTTTTCTTCCTACAAAATACAGTATTTGATCAGCTTGCAAAATACTGACTGTAATATTTCAAAATGCATCAACCTTTCCAAAATGATTTTTTCCAGGCTGAAAATGCAAATGCTGATGACACGCTATTAGAAGGAAACTTTATGCCTCACATTTATAGCTAGCTACAGTAGGGTGTAACAATTTTAAGGATTAAGATCCCATGCAAACACATTAAATTAAAATGTAAAGCGGATTTGTGGCTGTGCTTATGATGGCAATTACTTCTTCCACTTATTTGTTAAAATCCAGACAACAAATACACCAGTCCACTTAATCTAATGCTCAATTAGCAAGGCAATACAAGCCTTGCCAGCGTCTCTGTAGGCAGGCGTGAAGAAAAGGCAAGAAGGACATTCTGAGCTTCATACTTAGGCCTTGTCATTGAATTAGTGTTGTACAGGTTTTGGGCACTTTGCTGCAATAGGGCAAATTCATACAATCATGGACCATGAAATATGTGACTAGTTATCAGTCTCTTCAAGGGGAAGAAGTAATTTCCGTATCAAATGACTGTTGTAAATTTAATGTTTCCAAATATTTGAAAGACAACATAAAGTAATTTTGTATTAGACTTAATATTTAAAATGAGTATTCTTGAAGATCTGCTGGTTTTGTTGTAGTCTTTATATCAGATAGTGACCAGAGATGAGAAGGTATTTATGTTGCTGCCACAGAAAACCAAATGAAAGATATATCTTTACATTGTATAAAGATGTAAAACCATCATGAGAAAAATCTAAATTTCTCAGGGGCAATTTTTTTATCATAAATTTGATCCATGACTGTTCCTATTTCTTTGACGATTTTTGCACTTCATTATAGATTCTCTTTCTCCCTGCAGGCATCAAACTTTGATTAATTTTGAATTTTTACACAAACAGGTATTTATATTTGTCACTGTTCTTATCATGAATAAATATGGAACTTTTTTTCCTTTTATGGTATTACAATATGATTGAGAGCTGGCAAAGATATTTTTGCAATTTTCCAGTCAGTAGTTTGTTGTGCTTTTACATGTAGATTCCTCTTCCCTTATGTTATAGTGGCATATATGAAATACCCTTTCAGTGATTTTTTTTCACACAGGCTTTTGAAACTCCTTTTTTTTTTTCTCTTGCTGAGTCAAGGAATTCTTCTCACCTTCAATTCAAGTTGAAACATCTTGGTTCTTCTTGGATGTATGCAAGTTTTGGCTACATTTTTCATTCTTATATCTGCCTGTTGCTTCTTTTCCAGTTCTGGGATTAGAAGGACAAAGAGAAAACCAATGCAAAAAAATTCTGTTTAAGAGTGATACCTGCATAATTTATGAGGAAACACTTCCTGCAATAAAATGCAGTGGTTAGACCTTTGATCTTCAGAAGATCCCCACTGTTCTCAGGGAGATTCTGCCCAAGAATCTGAACAGCAAATTGGAAGAGTTTATTAACATTACTCATTACATTTGAATAGATTATCTAAATGCAGATAAATATCTGAAGTTTCATCTGCTAATCTGAACTAAATAAGTGGGATTTGACCATTATTGCTAATTCCCATTTTTTAATTATCACATTTAAAAGGGCGTGATGGAGCTGTTTTGCCAAATAACTTTTTGTTTCCTCAGGTTGCTGTGACCCTGTGCATCATATCTGAGTGATAAAAATGTTATGTTTGGTTGAGCTTTATCATGGTTTTTGAAATACTATGTTATTTTCCAGTTGGAAGAACTAATTCTTGAAATTAAAGCAACTTTTAGTAGTATCATATATAAATTCTTGGTGTATATATTGTTAAATATATTTGTTTTATGAAAAGAGCAATCAAGTTATGATGTAAAAATTCTTCAGCTATCATACAGAGTAATACTGGTAATTATTTTCCATACACTACAAAGGAAACAAGTTCTTTTGCCTGTTTCCAGATGGCAAAGATAGAAGGTAATTGAAATGATGTGCAAGCTACAGCACACATAAAAAATACAGTAAACAAGCCATATTTTATGACAGCATCATTAGAGTGATTCAAAGGTAAAGCAGCCTTTGAGAAACTAATGATTGGTAATTGTCAAGTATTTGTACTGACTACCTACCTTCAAAACATGTTGTAAAGACTTAGGAATATATTATATTATCTATAACCTCCAGAAAGATTAAATATTTTGACACATAAAAATAAAAAAGACAAAAAGTTAATTATCTACAGCTTTGTGTTATAGGGGACAGAAATAGATGTGAAGGTTCATATTTTCTTGGATTTTAGGAAATGTTAGGAGGTTTAATCTGACATATTCTGACAGGAAATGTGATGTCTGAATATCATAGTGTTTAGACCTCTAGATAGTGTGGTATACACATTTATGTGAAACACCTGCTGCTGGTTTCTGAGTTACTTTTCTGCAAGATCTGTCTCCTGTTATTTAATGCAAAATTGCATTCCCTCCCCTCTTTGTCCAACTCCATAATGCTTCAGTAACATGGATTCTGGTTTAAAAACTTGAAAAAAATACTATTCAGCAGCATAGAGCTCACAGGGTGCAATTAGACTAGCTCCATTAGCTTTTGTAGCAGCTGAGGATCTAGCCCAAGCTATTTATTACCTTCATCAGGCTATAAATTACTTTGGACCCATATGTTTACATGGTTGGCAAGTAGCTTGCACAGAAGTAAAAGTATTCTGCCTGCAGCTACCATTTCACCTCAAACATGGACATGTAAAATCACAAGACGCTTAACAGGAATGTTTGCCTGAGGTCTTCCATGCTCATGCTGTTGTTTTTGGATGTTAAATAAAGCACAGCAACAATTCAATGTATCTTTTACAGTGATTACCCATTTTCCCAGCTATTATAATGTCTCTGTGTTAAGGAAGTTCCCACCTGCCCACAGCACACAGCAGATGTGAAGGATGCAACGTTACTCAAGACTCTCAAGACAAGAGAAAGATGCTGTGAAAATATCATTCCAGTCTTGTAAAAATGTTCTAATCATTCGTATCTGTAGAAAGTGAACCACCAGTAACAACTCTTTACTTTCTTACTTAACAGGCATAGGTCTTCTTGGACAGAGGCAACTCTGGAACATTTGGAGAGCTTCAGAAAACTTTTAGGAGTGAGGGAGGCTGTTCCATGAGAGAAAGAATTTCATTGAGATGCAAGAGAACCATAGGAGAAGAGAGAATTACCCACAATTTCTCAGACATTAGAGGAAAAAGAGCAGGAAGAAGAAAAGAGGTATAATTGCAGAGTGAGGCTTTCCTGTACAAGTGCACAAGCAGATGCACCAGTAGCTCAGGTGGAAAGCACATTCAATCAACACAACATCTTGCCTTCTATTTCTTTCTCCTTCCTCCCTCACAGCATCTGCCTCCAGGATGACTAATCCCAAATTACAGACTGCAGGGAGTGTGACTGACTAAAAACACTGCTCAGGCACTTGCAGCACCTCCATCTTAACTGGCTTTGAAAATGACAAGGCTGAACTTTTTGATCCTGATAACCAAACATGGTGCCAAATATTTGTTTCTCTAGGATTACGTGATATTTACCTTAAGAATGATTAATGAACCAAAGAAAGGAGTCAGGAAAGCAAGACCATGAACTGTTCTCTGAGGCCGAATAGCCATGGCATGAGATATACATATATTGGGCCTGAGTCTCCCCTGTGCTCCATTCATTTTTCCTGTGGTGATAGATCATGAATAATTTTTAATTACTCTTTTTTCAGTTCAAAGGTCATGAAATGACATGAGACTGCCAACATATGTCATACCCATTGGTGTGAAATGTGTGATGCTTGCTGTAAATTCTCGTTGAGCTGAACAAATACGGCAGACCATATGTTGGCAAACTCATATACTCTTGTAATAGAGTCACCTTAACTCTGGAAACCAGGCCACTGTTTAGACTCAAAAAGTGTTGGCTAACAAGGCCTTAAATTTTACAGTACACTTCAGCAAGCTCATCTCCTGCAACAAACTTCTCAAAGTTGCGGGCTCAAGAATCACAACACACTTCCAGAAGCTCGCCACTCCCACCACAAACTTCAGTGTGGAGTACGGGGTAGAATATGACAGCAGTTCTTTGCCCAGTCAGAGTAAGGGAGGAGGAAAATAAAGGCTGAAAAGAGAGAAAGAGGACAAATAATATCATCAGTCCTTAGGTCCTGTGTTGGTCCTGCCCTGTGGGTGATCTGGAGGCGGGGCAGTAAAACAAAGAAAATGAAGGAGAAAGAGAGAAAAAAGAGGGGGGCTACACTGATCCACTTCTATAATTAACCTGGTGCACGCCTCTTTGGTAAACTAGATTTTGTGTGATGGTGGTGGACAGTACTGCTCCACCTCTGCAGAACTTTCTCTTCTAATTGCAATTTTCCTGTTGCACCAGGAAGAGTCTTTGAGACAAAATACGCTTATGCCTGGGCCTCTACAACACAGAAGAGGCATGTAATAGGAATCTACAAAACTATGAGTGAAATAGCATAGACGGGGATTTCTTTGTCCTCCTCTCTGACAGTACAGAAAGAGGGACCATTAATTTATGTGAGAAGTACCCAGATTCTGAACAAACAGAAATAAAGAACTAAACCTTTGAAATTCCTTGATGACATTAGTTTCTGGGGTGTCAGATGTTCACACTGGCTCTTGAGGACACTGGGCATTGATCTGTAAAAGGATTATCAGATACACATATTCAGCACAGAAAGTTCTCTATACTGAACAACTGAACACTGGAAGTGTGTTTTGCTGTGGATAGACAATTACATGTACATGTCTTCTTTTAACAATTCCTTTATGCTCCTAATTACATCTGTGTCCTTGTTGATTTTCCCCCTAAAAACAGGCATCAGCCCGTTCCTGGGAGCAGTGGAAAAAGCAGGAATATCCAAATGATTATGGCAGATGATGAATTAAAAAAAAAAAAAAAAGGGAGCTGGAATGGGAGATGGGAGAGAAAGATTAAATGGTCACAGATATAGAAAGACTGAAGGACATCAAGCAGAAGATCACAGCAGCTCATCCTCTTCCCTGAAGTTTCAAGGAATTAGAGGCTGCTCCCTGGAATTTCTTCACCTGGACTTATCACAAGATGAGGGAAAGAAAGGATTCTAATAGTGTCTAGGATCTCCACATTTCCCAGCTCCCTCCTTTTGTTGGGATGGATGAGCTTTAACCAGGAAATGGTTAAAGAGAAGCTCCCATAGCTTGACAAGTCCTCAGACACAGCAGGTATAAATGAAAAGGTCAGAGAAGAAGTGGAAATTTTACTGTAATTTTACAAATATTTAGGCACTTGTTCTACCCTGCAACACACTAACAGACTTTATAAACCATGAAGGCAGGGAAGACAGGTTAGCAATTTTTTCTGAATAAAAGTAGAAGTTTCATCATCAGTATCTACATTGTTCGTGGTGACAAATCAGTCTTTCTGCAAAAACAAAAACAAATTAGTTCTCCTATAAAAATAACTTTGCCATTTACTCTCTCAGTATGCATTAGGAAGGGTTTTCTTCTTGCAAGACAACTTCCAGTTCAAGTCTTGCACTGAAAAATGATAGAAATGTAGGTCCCTGTAGTTTTGCCAATGCAATTAGATAACTCCACTCTTGTGTGCCAAAAGACAACAAGACTTTTGAATTTTTGAGTTTCGCAATTTGCAGCAACAGAATATTTTTAGTAAGTTTATTCATTTTTCACTGTACCAACAACAGCTGATCTGCCTCTGCCAAATTGGGCAGCAAGTGCCAGTGTGGCAATGGTCACATTCCAGGGAATGGACAATGAATTCTCACAGCAGTGAGCTGGATCCATAACTCAGAGGAGCCTTGCACAGTGGTGCCATTTGCAGTTCGTGTTGTCATCTTGAAGTCAGAAGCTGTTGATTGGCTTGACTCACTAACATGTGAAGGAAAGAGATCCTGAAGAAGATCCCTTCTGAATCAGCACCTCTGCTTGTGCTGTTTCCTTGCTGTTCCTCTCTTTTCATTCTCTTGGTGCAGCTGCAGCTGGGAAAGAAAATGTAAATGTAACTGCTGCTGCTGCAAAAATTGCAGCCAAAAACTATTGATTAGTGCAGCAATTGCAAAGTTGCAGCTGTCCAGATAAATATATCTATCTATGCCCAAATCTAAGCTCTACAGCAACGACAGATGGTTTTCCTGCCATTAGGGCAGCCATATTTCAGACTGTGATTTTTCAGAAAGAAATAGTTAGCTGTGACTGAGCAGCTATATGCCAAGAATTCCTGGACAAATAATAGAACTGCTCAAAATCCTACATGACAAAACTTCCATCTGGAAAAGACAAAGTGTCATGGAAAACCTAGACACATGGCAGCCTTATCTCAGATGGTAGCTTAAGAATATTAGAAATACTCACTCTGGCTACCCAGTCACAGATGTATCCTCGGCTGAAAGAGAGGAATGATGAGGGTTTTAGAATTTGTCCCCAGATGCAAAATATAATGGCTTCTACTTGGTTTTCAGTAAATATCATTCATTTAACTGAGCGCAAAGACTGGAAACAACATAAAAGAGTTTGAGATATTATTCACAGTATTTAATGCTTAATATGGATGAAGTATCACTGTGGGGAGTAATAGCTTATTAGGTAGTATTTATCCCATGTTATGTTACCCATCTAAAAATTACCTATCTAGTCACAGCTGGTCCCTTTCTACCCGATATTCAAGGCAAAGAAAATTCCCTTAAGATAGAGATCCACTCTATAATAAAACAAGTGTCTGAAACAGGAGAGAGAAATTTCTCCACTCTTTCTAAAGGAAAAGGATTATACTTGGCAGTTCATACACTGGAATAATTCTAATTGTTCTTACTTAAAAGTGCCTAGACAAATTTATCTGGTTTTTACTGCTATGGTGTTCAGCTCAATGATCAAAGTACATAAAAATGTGCCAAACTTGGCTTTTAATATCAGTTGGCTTTCTAGTAGCAAAGAGGAGAATTACCACACTCATATGCTAACCCTGTTTACCCTTTCAATAACATCTAGATCTCAACAGCAGACTAGTAAAAGGAAAATATTTTTGAATAGGGGATAGCGATTAACTGTATATGGACAAATATTCTCCATTACTGAGGTAAAGTTGCAGCTTTAAGATAAGACTATCTTGGTGAAATAAGTGGTGACTGTACTTACATCATCTGTTGGACTAAGAAAGGGTTTGAACTATCTCACACATGTGGCAATAGGCAAGGAATGTAATTTTTTCAAATTATCTGATTTTCTTTTATGTGTCTAAATGTGAGACTACTTTTCAGTGGTTATGATAACATCAGATAAGGTTTCTCCCTGCAGCAGTTTGCTTCTTACCCATAATAATTTTAATTAGTCCTTCCCTTCCCTTCCCTTCCCTTCCCTTCCCTTCCCNAAGTCCTTCCCTTCCCTTCCCTTCCCTTCCCTTCCCTTCCCTTCCCTTCCCTTCCCTTCCCTGGCACTAGGTCATAACAACATTACTATTTAAGAGATTTTTGTAAGGAGTTTATAATCCAGTTTGGCTCTGGATGTGACCTTGGATTTGAATTCAGCTCGTTAATATTCAGTTGCCATTATGTCCAAATCTGCCTCCTCTGGCTGGTCACGTGGATTACTTCCACTAGTGCCTTATGCTGTGAATCAGCATCTCAAATTACCAGTAAGGCAGAACCATGCTATAATGGTTCTCTTCTCCTATGGATATTTCCCTGTTATTATTATTACTACTGGTATTTATTTAAGGCTACATCAGTTTACCATATGTGTCATACCAAGCAGCAGAGTGTAAACTGATTGGAAAGATTAGATTTCGTTCATTACAAGCAGGGATATTACTCTGCAGACACACTAGAAATTGTGTTTTCTAGCCAGTTTTTGTTCCAACCGCATTTTAGGGAACATTAAAGCATATGGTAATTTGAGATATGTATGTGCCTTTCTTGCATTTAAAAAAAATTCTACAGGGAGAAAAAACAAATGCACCACCTCATTTTGAAAACTGTAGGGGCAAATCTCAGCAACAGCTTCAAATAGAAATTATTTTTCAAGCTCCCTTTAGTTATGGGTGCAACTATTAGCTTTGTCAGTATATACTGCCTTGTATTCAGTTTGCCAGAAAGCTGAGTAAAACTGTGATACTGCTTCTAAAAGTATAAAACTTCTTGAAAAACCAGTGAGATACAGATTAGATGGGTGCTCTGCCAGATGGTTAGGAGACTGGCTGACAGGTCACGGTGATCAGTGTTCAGCATCTTCATAAATGATCTGTAGGATGGGATTGACAGCACTGTCTGCCTGTTTGGTGATAATACCAAAGTGGGTGAGGTGGAAAGAACAGAAGGGAAAGCCATCTTAGAGAGAAACCTGGACAGGCTGGAAGAGTGGATTAGCAAGAAAATTAACACACAGAAGTGTGAAGTCCTACATCTGACACAAAATAAACAAATAGCTTAATTAGCAAACAGCTAATTACAGAGGAGCAGCCTTGCTGCAAGGGACCTGGGGGTCCTGGTGAACAACAAGCTGAACATGGGTCAGCAGTGTGCTGCTGCAGCCATGAAGGTAAATCACAGTCTGGGCTGCATCTACAGAGCATTACTAGCTGAGAGAGAAATGCAGTCATCCCACTCTGCTCAGTGCTTGTCAGGCTGCACCTGGAGTACTGTGTGCAGTTACAGTCCCCACAATTCAAGCATGATGTGGACAGAATGGAAAGGGTCCAAAAGAGAGACAAGAAGATGATCAAAGAACCTGACCTATGGGAAAAGATTGAAGGATTTTGGTCTTTAATCCCCAGAGGAGAGAACACTCCAGGGGAACTCATCAAAATATTCCAGTTTTTAAAGGGTAGCTACAAGGAGGATGGAGGAACTCTTCACAAGGAGCCACATGGAGAAGACAAGGAGCAAAAGGTACAAATTGAATGAGATATAGGTTTCACCCTGATATAAGAAAAAATTCATTTACAATGTGAACAGCCAATCACTGGAAGAGTGTAGAGTCCCCATCACTGGAGGTTTCAAGACCCAATTGAACATTGTATGCTTTTCTCCATGGATAATTACTTCCCAGTATTTGGAGGATCTGCATTTTTCAGAAGTCATCTCTTTTTGACCTTTACTTCACACTCTTTCCTATGGGTATAAAGGTATATTCAAAGGTACGATGTGCAAGGTCTGCTGTAGTATCCCTGGACATTTTGATAATGGGTGTTACCTAAAGTCATGTTCTGAATTTATGCAGAAATATAAAATAATCAAATTCTGTGTTAACCTATTATTTTTTCATAACAAACAGCAGAATCATAGACATGTAACAGTCACAGTAATAACTCCCACATTTTTCACAGAATTTGCAGAAGGACAACTGAAAATGCAAAAAGGAAAATGTACGGGGAAGTATCAGCATAGATAAAAACATCAAGTAGATCAAGTTTATTCTAAACTTCTCAAAATTAAAAAAAACCCTACATATTAATATATTAAAAAATTATCAGACATCATAATAGACTAGCCAGCGCTGTTAGAAATTTTACTTTTATATTCCACCTAAAAGAGAGCTTTGCTATTTTCATAAGAGTAACTGACAAGACATTTTTCTCTTAAAAATAATATTTTCCCAATATCTAATGTGAATAAAAGGAGGTCACAATTTTGTAGACTATCTTCAGACACTATTGGAAATACTCTAAGACACAACACATGGAAAGAGAAAATACTTTTGCTGATAATCTAAGTCATTTTTAGAGTACATTTAGATACTGTGTTTTCTGTCCAGTTGTGAAGACAAAGAAAACTTACTAATTTCCTTGACTTACAAATATGGATAAGTACTAAAACTTGTACTGTACTGTGTGTAAATATTAACCAAAGGCCAGACCATGCAGCCAACATGAAATCTTTTCTATTGCTACCCTAATTATTATTCATCTTCTGGTTTTGTTTTTTAAAGAAATAACACCTGTGCACCTGGTTTTCCACAATTAATGACTATGCAAGTAGGTCTGTGAATATTTTAAGGTGTTAAGGAAATACCTTCAGGTTGAAAAGTCTTGAAAAAGAATTTTTTACTATTTTCATTACTCTTTTGATGTAAAAATACATTAAAGAACAATAATATTTCTTTTCTTTCATTTTTTTAGATTTATTGTCTCTCTTTTGCTGTATTTGCCATGAGGATCCCTCATTAAAGCTATTCACAGAGTACAGCGTTAGTCAGCTGGGCTAATGAAATCCTAATGAAGTAATTGTAAGTTATTTGTTTATACTGACTGTGACCAGGATCAGCAAAATTTGCACCTAAGTTATCTCACAAGACTCATTCAGGAAATCTGTGGCACAATTCGGAAGAGACTGTGAAAGCTGCTAGCCTCACAGAAAAGTCCCTTGTGTGTAGCCCTGCCAGGGTATACAGCCAGAGGGGTCAAGCTATATCACTTTTTAGTAATTAACTTTTGAATAGAGCTTTGGAAGTACAAAGTGCTTCTCAAGTGCTATAATTATCATTTCCCTATATAGCAGCATAATTTAATTGCAGAGCATGAAGTAAGGAAGTAATATTGACCAAACATTTAGCACTTGATTATAGAAATTATTGCTGGAGACTATAAAATAAATTGGATTTCAGTTGAAGCCTGCTGGTTTATTGTGTATTTTTCAAAGTTTGGCCATCTCTAGATTACAAACAGAGAAATCTATATATCACCTCCAGCAAAGAGACAAACCACGTTTTATAAAGCTCAGTGATTGTTACAAATGAACATGTTGCTCAGCAACCAGGTGAGTGGACTTGTGATGGTAACTTTTGCCTTAAATTTTTGATATTATTTTCCAAGTGCTTCTGTTGTGACTTTTTATTCACTTTGGTGTGTTATCCCTTCTTTTCCACCTTTTTTGAACATATTCTACCATATTGCTGTATTTTTATGCATGGAAGAGATGCAAGATTGTCTGACAAAAATTATGTGGTCACTGAATTCTCACAATTGTGGTGTTTCCTTATTATCCTCATTGCTGTGGTGATTGTAAGTTAGGACACCCAAAGATTTTGAAGGGTGCTCTTGGAGGCCAGTGTGTTAGGAGGGTTCTCCAAAATTTCCTTGGGTAAACTGCCCGTGATTGTCCAAATGAATCTGTATGGGATGCTATTGAGAAGATGAAGCTTCAGGGAGCTGAGGCAGCCTGACACCTTTCCTGGCTTCTAAGAAGCCTGGAATAAAGAATTGCTATATAAGGTATATTATTGCCTCCCATCTTCTTCACCATTGCTTTATATTGTCTGGTTTGCCTTAGTAATAATTTGGATCACTGCATGGATGCATCTCCCAGGGGCTGTCATAGATTTTACACACCTTTATATTCTGTTTTACAATCCACATACAAAAAAATTTAAAAAGTGCAATGAAGTGCTTCTTTTTAACAAGATGCTAATTAAATTCTCTAATATTTGGAGTTTCTGATGATCTTTGTTCTTTCTAAGACAGCTACTCTTTCAGAGGCATCATTTATTTTGACAATCTCTGATGTGTTCTTCTACAACCTTTTTAAGATGGAAGACTGGTTTAAGAAAAAATGCCTTTGAGAACATTATTAAAATAAATATATATGTTGATAAAAGTAAAATGTTTTAAATATTTAAAACTATATCAGATACAAAAGACTTAATAAAATACTATTCTCCGGTGTAAACATTTAGATGAAGTCTGAATTAAATCTTTTTTACCATGAACTTTTCTTGTTCTGCTGTTCTTGTTCTGTTCTGATATAGGATATCAACATTTATTTTTCTAGTTAAGTCCTGAGGGCTGCAATTTTGAAAAGAAAGTGTACAGGTTGGGTGAAGAATTGATTGAGAGCAGCTTTGTGGAGAAGAACTTGGGGGTGATGGTTGATGAAAAACTCAACATGAGCCGTCAGTGTGTGTTCACAGCCCAGAAAGCCACCCCTGGGCTGCATCCAAAGCAGCGTGGTCAGCAGGTCAAGGGAGGGGATTCTGCCCCTCTGCTCTGCTCTGGTGAGACTCCACCTGCAGTGCTGTGTACTGTTCAAGTGCCCCCAGAGTATGAAGGACATGGAACTGTTGCAGCAAGTCCAGAGAGGGGCAAGGAGTGGATAAAAGGCCTGAAGACAGGCTGAGAAAGTTAGGAGTCAGCCTGGAGAGGAGAAGGTTGCATAGAAGCCTCACAGCAACTTTCCAGTATCTGAAGTGGGTGCACTGGAAAGCCAGAGAGGGCATCTTCACCAGGAACTGTAGTGATAAGACAAGGGGGATCAGCTCTAAGTTGAAAGAGAAAAGGTTTAAATTAGATATCAGGGAGAAATTCTTTACTGCAAGGATAGTGAGACACTGGAATTGATCAGGTTGCCCAGAGCAGTTGTGGATCCCCCCATCCCTGGCAGTGTTCAAGGCCAGGCTGGATGGAGCACTGAGCAACCTAGAACAGTGGAAGGCGTCCCTACCCATGGCAAGGGGGTTGGAGCTAGATAATCTTTCAGGTCCCTTCCAAACCCAACCATTCTATGATTCTATTACCTTCCTTGTTGCAGGAGTAACTGGTGTTTGCTGACGATATCATGCACCCAGGTTAAACACTGATGTATACCAAACTACAGTTTTCTTCTGAAAACATTGCTGGTCTACAGATGAAGTACAGATATTCTATTGATTCCAGAGGTATGTTGTCAGATTCTGGCATCCTGAAGAATAAATCTAAACTATGTGTAAATCTGTGTATGTAAAGCAGTGTTTGGAAGTACAAGGGGTTAAGTTGCAGGTGAACAAGGTTAAATTCAATCCCAGAATAGTCACTCCCAAACATATCATCATCATCATCTTGCAAAATATTGTTTGATTGTTGCCAGGTTTCACATGTAAGAATATAAAAGAAATATATATATGCATACATCTCTCTCTCTCTCCTCCCTCCTGCCCTGCCCCCAAAAAATTAATGGGAAGCTCCTGAAGAGACTCAGTCCTTTGATTTGAGGAACTGCCCTGTAGGGAAAGCCAACAGGACTAAGCAGGTAACTTAAATGGTGATATGATCTTGATCAGTATACTCCTTGCTTTATAGGTAGAAATCAGAGAGGTTATAAATAAGAACTCTGGCTAGCAAATGCTTTTCCTTCTTCACCTCATCATGACCCCAACCTCCCTTCCCCTTGTTTCAGTTGTAAAGAGAAGACTTTATTCTAAGGAAAGAAGTAACTCAATAATAATAGTTATTGTTATGATAATCATACTAATATCAATAACACCTCTCTCAATTCAAATAAACACCTAGATGATCATGCTGTGTCTTAAATATTTAAAATAAAATGTCTCATGCTATGTTTCCAAACAGCTCAACAGGGGTCGGGGTGGAATCCAGAAACCACTGCTGTCCCAGTTTAGATGTCCAAGTCCTTGAGGCTTATAATCTGTTATTAGGAATTCTAAAAAATGTGCTGAAGACTCTGAGAGGAAGGGAAACACTGAAATTAAACAGCAGTTCACAAAGGAGATCACAATTTTTGAGGCTGCAAGGAGGCAAGAGAGGTCTTGGCAATATTCTCACTTCAGTCATTGCATTTGATGTGGGACAAGGTAGCAATGGCAAAGCGAATAGTAAGTTAACAATACTAAACTAATACATGTCACATTCCATAGCAATAAAGACTGACATTCTTGAAGCTTCCCCTCCTGGGACTTGTTGCTGTGCACATGCCCGCCCACTGAAGATTAATAGATCTCATGTGATTTTAATAGGATTTTACCTTACATTACACTTATATGCAGATTTCTACTCCTCTTTCATGGTTCATTGTAGCGGAACTTCAGGGCTTAATAGTATATTTGCAGACACTTCTAAATGCCTACGTGATTCCCTCTAAACTTGAAATAGCTAGGCTTTTCTCCAGAAAGAACATAACCTTTCCTATTTCCAGTTTTATTGTGACTATAAAGTTAATTTCATTTAATGAAATTTTACAGCTAGAGTTATTCACCATGACTACTGCCATGTGGCTTTACTTCTAGCATTTTACCCTGCCTTACTCCTGTCTCTTTAAGAGAGAACTCCTGTTTTGCTAGGCTGCTAATACAGCATAGTGATGAGAGAGGAAGAGACCTTTGGAAATGTTTTGCCATCCACATGCAGACTGCAGCTCTCAAGATTGTTTATTGCTTTTACAAGTGACAGTAATCTTTCTCACATTTGCTGTGCCAATAATGAAGCCTTTATTAACACCTCACCCTCTTTATAGACTTCATAGAAGCAGATGCTCCATCTGCTTAAATATTTGAAAAGTTACTCATGAAGTAACATTTATAAACATGCTCATGAGTACATCTGTAAAGAATACTGTGGATGCAACACCATCACACATTACCATAATAAAGCAGCGGGAATGGTCCTTACGTCTATATTGTTATTTTCCTTGGTGAAAGGTGGATTCATAAGAACAAAGTGGCTAAATTTGGGTGCCTAAGCAAGATGTGAGCATTTGCAAGTTCTGTCACAGCAGTCTGTTTTACATCACATCCAAGGCCTGATTGTATCTATCATACGTTTAAGAGGTTTGCTCATAGTCTCCTTGATTATTTGGCTTTGTGGGCTAAGGTCTGAGCCACTTGAGGAGTAATGCACTATGAAGTTGCATAGTCAAGGCAAAAAGACTTTTGTGTGTGTCTTTTTTATGGGCTACAAATGTCAGCAGACACATTTGAAAGAAGATTGCAAATAGTCCTCTTTAAGACAAGCTTAATGGATGTAGAAGTGGTATTTCTAAACACACTTTTATGATTTTTTATGAAAGCACTAATACTTAACTTTATGAGGCACGAGACATGCTAGTATATACAGATCCATTCTTGGATGTCTGACTTGTCCCATGGTTTCCTTTAAGCCTCTACAGACCTAAGTGATATTCATCATGCTCTTAACCCTGGACATTTGTAAAGGTCTGCTGTGTTTAACCTGGCAGGCAGCTGAACACCACACAGTTGTTTGCTCACTATTCCCTGGATGGGGATGGGAGAGACAATCAGAAAAAGAGTTAAAACTCATGGGTTACGATAAGTACAATTTAATAGGACAGAAAAAGAAGGGAAAATAATGACAATGATAAAGAACATACAAAACAAGTGGTGTGTAATAAAATTGCCTGCCATCCTCTGACTGATGCAAAGCCAGCCCCAAGCAGCAGACCACTACCCCCCTGCCCTCCCACCGGCCAACTCCTCACATTTTTATTTTTCAACTTGACACCATATTATATGGAACATATGAAACATCTCTTGTCAGTCAGGCTTAGCTGTCCTGGCTGAGTCTTCTCCCAGCTTCTTGTGACCCCCACACTCCTCAGTGGCAGGGCAGTATGAGAAGGCCTTGACTTAGTGTAAGCACTGCTTAACAACAAGTAAAACATCAGTATGTTATCAACATTACTCTCATACTTAATCCAAACTACAGCAATGTACAGCTACTAGGAAGAAAACTATTCCTGGCAAAACCAGGATATGGTCCTTGAGACTTCACAAAGCTCTTCTGTGTATGTCATACAGCAGTTAAACCACTTGGCTTTCATAGATTTGTAGAATCTTTTCAGTTGGAGAAGAACTTTAAGATCATTGAGCACAACCATTAACCAGGAGCTGCCAAGTTCACTGCTAAACCATGTGCCTAAGCACCACATCTTTTAAATACCTCCAGGGATGGTGGCTCAACCACTTCTCTGGGCAGCCTGTTTCAATTTGGACCTTCACTCCAAATTGGGCTGAATGTCTCTCCAAGGACAGCTTACAATCTATTTCTTCACAGCTCTCTGGATAACCACATGTATAAGAAGGCAAAAATAAGTTAGATCTCCTCCTAGAGCACAGAAAAAATTAGGAAGTAAAAGTGATAAAGACACAAGTGTTGCATTTTTTTTCTCAGAAAGTAAGAAAATAAACTGGAATTATTAGCCATTTTTTATTATTTTCTCTCATCTGAAATAGGAAAGTGTTGTTGAGCTGGATTTTTCATGCCTAGTCGGGAGCAAGTCCGGCAGGTTAGTTCTGTTGCAGAAGCCTGTAGCAGACTGAGATCATGTATGCTGTACTCCTGATCCTGGCAAGACATCTGCATCTTCATGGACATTCCGGCTTTAACAGTGGAAACCAATCTTTTGTTCAAGACTCACAAAATAGGAATGTGGTTAGGAATGACCTCTGCGGATTGTGCAATCCACCCCCCTGTCCAAAGCAGTATCAGCTAGAGCTGAGGGCCTTGTCCAGTCAGGTTTTAAATATCTCAGGGGATGCAGACTCCATAAACTCTCCAGACAGCTCCTGTTCTTTACACCTATTAAGGCTAAATCCCCCTTTATTTCAGTTTGTGCCCACTGTCTCTTTTTCTCTCAATCATCACCAGTGAGAACAGTGTGACTGCATCTTCTTTACTGCCTTCTGGCAGATATTTTAAATATCTCCTCAAGTCTTCTCTTCCCCAGGGTGAACCGGCCCCTCACTCTTCCTACACCAGATGCTCCAGTCCCTTAATCACCTTTGTGGCTCTTTTCTGGACCTGCACCAGAATTACCATGTCACTTTTGTGCTGGGGAGACCAGGACCTGACCCAGTACTCCAGGTGTGACCCAACAATATAACACAGAGAGGAAAAATCACCTCCCTTGACCTCATCTGTGGTTTTAAGAAGCCTTAATATTGATCAATGAAACTTAAAAATAATTTTGATTTTGGATTTCAGAAATAAATATTTATTTCAACCAGACTCACAGTGACTTTCTCTCTTATTAGGAGGGAAGAATTATAGTTAGGACAGATAGAAGTAAGAAAATCTACACTGAATAGACAATGTTACATTTGTGCTATGAATATTTATCTATGTTTTTATTTAGTAGCTGTAGAGCCATAGAGATATGTATTCATTCCATCCCATACAATTCCTGAGGCTAAATATTTTGGCTTTAGCAACATTTCTATGGTTACCTCCAAGATTAATTTTTTCCTCTTTAACTGATAATTAGGAAATATTAAGACTTTATTTATTTTTCTTATTCTCATGTGCTCAATTTCTGACATGGCTTTTCATCATTTCATCGAAGAAAAATATGTGAGTTCTGATCTGATGTAAGTACACACAGCTTCTCCTGGGCAAGTGTCATCTCCTATTTCCAGTTGTTCAAAATAAGATGTCTCAAGAGTAACTGTGGGTTCTCTGGGATATACCTGCCATCAGAAGTTGGTCTATTGACTTGCGAAGTAGCTTTGTCCTTACTTGTGAAAATCATCTGATATTTCATCCAAGTGGAAAATATGGGTTTTAATTCTGCCAAGTTTTAGAAGCTAGAAGCTGTATATCCAGTTCAGCAAAGCATTTAAGCACAGAAATAAGCAGATTTCTTTGATTCATCATTTGATTACTTTTATGTACTAAAGTGCTGGATTGAATTAATCTGGAAATTCTAGAAATGGGCCCTGCCTCCACTTAAGTACATGGTGTTTCTGTTACTAAGAGTTGCCTAAGAAAAACACCAAGAAAGGTTTTCCTCACTATTTTGCCCAGATGCACAAAAAGCTCATGTGCAAGAATGATTTCTGTACATGTATGGTACATACATTTATCTTTTGAAAGTGTGAATAAATTTGAAACAAAACTGCCATTTGAGAACAATAAAAAATCAAGCATCATCTTAAATTAGGTCTAGCAAAAGAAATACTAGTAATCAATATGACTTTATGGCAGGATAATTTGATTTCATTAATTTGATACCCATTTTGTTCAGATTACAGGATTGATAAAAGATAATGGAATTGCTATTATTTATTCAGGCTTCTATCATACTAATGTTCATACTAAATATTGCCAAATCATTGTAGCATGTATCAAGACATGAAACAATTTTGAAAATTACTTTTTCAAAGTTGAAAAACTCAGAAGTCTGGAAACACGTCTTTACAAGACTCTCAGTCCTTGTGTTGCAATGGCACAGGGTCAGATATCAGGTACAACAAGAAATGTCCTGGAGTTGCCCTTTTGAACGTGGGCTGCTTACCCTGACAGCAACACTGTGAAATACAGTTTCATGCCCTGTCCTCTTCTACTTCTGCATCCATCTGGTGCAGAGCTGTAGAAGAAAGAAGTCACTGCAGAGCAAACACTTGAGATATGAGACCTACAAAGGCGGTTGGAAGTGAAGTGGGACTGTGAGGCAAAACAGGGTACATCATCATGTGTAAATCAGAATGAACACTTAAATGTGACAAATCTGTGTTTGTTCTAATGCCTGCTCTCTCGTCTGTTAGTATCTTCTAAGAAGTGTTCTATAACAGACAAATTGTAACACTAGCTCACCAAGGAGCACATAGGGAGCAATCGGAGATATGTTTTCACTTTCACTTGGACAGGAGGTGTTTTTTCTGTAAAAGTTCCAGAAAAGAAACTTTATTTTTTAAAATGGAAATAGTTCCCTTTTAACCAGCCTTTGAAAGAGCATACACTGAAGTGTGGCTAAACCAGGCTAGCACTGGAGATATGCCAGAAATCTTGCCATATCCCCATAAAATTTCCTCCTCTGGATCACGTCTTCTTGATTGGAAAGTTTGAAAAACCAAAATCAGGTTCCTTTACCCCTCTTCCCCTTTTCTTTCCCAGAAGTCTTGGCTGAGGATGTGGGTGCTCGTGCTTTGTAACATATGAGCATGAAGTTTGGTGTGCCCAGGTGACAAAATTGCTGCTGTGCATCTGCAGTTCTGACAGGGAAGACATGCCCAGTCCTCTGGTCATCTCTGCAAGCATCCATCTCGCTGTCTGCATGCACCTGAGTCAGTCTGTGCCTTGGCCATGAGCCCAGCACACCATGACTATTCATGAACAGTTGTCACTTCCCTGAGCTATCCAGAAATCCTGACAAGTGGTAAAGTTATTTTTCTGTATATATTCTATTTCCAGGTGGTAGCAGACAACATATTTGGCACAAAATTACTGTACCTTGATCTCAAAGACTGGAACAGGTCTTTGAACTTAGTACTTTGGGGGGTAGGAGGAAATTAACTTCTACTGGTCAAAATTTTCTCATTTTTTCCTTTGCAGTGAGATTGTCCTCCAACACCTGGTGAATTTCACTGCTGTACTTCACTGTTTGGTGGCTTTGAAATGGAAAATGTTGGGAAGCCAGAGGTTGTGCTGCCAAGGCAGTCAGCTAAAAATATTAGCACAGCAGAAAGACAGGCATAATTCTAAAACAAAATGGATTTTTACCACTATGAATACGGAATGTGAATATTGACCTGTTTAGGATGTTTTAATGTGATTTGAGTTGGACAAAATTACTTGAATATGGATGATATTCAGAGGACTGAAATCTGATTTTCTGACCATTTATTTTATGTAGTATGAACATATTTTGAGTTTATCTGCTTTGGGTATTCTCTAGACTTAACCTTCTACTACCCCTGACGTACTCTTTCAAGACTTTCTGGAAGCTTTTAATCACCAAGTGTTTGGAAACAGAAAAAAATAGCAGTCAGGTATATTGCTATTAAGTTCTTACTTTAAAAATGAGAGTAGGTTTAATTGTAATAAAATAAGAGAATGCACAGCAATTTCTAGTTGCTATATCATTACGATGTTCAAGAAACTTATTGCGTGAAAAAAAATTAATCAAATTTTGGTTTTAAACCATAATCAGTCAAAACCTTAATTATTTTCTCCATCTCCCCAATGCACATGTTGCCATGCATATGTGTCTTTGTGAGGCCATGTTGCATGATTCATCCTTCTCATATACAAGAAGATGTAATTCTGTTAGTATTTGTGTCTGCTATGACCCAAACCCATGAAAATGGTCAGATTTGGGCAATGAGTTCAATCCCCTAAATATTCGACTGATTCCTTCTGCCATTCCCATTTCTTTAATATATTCTGTAATTTGCAACATTTGAAAAAGATAACAAAGTCAATGTGAAGAAAGCATGAACTACCTGGCATAATTTCAGCAGGTTATCAAACACATTATCAGTCACACAATAATTCAGTCAGACACTTAGGACTAAAGAAGTTTCGTTTAGTTACATGGATTTTTCCATGCAATTGTAACTTAATCTCATGAAAATTTGTTGCCTGGGCAAGGGATACCTAAATATTGAGGATTATTTTTCAGAGGACTGAATGGTCATAAAAGAAAAGTCTAATTTCATGCTATCTTAGATTATTAGTAGGTATAACAGTCCTCCTCTAAAACAAAGTCGGAACACAGAAAATAGTTTAGCACTGTTTTCTCTGAAACTGTACCCTCAGATTCTTTCATCCTATTATGTGCTTAAATGATGCTAGATTTAATGGGTAACGTAGCAGAGATTCCAGATTTGAAAAATGAAGCTATACTTTAGCCCAAATATACTTGAACAGGATACAACTCTTCCTGTACAGATGAAATTATTAAACTTCAAATCATTAAGGTAATGTATTTTTATTCTCATTTGGATCTTACTGTTGGCAACAAAATATATTTTCCCTCTTGTCACTTATAAAAACAATTAGTTTGTGAAAGGACTGTAAATTTTTGTGAATTTTGTCAATATTCTTGACCTCACGTTATGAAAATATGTTCAAGCTTGGAGAAAAATAAAAAACTTTTATCCTAGGAGATGTATTAAAGAAATCTGGGAGATTTCAGCAAGTGAAACTCTTTAAAGGACTACTCCAATGCCTATGCTTTTCTTCTCTCAATTTAACAAAGAAACATGGCAGGGAATATTATATTTCTGTACTGGTACAGAGATCCCTCAAACAAGTCAAGGGTCTGAAAATAAAGTATGCTAATCTTATTAAATAAAATTACATCCTGCAACTGTCTGATGTGACTTGTTGTGAAGCAGTTTACCATAAATTTGAAATAGGCTGTTTCTTTAAATACAAAGAGAGATGTATTTGACATATTGGAAACAGCAAGATCTGTATAGAATCTAAATATAAAACTCACTATGAAGTGAGGATTTGCTAACAGGTAGCAAGGACATAGTTATTCCTGTCCTAATTCTATTCTGTGCTATTCAAAGAAGAAATTTGGCATCAGTTGATTATGTCTGAACCAGACTAAAGAGAACTTAATTAATCTTAAAAGTGTCAAAATCAGTTTTTGAAGCTTATGGTTTAGTCACTGAAAGGAAGGAACTGGAAAAGGAGAATCTCAGCTTTTCTTGTGGACATGTGAATGTATGATCATTCTCCTTAAGAAAGCAATCTGGGAAAAATTAATGAGCTGTCTCAGATAGCATAGTGCATAGTGTGGCTGAAGTATTATTTTTCTCAACGGCAGAGTCCCTTTACAACTCCCTAAGTGTCTCATTTGCAATGAAAGGAAAGCATGTCTCCAGATCTCTGAGTTAGGAGGAGACCCAACAGGTTATGCTTCTGGAGGGCTGGGACACTCAGTCATGCACAAGGATTGTGACAAAGTTCCTGACCCATGACTGTCCCTTTTTCACAAACCTTTGAGGAAAATTAAGTTTGTCTAAGTGACCTTCAAGCTTGTGTTAGTACAAGCTCTATTTCTGCACAGGAAAGCAAGACAGACATCTCAAGGAATTTTGCAGGTTACTGCTGAATATACTAATTTATGTAGTATTTAAACTCATATGAAATGGATCAAGAAGTGTGTTCTGACCCTGAAGTCCATTGTTATGTCACACTCCATCTCTGCAGTTACAAGTGCTTTTCCTCTGATACAAGGTCCTAATTTTACGTAATCTGACATAGGTCCTAATCTATTTAATTCCAAAGGTTATGGGTCTACACTAACCTCCAACCAATGCCTGGGCAAGTCCTAGTCAACACAGTTCAAAACTGTGCCTAGGATCATACTAACAGTTTGAGCAATCTTCAGACAGTGCTCAAGCCTAATGAGTTAGCCCTGTTTAGTTTATCAGTAGAGAAAAACACAAAAGGAATAATTTATAATCGAAGTTTCCTTTGATAATCTTTTGTGTAATCTGGTACTGATTCCTAAAGCTGAATTGTTGCAAAGGCTGGTTGAGAGCTGGACAAGCTGCAGAACAGCTATTGCTGAAAATCCGTTTATTGCCTTGTTATCAAACTGTTTCAAAGAGGAGCATGGTTTACCCCAAGTGCTGGAAAGAAAATCTCTTGTTCATTAGTCATCATAAGATTACTCATCCACATCAATTCTTGTCTATAAACTGGTTATCATTCATCAGTCAACAACTTTAGCTGTCCCCAATAGTCCTATACTAAGTGTCGCAGCTGGAGTCTTAGAAGAAAATTCTCCTCATCTTTAACATGCCATAGAAAGTGAAGTAACCAGAGTTAAAATACAGTGGCACTGAACCTGCAGCAGAATTTTTTTTCCCCCTCCAAAAATAGATCTGTACTTCCAAATTTTTTATGCATAGCTACTGCTGTGATTCCTATAGACAGGACTCCACTGTGTCTGAAGGATTATAGCATATCTGAAGAATATGCAAGACTTGAAAGTCTCTCATTATAAGTGTGCTGTCCTACATATTTGATCGATAATCTGATAAAGCACAAAGCCAGCCACCTGCCCGTGTTGAAAAGTCCTTTTTTGGGGGGATGGTATAAAGACTGTGTAAAGCAGCACACCAAATTTCTGCAGCAGTACCCTCTGTTACACACAAAAGAATACCAGGGAATATAGCTACCATTATTTGCCCTGGTTAAACATGCACTTTCTGAATATATTATTGTGAAGCTACCTTTTGAACTTTTCCTCCGAGGATTCTTTGGAGAATAAGTCTTCAAAAAATCAGTTCTCTATCTTTCTCCCTGGTGTTTGTCCAGATCTGGTCCATAAACCTATATGCAACTACAAATTCTTTGGAAAACTCCAGACAAGTATCCGTTCAACAGTGTTTGATAAATGCAACCTCTTTAAAAAATGTACTCAATAAATCCCACTGCAAATATCAGGTTATTTTTTTTCATCCTCTGAACAGGTATCCCCCTAGGCCTTAAAAATACTGCAGAAATATTTTACATGATTCATGTGTCACACCGGGTTTTTGTAGGATTAATTTGTAGGAGGTGAAATTGCAGCCCTTCTCTGAGTTAGAGGTCATTTCATATGAAAACTTATAGCACCAGCCCCAGATATGAGGGCTGCACAATTTTTATGTTTAATGAACACACTAGATTCCAAAATAGAGCTCAGTGGAAAGAAAGATTTTGCACTGATTTCAAAAGTGATTGCAGCTGTATGTGTTAGCTCACATAAATAACTGTGCTCTTCCTACAACATGGCACATCTCTGGCTAGTGCATCATCCCTTATCTGGGCACAGCATTCTGGCACCATCATTTGGTAACACATGCAGTTCTGAGCTACATCAAGAGGCTTTTGGTGCTAATGAATCTTAGGCTAGAACCTTATGGATGCAACTCCTTTCTGCCTCTCAGGTCCATAGATATTACTACTATAGTCATGGCTTCTTTCTTACCCCAGCTTTAACGGCAGGACTGGAAATCCCAGGAGGTAAAAAGAGACCTAATCTGGCAAGGGTCAGGTAGTTCCAGATGCAGTGGGTAGTGTCAGGTTTATGGGAGAAAAAGCCCTGCTGATAAGCTTGCATTTATTTTCTCCCTACTTAGGCCTCATAACCCAAATTTATAACTATTGTCAGCAAGTGGAGGGCTAGGTGGGTTTTACATATAGGACCAATGTATCTTCTCTCTCACACACTTTTGTACCACTTTACAGAAGGAGCACAGCTATCAACAAAGTCTACATTCTAGCCAGATATCAGGATCAATATTAATTTCTGAGCATTTCAGACACATTTTAGGCTTTAATCCTGGCACCTTTTCTCCTTTCTGAGGGTGCAAGTCTCAATCATTGTAAACCTTGGATCTGATGCTTCAGCTTACTGAGATCCTACTTCCCCATATATCCCTTCAGGAATTCCACCAGCTGTTTTGAGCTTCCAAATTGACTCAGTCTGGCAGCACAACAGGAGCAAAGACTTAGAAAAAGGTTTCTGAATTACAGTCACTGTTGGTTTTAAAAGCTCTGTGTCCCCATAAGTCTTTGAAATGATGCAGCCTTGACTTGTACCCCATGATAGGTCTCACCTCTTCTAGCAGTCTAAAGCAGAGGCTGATTTTTCTGGCAATGGAAGTTTTTGCCTCATCCTTCCCCTTCAGAGATTATTTTCACAACCCACTAGATAGTTCACAGAAAGCATCTGCTCTCTGACATGCACAGATACTTTTTGTGAAAGTCTCCAGTCTCTTTAGCTGGGTTTATGTAGAACAAAAGAAATGAGTATAGCGCAGGCATTGGTTATCGAGGGACATTCAAAAACAAGAGTCAATTCTAGCTTTCTCATTAAAAATTTCCTACATTCTTTCTCTTGAAAGTTATGTTGGAAAATAAAAAAACCTCGTCAGGTCACAGCTGGGATACTTCTGCAATACAATGTATCATCAGGGAAATAGCACATAAAATGGAGAACAAAGCAAAAAGAATCCTTAACTTTATATAGTTGTTTACCAAATCTTATATGGAACTCGTACATTTATTTTCTTTCTTTGACCACAGATAATCCACTTGGTGTTGTTTAAAGGCATATACTGCCTGGTCTCAGCTGCTGTGCATTCTTTCTATTTCTACTGTCTCTCAGAGTATTACAGTAGCCACCAAATTACAACAAGCAATAATTATCCTGTTTAGAGAGCTTTCAAGCATTTATAACTTCCCCATAAAGAAGAAAGAGATGAAGGCGAGACCCTTATATCTCTTTAAAGTACTGTTAGGGAAATGATAGAGATTCAAGAACAGCATTTCACACTGTAGAAATCAGAACTACCAGTAACAGAAAAAAAAAAGATAATGTTTTCTTGTCTCTTGCTTTAAAACACATATTTGCCATACTTATGAAAAAAATCCCCTTCCATTAAATTTAAAGCAGTTATATGCTGTTTCTCTTCTAGGGTGCACCAGGGAACCACCAAACAATCCCTCTGATTAGAATGGGACTATGAAAATGAGAGTAGGGACTTTATTTAGTGTCCTAAACATGCAGGTAGGGATATTTAGGAGCTCAAATGAGGAAAATGCTGATTTAGGTAACTACTGGCTAAGGAGTCATTAGACCTCTTAATGGTCATGTGGTGTGTAAGGAAAGGCATATAGAATGGAGCTGTTTACTTTAAAAGTCTTTTTAATATTCTGAAGACCTAAGGTATTTTTGAAAAGCATTTGTTCTGTCTGGTGAGCAATTATTTTTCTAGATATTGTGTGGCTTGTGATGATCAGAAGCAGGGCAAAAAAAGCTCAGAAATTGCATCTCTATGGTCGTGATGCTCATAGTTTCTCTGGGAGTGTTCCTTTTAACAAAACCATGAATACAAGTACTAGAGAGAGAGAATAGCCTCCAGAGAGCTTCCTTGCACAGAAGAGTTAAAAATACACTGAATAACTTCTATAAACAGTATAAGGGATATCAAAAATCCAGATGGAGCTTATTTAAAATTGTGATAAGCCCATTGACCTACTTGAGGTTATATTTAAATGAGAACTGCTGTAAAAAGCTGTCCTGGGCTACAAGTTTGGAGCTCTTTTTCTTCACTCCCAAAGATGAACAAAAATCTTGAGAGATTAAAGTAAATGTATTTTGGATCACCTAAAGCAGTATTTGAATTTCCAAATGTCTTTCTTAATGTTTTAACCCCATCAATATTTTAAAAACCCAGGTTTTTTAATATTTGATTTTTTTTTTATAGCAACACCAAAAAATTTTGCAAAGAGATTAATTCTAATAGCTTATCTTTCCCTATAACATTTCAGTTCAAGCTGGTCAGTGGGTATTTTGTTTTATTTCTTATTTATTTTACAAAAAGACCCTTCTGTCAAAATATCCACAGCAAGCTTTCCAACTGGCCAACCCAATTGCACTTAGTTACATCCTGATAAAACTTTAAACTGACCTTGCTCCTAGCTCTGCAATGGAGGTAATGGGAATCTTAACTTGTTCTACTTGGATTACTGCCTTGAACTAGATATGAATTCTGATTTTTGCATTTTCCAGGAGAAGGTAATTTTATTTTTATTGTCTGTTACCTGCACTAAGCATGCACTCTCACTTTTTCAGAGAAAGTGTTGTGTAAATAACTTAATGTGTTGTCTTAATAACTAATGTGATTGCCAGGATCTGATATATCTAGCAAAAGTAAATGTTCTCTAATGGTATTGGCACAATTCCCAAAGGCTGGATTGCAAATTTTTTTTAGTAAATGAAAAGTAAAAAATTTTCATTTTATCTTCCAATATTATGTACTTGCTGCCAATTAAAGTGATCTGTTTGTTGTATGTTATCGATGTTATTCCCTCAGTTTATGCTGTGTTTTTTCACTTATTTTTCCAGTTTTTGCTAACAAGGATCACTGCTCTTTTCCTTTCCACGTGCATTTTGTGTTGCATTCTGATGCGTGATGTGATACTTTGTTCTGCTTTTATAACTAATGCTTAATCAATTTATCTTCTGTACTTTACTTATAATCAGTGTGACAGGCTGACTTGGTGCCCTGATTTGTTTATAAACTTGCAATCTTCTAATTAGAAGCACATAGCAAAATGGTTCAAAAACAATTTGCAGAGCCAAAATATGTAAACTGAGTGTGATCTCTATGGATATATTAGCAAATAAGGATGATATTTAATTATTTTTTGTATGAGACAAGTTTTTCTTACGGTTTGGTGTCTGGATCAAACTCAGTCTTATCAGTTCTTGTGCAGGATAAGCAAGAGGGATTCCTTGCTGCTGGGGGAAGTAGATAAAATTTATTGTTGTATTACACAGGACTTCCCTGATGAAGAAACTTTCACGTAATATGACTCTAGGCCTCTGTGATCTCTGTTGTATTGGAGCACCAAATACTTTCATCCAAAGACTGAAATTAGACAGCAGACATGGTGTTTGAGGTGAAAGCAGGTGTTTCCAAAAGCTAAATCTGGAAATCAGTTTGCACTTATGCAAATATTAATATGCTGATATTGACACAGCTACACATGCGTTTGGAGGCATGTTAGAAATACAGCAAAACAGAGGTGAGGAAAAGATAAAAGCATTAATTTGAAGATCCAATTGACTTGGCAAAAACAGCAGATAAACTAAGGCTTGAAGATAGACTTTCTTCATTATCTCAGTCAAGATTTTCAGTCTGAATTTCACCTTTGCTTCTTGCTGTAGTCCTCTTACAACATTGTTTATTGTTATACAGAACTTTCAACTCTAAAAATGGCTAGAAATGCTATTCCTCTGATGTTTTGCAAGACGTGTTTAGGACCTTGGTTCTCATTCTTATGTTAGAGTTACTAAATTCTAGATTACATTGATTGATTACAGCTTCTCAGTCCAGTCTGAAGTGCCTCTGTACATGAAATCTTCCACTGCTACAGCATTCTCTGCTGTATTATGCCTGTCAGGTTGTTGGCAACCCTCTTGTCATAATCTCTAAGTCTAGATGAAAATGTCCTGGCCATGGCAGAGAAGCTGGACTAGATGACATTTAAACATCCCTTCCAACCCGAATTGTTCTATGGTTCTGTGAAGTGTCAAGCATTTTGGCATTTCTTAAAATGCCAAACTTTTAAGAGACAGCCGAACTAGTTAACAGTTTTTGGTAATAAAAGTTTGTTAGTGCCCAACAGAAATTTACTTTTATAAAATTAAGATGAAGAATATCAAGGGAGTCTGTATTGTGTCCAGCAGCTGAAGCAAGCAAACAAACAATAAACAAAGGAACCCCCCAAATCTGCCCTTCCCCCCTGCTCATGATTTCTTCCTTCATCCAAACAAAGTTCAAACTTCATCCAAACTCAATTCCATTAAAGGAATCCCCTTGCTACCCTTATACCAATGCAAACCCTCTGCTGTGACCTGGCCTGGGAGAGGAGGGGTAGGAGGGAAGTAACTGTGCAACACCCTCAGTACAGAAAAGGCTGTACTGGTACCTCAGCCTCTCCTTAAGGTGGCTGTATGCTGAGGAGAGGATCTCAGCGTGGGGTAACAAAAATAATAGATCATTGGACAAAGCATTTGGAGCAGCTTCTGAGCTGTTGTCACTTATTTCAGGATCTCAGGACATCAGACAGGAAAAACAGCAGGGAAAGAAAGGATGTGTTACGACATCTATTCATCAAATCTTACCTTCTCTGTAGTGACAACTCCATAGAAAAATCTAAATATTCAGTAAAGAAATATTAAATTGGCTTTTGTTGCCTTGTTAACTATAGAAACCCTCACAAAATTAAGAGTCTAGAACTTGAGGTACGCCGCTAAACTAAATACAGAAAACCTTCCCTTGAACGTGTTTAAGATGGTTTTGTTCCTTACATGTAAAGGTTGTTGGTGTTTAAAATTTTAAATCCTAATTAAATTTCCCTATTTTTATAATTGTTATTTCTACCCTCAAAAGCTGCTAATTTTTAAAAGATATACCTCAGATGTTTACTGAATTCATATTTTTCTAATTTATATTTAACCGACTACTTAAAAAAAAATCAATTTTACATGTTACTTTCATTCTATAGTGTTTATATCTCTGACTTTCTTGGGCAGGGAATGACAAGAAAAACAAATTCATAATTTCTTTAGGTAATGCTATGTCCATTTTTCAGACAGGAAAATTGAGCAGGTAGAAAATGGTATGTTCAAGATTTAAGAAGAACAAAGAGAACACAGCCTACCTTATTTTCCACTGAATAACTTTTCCACACTGTGAAACACTGGACTTGATTAAGATTGAAAGCAATTATAGCTTAATTTAATAAATGAGGAAGAAGAAGATTATCAGTTATCAGGGAAGAAGCCAAATTTTTTTCAGTCATCTTGGCATTCTGGGAAGGGAATGCAAAGCAGAAACAAAAAATGACTGCAAAGAAGACACACAGAAAACTCTAGCTATCTGAAGTGAGATTTTCAAAGAAGAAGAATGATTTGAAGTATTTCCTTCAAGAATTATATTTTTGTTTTGCATGACATCTACTAAAGCAGATACTGAGATCAGTATTAAAAAAAACCAAACAAACAGTATAGGAATAAGACATCATCTCAAGTGCTAACCTGTTTATAGGTAGTAGTTAACAAGAGCATGGTATCTGATAGGAGTATGTAGTGAAAATAATTAATCATCTAAAAATGTGTATTTTTTTCTTATTAAGCATCTTTTGACTATTTTAAAATGTATCTTGGCTTTTTCCTGGTTATGCATTTACATACAACTTTTTTAGAAATCTAGTTCATCGAGGCATGTAAATAGTCAAGAAATTTAGAAATTATTTCCAATATAAATAGTATTTTTCTGTGCAGTGTTCAGTAAATATTGATTTTGTAGCAATGCTGTATAAACAAGTAGTGGTCTAATTGAAAAAAAAAAAACTGGTCTTGGGTTGGCACACAGAGATGAGATTGTTCTAATCTTATAACAAGTGTTGTTGAAGATGCAGAAACCTTGGAATTTTAAATAGTCATATATACAGCACAATATATACTTGTGCACTGTAGAGAGTGCAGCTGTTGTTAATGTGTTACAAAACTGTCCAGTCTCTGATGAATACTGAACTATTCTCCACCAGTCAGACTGCATGTTTACAATACTCAATACATCTGGCTGACTTTAATTGCATTAGCTTTGCTGCACCAGAGGTGGCATAACTTTCATGTGAGCTAATTAGATTTGCTCAATTTAAACAGACACATTAATGCAGCTCAGCAAGGCTCAATTAAATCTGTTTTCAAAGCAAAGGCACAGTTTGAAGCATTATGGGTAATGCTATGCAAATTGCCATATTGGCAGAGAAGTTGAGTGAGTTGTTTGCAATGCCTATTGGCACAATGCAAGTTTCTCCAGTTAGATTGTGAAGTCTAAAACAGCAAGACATGTGTTCTACATCCTCTTTCTTGGGGCTCTTCAAAATGGTGCATCTGCCTTTCCAAGTGAAGGAAGTGATTTGTGAGTTTGTTTAGAAAACGGACATCTTAGGATTTCATCCCAACCGTTGTGCCCACTGATTTGTGTTTTATATTCTTTCTCTTACTGAGGCAACAGCAGAACCTAATAATAATACATCTTCATAATGGGATTTCAGAACAATTGTATGTTCCTGGTGTTTCAAACTTATTACACTTACCATCACTCTTACCTTTTGCTAGTGCTCAAGCATAACTATCAATTCATTTTTTTCAGTTATGTACTGTGACCCAAAGTGCTTAGCCTTGCAGGTTTACTTCTGAAGGGAAAGTCACTAACAGATTGCAGCAAGGATGCCAGCAGCCTGTCACTAGGACCACTTTTCATTTTGGCATCCTAGAGATTGTTTCTCCCCACAAAATCAGGAAAAGAGAGGATCCTTTATAAGAACTCAAGTGAGATAAGCCTGCCCAAATTGATGCTGTATTTTCTTCTAAATAAGGCATACTTACAGCAAAATAAATATTGTAAAATTGACCATGTGCTTTGAAGTTAGTTATTTTGTACCTAGCCCAATGTCTCCAAGCACTAGTATCTCCTCTAGTTGCATCTTCGTTTATACCCATATGATTTAAATGCGCTTTTCCCAAAGGGAAGATGAGCTAATTCGGCCATGAGATGACCTTGTTTCCAACACAACATTGCTGGAAGTTATTGCAATTAAGGGGATCACAGTAAAAGTAACCTTTTTATTTTAATGCTCCTGGTTGGATGCAAAAAAGGCACACCATATGCTTGTTGAAGTGTTCTCAGAGGTATGTTATGGACTGCTTTAAAGGTTTGTGTTGTTCTGATGCGACATTTATGGAGAGGTTGATTGTCAAAAGCAGTCTTTAAACAGGTTCTTCAGGATTTTCTCACAGATATGAAAACATTTGATCTCCAGGGTCCATGGTGTGGCTGTTAGCGTATAGTGTATGCAATGCCTCACTATTTTGTGTTGGGATTTGTAACCTCCTCCACCTTTTGTTTTTTTTTTTTATGGCCTTATAGAAAAATTGCTTTTTTGGAGGAAAAGATCACAGATCTGTTAAGATTTTCTTGACTTTTGCATGTCTTTGAAGGGGATTTAAAGAGGAGGGAGAATATCCGCTATGGCCACAGAATAGGGCTCATGAGCTTAAAATCAAACATTTGTGTAAATAAAAGATACAGCTTAGTGTGTAAAATCAGAGCAACATTAGAGGTAGCAGCCAATTATTGAATCCCATTGTCTCATATTTTTGATACTTATACACAGTCATGCCTGGAGTAGTAATCACAGCGAATTTAAAATACTCTGACACCAAGAGGCTCTCAAAAGAGTGAAAATCAGAAGTTTTATTAAACAATATATAGAAGTTGCAGCCATGATGGTGGCGAAAAAAACAATATGAAGCAGATTGCTCTATGATTAGCCAAATGCACAGCCCAATTATCTTCAACACATCAATTATAAATAGGAAAGAAAATCCATTTGACATGCACTTTAACAGATTCTGTGTTCTGACAGCATATCCAGCTTGGCTTTAACTTTAGTTGAATTTTCCATTCATATTCTCAAAACTCATACATTTCATTCTGAAACTGTAGATTTTGCTGAAATAAATATTTTAAATGGAAATACAGCATTTTTCACAAGCTTTTGGACAGAATCTCTAGAACTCCTTTCCTCAACTTGATCCATATTCAGAAAACTGACATCTGGCACAAGTTCTGCTCTACTCTGTTGTTGCTGTCCTCTCCAGCAGCTCTCCAGTAATACATATCCAGGCTATAATGTTTTCAGAAATTTTGCTGAAAAATTCCTCCACTCGAGGCACTTGCCCTAAGTGATGAAGTAAGTATTGGAAAAATGTAGAATAAACCCTTTATACCACCCAGCTATACCCTAAAAACTGAGGAACTCATCTTGCTCTTTCTGGGTTTTGTTGTTGTTGATTTGTTTGTTTGTTTGTTTTTAAAATTAAATCTGTTCTATAAAACAATTTACATTTACTTCAGTAACCATAATAATTTGTGGATTTGAATGAAACAGTGAAAACTGCTTCAGCGTTCCTTTCCCAATTTGGTGATTTATCTGGTGACTTCACGTTCTAAACTGCCACTAGAATATGAAAGCAACACCATATTGGAACAAAAGGTTTGAAAGAGTCTTTTGGTATTGTAGATTCCAGTGTTCAGATTTCAGATACAATGGCAACAGCTGATGTGTCAATGCCTTGAAAACAAAATGAATTCTCTGAAAACCTAAGCTTGAGGTGATGATATAATTAAAATTTAATGAAGATGGGAAAGAGCAAGAAACTTGTGAATTAGATGTGCTCATGTAATTTGCACTGAATATCACTCCTTAATATTTTTCTGTTCAATAGTAAAGTTTTAAATAATTTAAATAATTTTAAATTATGGTTTTAGTAATAATATAAGGTTTAAATTAGTTCTTCAATTTATTTTCTCTTTCTGTCTAAAATGTCATGTTTAGCGTGTAAAGTATAGTCCTTCACAAAACTTTGAGGCACAACACATGAAACCTAACTGCAGAAGGTGAGTTTGCTTATGTTTTTTACTATACTCATCCTGGAGTAGTTTCAGGGAGAACATTTGAGATAAAAGATAGCTTAATTGCATTTTATATTTTTAATTCTAAACTTGACAACATTTAAACTGCATACCTTTTGAACAAAAAATGACCTTTAACTAAAGTATTCCCAGCTGGAAGCATTATAATTATAATGCTTATTATTAATATGACTTTTAATGCATAAAAATACTGTTGAAGTTATAGAAAAGTCAATTAGGGTAACACCCTAGAGGACACATTCTAAAAGGATAAAATGCAATAATACTAATAATTACTTTCATCCAGAAGAATGTAAAATTAGATTATGAGGGTGACATAGTGTCTCCATGTTTAAAGGCTCAGGCTACCTCTGTTTGATGCCAGTGATTATGTGATTGACTCTTCATGTTCCAAGAAATATTTTCCACTATGAGTTGAGTTCATGCCCTCTCTCTTTTAAGGGGAAAAAGAGGATGAAAGCATTTGAGATGAAAAACTGTTCAAAACAGTTCAAAACAGGCAAACACTTTTTGGGTCAAGGAAACTTTAGAATTTTTGCCTCTCTACCTTTGGATTTTTTTAAACATATATTTGAAAGAGGATTATCTAAAAGTTTTGTGTTGCACCAGAATTTTTTTTCTATGACTATGAAAGAAAACGTCCTTGGAACACTGTTAACCTAACCAAAGGTTCAACTTCAATATGCTTGTCTTTTACATTGTTTGCAGAGAAATTTCTGTGAAGAACGTCCATATGTTTTCTCTGTTCCTTTTCGGTTCTAGAAAATCTTCGAATATCTGTGGATTTTTCCTTGTGTCATAGCACTGGTGCCTGTTTCAATTTTTCAACAATATTTCTACATAACATAGAAATGAGTCTTTTATATAATGATGCCATTCTTTTTTTGATCTTAAATCACAGCACATTGGCCTGCTCTTCTGATATCAACTCCTTTTTTCATGTTATTATAAAGAAGGTCAAGAACTTACATGCTACTCTGGTATTTACACGTGGAAAAGATGGGTAAAGAGAGGTTTTCCAGTATGACAGGTAATGGTACAAATAGATCCAATGACTTGATTAAATCAGACAAAAGTTCAAGCAGGAAGTACAACTACACATTGAAACTGACTTCTCAAGGGAGATTACAATGCAGTTTTCAAAATAAGATGAAATATGTTTTAAGATATGGACTAATACTGTTTCTGAGGATGCTTGATATTTGTGGTCAGGTGAGATGATCACATCAATCACTTCTGATCTCCAGGTCTATCCATATGCAAACCCTCCAACTTGCCAAGGTCCAAGTGTGGTGCATAATACTTAGAAGTGTCTCAGAAATAAGCCTTTATGGCAACTAGGCAGCACCTCATTCAGGAAATATGAAATGCAGTGGAGATTCTTTTCATACTCTATAGACAATCTGACATTTTTTCATTATTCTTTATTCAAACACAAATTTAAAACCACTGTTTTCTGGGAGAACAATACCTTAAAGTTGGATTTGATGGAAAAAAGCCTCCAAAATTAAAATAATAATTTTAGGAGCTGTATCTTTGTCAAGCCATTTAAAAATGTGGGTGTTCTGATGGTATTCCATTATTGTTCTTGGTATATTGCTTATAGCAGAAAACTCAAAATCTTCAAATGCAAGTATAGCATCATATTTATGCTTATCATTTTGATACTTTTATTATCTCCTTCTTTTTTTTAATCCAGAGAAATAAATGAAATAATTTTCTTCCTCTGAAATCAAGGATTCTATTGGTATCTATTTGTTTTCTACTTTACAAGCCACATTGTTTTATTCTGTATCATATTGGGTTTATTAGTGTTTTTTTTTTAAAAGCTGATATTTTTAAAAAGTGTAAGATTTTATTTTGAATTCAATTTTCACAATGTAACAGATGAAATTTTACTGATGAGCTACTTATGAGTTTGTTGGTCCTGACTATTTTTTGGAGTAGTGTAAACTATCCAGAACTAGAAATTTTTTGTTGTTGTTGTTTTGTACTGTTGTTCCAGTCAGGACAGTCTAAAGTTTATGCCTAATGGGAAGGTATTTGGATTGGTGACTATGCAACATGAAACCAAAAGAAGCCAGACTGAACAATAATAACAATTAAATTTATTTATTTATTTATTTACCTGGGTATTTATTTATTTATTTATGACCTGATTGCAGAACCCTGAGCCTAAAAACCTGTCTGGTTTCATATAAAATTTTCCTCTCTGAAAAAAAATTAAAGCATAAGGGAGAAGATTGTGGTCTTTTCCTAAGTAATTTTCTTTTTTATCTGTAGGTGTAGATGGCCTATCTGGCACCTTTGGAGAGGTGAGTTAAAAACACTTTCTCATGTACTGTGCCTCCCTTTTCAAAGTATTTGTTGTGAGGTATTTTGCTTGCAGAAGCACATCTTGAGTTGGTGTGTATTTGCATTGGCCTTTTCTGGATATAGTGCCACAAGCCTGCTCCTAAAATCTGTTGGGATCAATATGACATATGCTACATATCTCCTTAAGAAGAGCAGAAATTCTGTGAAAGCTAATTTAAGAAACCATGAATATGAGAAATTTTATCTACTGCACTGGTTAAAAAAAATATATAAGTTTACATATAGATGTAACATTTTATAAAGTGAATGTGACTCAGGAACTCACATATGCTATGATAGTGCATGTAATTATTGAAAACATCTGATTTTGCTAACTGAAAGCAGTTAACTGGGTGCAGATGTGCTCCAACTGCACGTACATAAACAAATTCTGTTTGGAGGAGTGGAGGAATTTAAACCAAATTACCATGAACAGTTCAATTTTCAAAATTTCACAGAAAAATAGAATCCATCATGGTAGAAAGAAGCATTCCCCAAAGAATCATTGCTGTGATGATCCACATAACTTGCTTTTAGAGACAACAGTTGTGCAAATGCCAGATACAATGAATCTCGAATGTTAAATGTACACTTGAGAGTTCCTAAAGACTATGTTAACAATTTAAGACAATTTGCTATGTATATGAGTATATAAAGAAAGCCTCATTTGCACAGACTCATTCTCTGATAAATGGACTACACCAATTATGCATTATGCTTTTGAAGATGTTTTTGTTTAATATTAATTATGATTTTGATATAACATAGCAAATGTCTCCTGGCTTCTACACAACTTATTTTAGATAAGAGCATAATTTGTAAAGTAATATAGTTCCAATAAATTGAATGCCATTAAATTATTGCAACAATGTATAGTATGAAAATGAAAAGTTACAATTTTGCAAACAGTTGCATAAGTTTCATCCTAAAAGTTTTACCATTCATTTTGCAAGCAGAGCTACTACAAATATTTAAATAAAAAATGGCCACATTTTTAATGTGATGTCGGGTGATGTAGACTTTATGCTAGAGACTACTTATTCTTGTGAATGTTTCCACAAAAATTAAGATACACCATCAGAAGTAAGCTCAAAAAGATAAGGACTGCCTCCAACAATGCCCTTCCTTGAATATTTCAAATTGAATATTTCAGTTTGCAAGATGTCAAGTTTCTAAGTAATTTCTCACTTATGCTGTGACCTTATAGCACAAGAGACATGCCAGATTCTCTGAACGCTGCAGACCTTATACCACTCTAAATACCATCAGTGAATTGGTTAGGACATAAGTTTAAAGAAGAGCTCAGACAATTCCCTAAATACTCTGCATATGCAGAGAAAGACATTTGAGATTTCCTAGGCTGAGATGAACTGAACTAATCTTGTATGTTCCAGAATGGAGGACTGTTTGCTTGAGGAAAGTATTTTCAAAGCAAAGCTACTGCAATTTTTTTCATATACGTTTAATGAGAAATACCTTAAATCAATGCCTCATCTGATTTTAGAAGGACAAGCTCTCTGAATTAGATTTATATGGTTGTTACAAATTCAAACTCTTGTATTTCAAGTGTTAAATGGCAAGTTACTATCTTAAAAACCATGGATAGGTACCTTTGTGTGGAACAGAATCCAGCTGGACAAACACAAGTTATTTCATTATTAATAACTGTATCAAACATAATTTATGACATGTTGCAGTGATACCAGTCCATTATGTGTTACTATTTGTAACTACAAAACATTTTCCAAAACAGCCAACATGAATTATTCATATCTTAATTTTTTCTTGACTTTTATGCTAATACCAGCAGCAGATGCCCAGAAGCTGGAGAGGGATCCCAGGTCAGCAGGAGAGCACCTGAAGAGCAGCACAAAGGAATTCCAGAGACTCCAGCCAGGGAGTTGGTGTCATCGGGGGGTCCAACTTAAATGGCTCTACACAAACACAGCATGGGGAATAAACAACTGGAGTTAGAGATGTGCACATGCCTGCAGGGCCACTCTTACTGGAACCATGGAGACATGGTGGGATGGCTTCTGTGACTGGAGTACTGGGATGGAATGATCCAGGCTCTTTTTGAAGGACAGACAGAGGAGATGAAGGCAGCAGAACACAGTGCAATACTTGCTGAACTTTCTTCTGAGTGAACAGGAGATAATCTCCTGGCACACCTTTTTCCTTTCTGGAATTTACACTGGCCAAAAATTTCTGAGTCCACTGTGTGGCATTGTCCTATTCAGTGAATCAGCCATGTGTTAGATTGAATGAATAAAGCTAAAATTCTGGTATTCTTAGCCTCATGAGTGATCTTTGCTAGCATAATCCTCATAGACTAAATGCATACATGCAAGTAAACTTTACATTCCTTACATGCCTGTCTGGGCTGTTTGACTGTGGCTCCATACCTTTGAAGTAGTCTTTGTCTACCATCAAGGAAAACCTAGTGTAACAGAAATTGCCCAAAATTCTGTAATAACATGCTTTGTTCACTGACTTATGACTTTGAAAAGCTACGAGATATGCTCAGTACCTTTGCTGAACTCTGTTTATTTGCAAAAATATATTTATTAGGTATTCTTAGCGTGTAACCTGGTGTTTAAACCAATTTTGTCAATTGCAGGCCTTAGAAGCTGCAGCACTTCAGAACTGGGAACATGGGAACATGAACTTTAGAAGACAATTTGCTTTCATCTCATGAGTCTCTTTTCTTTTTTCTCATACCAAAAAAAAAAAAAAAAAAAAAAGTTCCTATTTGGTTAAATAATGAGCCCTTTCTTTCAGCTTTCTGCAGTTTTCTTTGATAGAGAGCTTGTTCCTTTTCTTTTTAGCCTGCACAGACAAGAAGACTGCATCTCCAGGAACAAATGAACATGCTCCATCAGAGGTCTGCAAAGAGGGAATAGGGCATTATCTGAAGTTTCCTTTTGCAGGAGTAGGAGGTCATAGAATCTGACTAATGAGAGCCATTCCTTTGTATAGCAGGGAGCAGAGACCAGCATTCCTGAGTCTCCAAGATCTCCTCTGACTAACAAAGAGGTGTGGCACCACTGTGCAGCAGTGCCAACAGCTTATCCCTACAGCTTCCACTGACATTTTCAGTGATGTTAGGGATAATATCATATTCCACCATGCATGGTAACACCTGGAGAAGGAGACTACAGTATCAAAACATGGAATCAATACTTTTCCAATTAGTAGTTGGAGCCATAATGCCCTTTAGCTGATGAGGACCCTTGCTGAGGACAGATAGGGTGTCCTTCCTACCCCAATGTGCTAAAGTGTTGTCTTGGTGCTGGCATTTGTGTCCTCTGCATTTAAGGCAGGACTAAAACAAGACTGAGATTTTAGTGAGGGCTAACAGGAAAAGTTCCCAGCAGAACCCATTGACGTGTGTATTTTCAGTACCCATATTTTTAGTAGATAAGTACAGTACTTTTTTCTTTTTTTCCCTCCATTTTGCCCAGACTTTATTCAGTTTACAGTGCAGAATGAACTGTTAATAAATCAGGTCATGTGCTGCAAGAGGCTTTCAAGGGACCTCTGTCTCTTCTGCTGCAGAATTTGTGAGCTGAGTGGTTTATCAGGTGGTATCACAGAGTTTTCCCTATTTCTTCATTGCACACCCTTGCCTAGCATTGTGATTTTTGAAAACTTCTACTTGACTGTGAACTGTAACTGTAGGTTAATAACTACCTCAGTTATTTCTGAAATCTATACTTTCCTGTCAGGTCTTAGTTTAAATTGATCAGTAAGTTCAAAAATGAACAAATGTGACTGTGTGTGCACAGACAGGAACAAACACATGTTTTAGAAAATTAGGCTAAAATGGTTTCTTGGTTATGATTATTTACTGCTGCTTTTGTAAAATCAGATTGTACTTCTGCCTTTAAAAGAAATAAAGAGAAGCTTACATTAATTGAAATGACTTTGTTTCTGGTTACCCAAAAGTGTTGTTTGATGCTCACAAGAGTTTAGGTCAAGGTTTTCAAATCAGATCAATAAGAACTCTGCTTGTAGATAAAGTGTAAAAGTTTAGTCTCAATTTAAAGACTATATTTTTGCCTCTATTCGCTTTATTCCAGTTTCCAATTAATAAAATGAGAAGAATAGGACCAACTTTAGTGTCTTTAGAGATATGTCATAAAGAAAAATATATTACATCAAGAAAAATGAACAAAGAGGGTCAAATATCCACTTGCCCTCAAGTATCCAAAACATGTTCAAGTATCCACTTCATAGAAAAACTGACTTCTCTAAGGACTGGAAAAAAAAGTTAAAATTCCAAACAAACCGTATTTTTTTATTCTTCTTGTAGGAAATAAAAGCATAAAGGGAAACAAAAAGGCTTTGTTTTACTTATAGCCAATATTCTTCACAGAAAGTCTCTAAAATACACTGGATCTTGGAATTCTGAGAATGACAACCCATATTCCAATTTTTTATCATATGAGAGACCATGCAGGCACTGACAACCAGTACTTGGAATCTGGGAACTAGATGGCTCAGGGTTTGGTCCTGAAACTCTGCAGTGCTCTGCTCCAGGGCAGGAAGACTATGAGAGAGAAGAGTCCAGGTTTAGGCTTTAAAAGAGGTTCAAAATGCATTTAAATTCTTTGGGCTGCACATTATGTTTCAAATATTCACCTACTGTGTGACTCAGTAGCTCCACAGTAGTTTGAACAGCTTCTTCCACTTAGATGGTAGGTTTTGAACTTTGTTTCCTCACCTCCAAAATGCCTCACACTCTATGCTGTGCCCAGATCAGTATTTAAGGCACACACACCAACCCAAACTGTATTCAAACTCCTGCAGTGCTGGGTTGGGATCATAGCTTTGAAAATCCTTGTTTCCCAGGATCTGGATCCTGTGAGTCTCAGGAGCAAGGTTTATATCCTCACCTTTCCATCCTTAGAAGAGGCTCGCCTAAAACTCATTATATGCACAGAGGGATTTGTAATGAATAATCCTTGCTTCACTGCTTCTTATGAGTGAGTGACATTTCCCACCTACCTTTTATATCGCCCTGTTCTCAGCTTCACTGTTACTTACTTGCCTGTCACTTTTCAAGTTGTGGAATGACCAGCAGGTTCCCTCTTGACCAGTCAAACACCCTGTTTTTCCAGGGAACAGAGTCTGTACGTAGCTGAAAATTTGATCTAAAAAAAATTATAATTAACGTTTAAGAGAAAAATAATCAAAAATTAATCAGTTTCTGAGAACTCCAAAGCTTATTGTTAACTTCAGAGTAGCCATGTCCCTTCTCTGACTGCATAACCAGCAGCCTTTGGAGTTCCTTAAGTTGTCTACTCAATATTTGAAAAGCAACATCTGGGAGGTAGGATGTAATGATATGTGGGCAGCCCTTGCCAAATGTTTCTTGCTTACCAGGAACGCCCAAAGTGAGTTTGCTTTGAGCCTGTATCCTCTATGATCACTCTTATTCTCAACTGCAAAGCCACACAAATGAGTGAAGTTAGGTACTTCAAAATGAAGCCCCGGTTTGAGCAATGTTGAGAGAGGGCAGGAAACCCTGTGATTCCCATTTGGGGCAGGAAACTGATGGAGGTGTTGAAAAAATACAAAGACCTCCTTTCAGTCCAGGTTTGAAATCACTCCTGATCAATCATGTGTAGCTGATGATTACAAAGCTGAGTAATCACAGCAGTTTCCACTGAAACCCAGAGCAGTGAAAGGAGGACAGTTTCATCCAAGCACACATACAGCAATCAGAAATGTCGCCAAGAATGAGGGAGACAAAATCAATCACCACCTGTGGTCCTCTGTGACTAGTGCCTTCCTATCTGGAATAGTTTCCTTTTGCCAAAAACAATATAAAATTCATTAGGAGGCTTTTATTACAGACACCATGCACCACTAAAGATTTGCATTTCATGGCCAACCTTGTCCATTATTACATTCTGGACAAGACTCCATCCTGTAGCTATTTTCTTAGAAAACTCACTGAAGTGAGTCCCAGGAAGGATGCAGGTGGAAAAACATCTTGATAGATACCAAGCTGATTTATGTCCAGTACATAAAGGGACATACAAGACTGGAGAGGGACTTCACAAGGATATGTAGTGACAGGACAAGGGGAAATGGCCTTAACTGAAGGAGATTTAGATTAGGCATTAGGAGAAACTCTTTACTATAAGGATGGTGAGGCACTGGGACAGGTTGCTCAGAGAGGTTGTGGATTGCCCATCCCTGGAGGTGTTGAAGACCAGGTTGGATGGGGGTCTGAGTAACCTGGGATAGTGGAAGGTTCCTTGCCCCCATTGGTGTGATAGGAACTACACAATATTTAAGGTCTCTTCTACAGATTATTCTATGATTCTAGCAATCTATATATGTGGATTAAGAACTAAGGATGTGAATTTTGTTCAGACTAAGGAATTTTACAGCATTCACAAAGAGTTGTGGGTAAATCTAGAGTCTTACCAAAAGTCTTAGAAGCTTAATATAATATTTACTATTGCCAAATAAATTAATTCAAGACTGAGACAGAGCTAAGCAAGCAGTAGATGAGTGGATACTTTCAATAATGGATTTAAGAACTGTGCATCACCACACTCAAACAGTACCATAAAACTGACCCAAAAGAGGAGGCATGGTTCCCACAGAAAGCAATTGTGTATTATCAGGAAAGATGCTTGTGTTGTCATTCAAGTATACAAAAACAGAGGGACTGAATTTAACTAAACTGATGGTTTCTAACTTCTGAGTGTTTGAATTTTTAATCTACACAATATTTTCACACAGCTTTTTTTTTCACACACTTTTTTTTTTTCCCCCAAGTATTATCTATAAACAGCCCAGTTCTGCCAGATTTGGAAGAGTTCCTAGCAGCAAAGAGGATTTGTATCACTGGGCTCCAGCAGATAAATCACTTTTCTGAAACATTTTTGAGTTGCATGCATTTACATAAAATTTTAGAAACAGATAAACTGATATTTACATTCAACCAGAGGCTTGGAGGAAGTCAGTCATGGAAGCATTCTCCTTTTTCTTGATTTGAAAAGTTAATATAGTTTTCAACAGTTTTAAAAAATAAAAATTTGTGTATGCCCTTACATGCAAAAGAAATGTGAAAAGGGTTCAATTTTTAGCAAAGTGTTCTTCATATAAGCAGTATTATGTATACCCCAGTAATTATTTTATTATACTTACATTTAAAGTTGTAAGCACAATGCTAATGGACAAAAATTAATTTATAAATTAATATAGCATAACACTTTTTCAGTACTATTATTGTAGGAGAAGAAATTGTTGTAAGAAAATAAGGTGCCTGGGGCATGGAGTTCAAATATTGTATGAAGCAGAAAACAAATTACCTGACTGGAGAAGATGGCAGCACAGAGTAGTGTGAGCACAGATATCTGTGAGTTCTTTTCCATAAGCAATACTTTGGCGTGAATAAATGTCTTGTACTGTGAAATCTCACTACTGTGAGTGTTTTATATGCCCCATTCTAGTCTATGCAACATATTGAGGTTAATGGCCAATACAGTCACTATTCCTTATGCAGTAAATGACTTTATTTTCATCTTTAGGTTCTCTGAGGAGTAACATAAGCATAAAGCATATATGAAATATAGTTCTACTAGAGGACTTAACTAAATTATGAGCTTTGAAGTAGAAAAGCTGCCAGATCTGTAGGATGATACCTTCTCTATTTTTAAATGTAACAAAACTATAAGGCTGTGTTTCTTCCTAAAAGGCAAAATCAAAAATCCACAGCTGCATACCTCAATAAAATACAAAAGTAATAAACAAATTATATAAATATTTCATGTGAGAAAACAGGTGCTCCTAAAAGCTGGGCATTTCAGGATAAGCAAACTTTGAAAGGAAAACACTCTTTCAAAATCTTCTTAAAATGGCTTAATTCCTCCCACATATTTATATGAAGAAATGTTTTGACAACCATACAAGAAGATGACGACAGGACTTTTGAGGTAACCTTTACGCTAGTAGGTTATTATAGCCAGTGTTTCTATATTTGTATGCAAATGCCAGATGAACTACTTTGCAATTCTGTAACTACTTGGGGCCTAATTTCTAAACAGAAAATGGGTTATATAAAATAACAGCAGGAAATAGAATTTCTCCATGCTTTCCTTTTTATTAATTTTTGTGTCAAATAAGTCCCAGGCTCTTCAATTAATTACTAAAGATTTGAATATTCCTCTGTAATCCTTTTTTACATCATTCAGTAGTGAATATAATGGACAGTTTTGTATCTAGACCCTATAAAAAAAAAAAACAAACAAATCTCTATATTCAGACACAAGGAAATTTTACAGAGTGGTTCTTGACATTGCTTCTATTTAGCCCACTGTTTTTAAAACAGCTAGTGGTCGCAATACAGAAGTAAGCAGCACCAACCAAATGCATCTATTAGACACCAGGGTGTGTCAGGAAGAGGTAGTCAGCAGACACTCCTAGCTGCCCTATCTACAATAAAAACTGCATATAATAGTTTCCATAACTGGAATCCTTCATTGATCTCCTTTTTTCATTATTGTTTTGTTTTGTTTTGGTTTTTTTTTGTTTGTTTTGTTTTGTTTTGTTTTGCTTTGTTCTGTTTTGTGTGTCTATTGATGCATGTCCCATTCTAACCAAAATAAACATCATATTTCTGGCCAAATAAGGATCCACACTGTTTTCTGAACTGCACTCCTTGTCTTATAAGAGATTCTAAAATTTGCACTTTTCAGCTTTCTGCACAATGCAGGAAACATCTGGGAAGAATGAAAACAATGTACTAATCCATTTATCAAGCTTCTATTGTACTGCCATCAAGCCTCTGGAAAAGACCCTTGAGCCAAAAGAAATAAATAGGCAAAAATGACATCTGCGATAAAACCTAATACTTTAACAGTAGCTTAAATCTGAGTCAAACTACACAAGTTTTGTGCATATTGTTTGTAATCATAAGAAAGTATACATGAATTATTTATTCAGCACCAACTCCTGCAGCATTATCTAAGCTTTGGAAGTTGTTAACCTCCATAACTCTGCAGGTCTCTTGCATGGGCGGTGTTAAACATGGGCAGCGTTAAACATTCCTGCCAGCAGTCCAGAAGCAATATCCTTTTATCAGAGATCTTGGGGAGGAACAATCCTTCCCCTTGCAGCAGCAGCAGCAGGGTGCCATAAACCCCTCAACATGCAGCACCTGGCACTGTGGTGCCTGTGGAAGTGACTCTGAGCCCCCTCAGCACAAGGGAGACCCCAAAGGCAACAGCCATCAAAGACACTTATGTCACTGTGGCAAAGATTCACAGGCTGGTTGATGAGAAAATAAAAGAAAAAGAAAAAAAAAATTAAAATTTTAGTATTGCGTTCATACTGCAAGCAAAATAACTAAATATTTTTTGCATGAATATGAATTATGTATTTAAAAGAGTATTTAAGAAAGGATAAATATGGATGTTTAGATTAACTTACACAGTAATGACAGTATTAATATGACATATATTCTTTTGATTAAATGGGTCAAAACTGTCTCATGGCTGTACTTAGTAGTTCTAATTACCATCACAGTTCCAACTAGAGTCCCTGAAAATTATGTGGACTTTTCCATTATTTGTACATAGCAAACATTTTATTTTTCTATTAAACTGTCAATTTTCATTGTTCAGTGGGGGACTGGTTATCCTGGGGCTTACTGAGACTGTGCTGAATAAACGTGCCAATGAAATGTGACATCCAATTGAAATAGTGAGATGGAATATAAATGACAATTTTAAAATTTGATGAAATTATGATACACCTATCCTGTAAAAACAAACAAACAAAAACCCAACCAAACTAACTAGCTAACAAGGCAGTTCTGGGTTCTTTCTTGTGCTGTTCTATCACAACCTCATCCATTTTTTTACACAATTCCACCATATGCAGAAGGCTACCTGACAGTCTTCTGAGTAATTGTTTTAAGTGGATAGTAAGAAGAAAATATTATGTTTTCACTTATCAGTATTCTCTCAGTGTTGAGGAGTTACTCAGCTAGACCTTGTTAGATAAGAAAAAAATATTGAATATTATGGATGAAAAGAGGAGCACTCTTGATCCTAGGATAATTTTAATTGATGCAGACCAGGAAGCTGAAGGATAGAGAAAACATTTTTTTGTGTTCTTTTATTTCATTCTGTAACTTAACTGTGGAAATCTATATCTTAAAAAGCCTCAAAAGAAATTATGCTGAGTGTGTTTACTTTATTCTTACTACAAAACACAACTAAGTAGTCCTAAAATATATTTATTTAACACAATCTTATTTTCACTACCACTCTGACTGGAAGCCAAAATAGAGTAGGTTTGCTTTCTTTTACTCTTCACTAGATATTTACATAGCCAGCCTATTACAGAAATTTTTCACATTGAGTTGTAAAAGAAAGCAGTTAGTTTGCTCTGGTATTATTTATGGTAGAGAAATGGGAGGAGAGATTGCAGCAAAATCTTTAAACTCGGGGGATGTGATTAATTTAATACTATTTTTTCCACTATATATTTTCATATCTTCTCTTTAAATATTGGTTATTTATTACTTAGTAATTTAGGCATTATGAAGGTATGGAAGGAGAGTGTTAGCACTGTCCAACTACTGGTTTCCAATTTAATTTACTTTAATAACCTGCTCAGTTATTTGGCTAGTCTTCAGAGGACATAAATTAGTCTCATGCTCTCAGTTGCTTCCTGAAAGTGCCCATCTATGTGCTGACTACAAAGGGAGCCCTGGGACACCAGCTGCCAACTTAGTTGTCTGAATCTACATGCTGCAATTGAGCTCTTCTTGAAGTCAAAGGCAAGACTGATTTAAATTTGCCTGACAATATGTTTGTTTACAAATTCTAACTTGTCCCACAGGTGATATAAAAATTATTGACATAGCTGCAATACCCATATAATGCTTCCCAAAGGCAATCAGGAATTCTGGAGATTGCAGGTATGCATGTAACAAAAAGACAGTAGATGTGATTTTGTTTATTAGTTTTCTGAATAAAAGTAAACAATAAAAGTCATAGGAAAATAAGAATGGAAGGAGCCTCAAGAGCATCACCTGGACTTTTCTTCTGTCCCTGGTCAAAGTCACATTGTGACAGATGCTGTTCTTATCATGGACTGCTCTTGACAAATTGCCTGAGCTGTCCTTATAAAGGTTCAAAGATTAAGACTCCACAATTTCCCCAGTCAAATTACTCCAGTTACTCATTATCCATGCTATTTGAAAGCTTTTTCTGCTTCTTAACTCAAATCCCTCCTGGTGCAGTTAGTATCCACTACTACCTATCATGCCTACTATGATATGTAGGGAACAATTATTTCTTTACTTTTGCAATAGCCTTTTGCTTCCTTCACTTTAATGTGATGATTTTTCATTAAAGGCAGAAACAATAAGGTTGGTAAATACCATCAGACATTTCAGTATCATATGGCAACATCCTTCCAAACCAGGGAGTAACAGATGAGCATCTCTGCCCTTCTTTTTATGACTCAAGGACTGGAATGAGTTTTTAGGATATCCTATGTTTCTTATAATTCTCCTCTGTCTTAAATTTTGATATGTCTAATTTCTACTACTATCTGTTCTATCCTTTTAGTAATCTTAGTTTCCACTTTCCTTACACCCAAAATGCCAAGTATTGAGGATACAGACTAGATAAAAAAACCTTTGTCTGTTGATCTTGTGTACTGGCCCAGTATCACAATGCTGTATGTACCTTACATACCAACCCTGTAAGTGAACTTGGTCCTGAAGGCTCTGGACCCCTCAGTTCCACTTGGCTGGCATCCTCCACCTGCATAGCCCCAAAAATGAGGAAGAATGACAGCCCTGCTAGTTTTAGCACAAATTATGACTGAAATCTCCATGAATATTTTTAAATCATGACAGAAAGTGAGATGGAGATTTTGAGCTCTGTTTTAGAGGTGAATTTTGAAGACTGTTTTTTCTCTTAATACAGATGCTACCTTTTAAGACAAAGCTCTTTTACAGAAGTCTTGAGGAAGAAACTGGAAATGACAGAGTTTTTCTTCAAAAGACATTTCACATTTGGCAGAAGTTTGTACCAGATTGCTTGCAGAAATTGTACAAAGTTAGGATTTATTCATTGTTAATTAGTTTATTAAAAACTCTTTCTTACTTGCAGTGATGCTCAATCCTTGCAGGAAATTAAGGATGTCATGCTTTCAATACTGCATTGAACAATATTTTCAGTCACCCTCATTGCTCAGAGAATAATCACTATCTTGGAATGTGATGTCCTTGTAGCTTTAGCAAACTCACCACAGACAGGAACAGTGAAATAGTATGGGAGAGAAGAGAATCTTAGGCAGCAAGATTTCTTGTATGTTTTAAAAGAATAGGGAACATCGTGTTCATAAAGGAAAAAAAAAAAAAAAAAGAAAAACTGAAAACCCCAGAAAGCTGGTATAAATACCAGACTCTCCACTGTGACAGGCCAGACCACAGAAAGCATCAGCTTACTGCAGCCATCTCCTGAAACATCACTCCACCGAAGGTGCAATCCAGGTTTAATCAGGCCCTCACAGAATATTTTCCACAGCCAGAATGCTCCTTAATCCTGGCAGCTGGCAAAACCGTATTTCTGAAGACAGCTCTTCCATGCAGATTTTGAATCATAAATATCACTGTTTTCAGCTTTTCAGCTTGAAGTCAGCCCTAGACATTAACAGGACTATCTAATTCTTGTTTTACATTCAGAGATATATGAATAGATACCTGAGTCACAGAAAATCTTGAATGTAATGTTTGAATAGAAATGTTGAAGATGCAATCTTAATTGTAGCACTGCATTTACACACCCAAATGGTAGCAAAGTTGGCATGAACCACAGGGACAAAAAACAAATGATGTCACAACAGAGGGGGCAGTGTGAGCTGAGAAACTTAGAACAGGTGGCTACTCAGAGGGGAAATAAAGCAGAAGAAAGATTTACAGGGCACTGTCTTAATAGCACTTGATACACTGAAATGAAGCATGGGTATTAATGCTCTATGTATAAGGTTTTCCTTGCAATTTCATGTGAATTAAATATCCTTTTATTAAGCCTTTCTAGGTTTGTTACCTAGTGCTATTAGTTGGCACTCCTATGCCAGGATTTCTCTGCACGTTATTATTTGAGAACTGACTGTATTGAGTACTGACTCTAGCCTTGGGCAGGAGCAGCTTTTGGGACCTACCAGGTTGAGATTTGTGGGAGTTTGTGTGCTCTTCTTTACCAATTGTGCAGGAAAGATGAATTTTACTGTGCACTTTGAAATGCACAGAGCAATCTTGACGATCTGATCTGATCTGATCTGTGTGACAAGCCTTTCTGGTTACCTGCTAATTTGTGTTGTGAACCAAGACCTTCAGATAAATAGGATTTTAGTGTAAATAAATAAGGGATTGCTGTCATTGAGCGGTCCTGACTACTTATCTTGCTAAAAGCCATCAGTCCCACGTTGAATTCATTTCAAGCAATAAGCTATTTCTGTCCTGGCTTTTATCTTCCCATTGGGCCACCTTTTATTATAAGTTCTTATTACAAGCTGGCAACGTGTCACATGTGAATGAAAACTGATGAGATCAGGATGAGAATAAGCTGGGTACCTCAATTAGAGTTTGATTTTAATATCACTCTTTAGGTAACTTTTCTAAAGCACTATCCTAGCCTTTATTAAAATTGGCAGAGTCTACCAAAAAAGCAGGTTATTCACCTCTTCATCACCCGGGCACAATAAAGATATGTAGGATGGCAGAGATGAACTAATGTAACCGTGCATGCTCAGAGACACTGCAGAAATTCAGGTTTCCATAAAGTCAACTCAACCAGTTAAAAAAGTTTCCTGATCACACTTCTGAGCCTTTACTGAGTGAGCAGATAAGGCAGTAGTTTGAGTACAAATAATGGACTAACTACCATCTAAAGGATACAGCTTTCTTTTCACAAGATAGGATACACACAGGTTCTATATTAATTTTTTTCTATGGTTTCTCCAAACTTTACTAAATTCTCAGATTTATTTTTTTTTTGAAAGACCTTATTTTAAGAATATATGAAAGTAAAACGTATAGAGAATTGACTTTTTAAAGTTAGGTTAACATCTAGCGTAATTTTATTTTTTTGTACATACATTTTTTTTGGTCTGTGTAAGTTTAAGACTGAGCACTTATAGGCAGATTTTTAAAATTATGTGGGCAGCTTTTTTATTTTTTAAAATTATTTTTTAATTTTTTTTTTCTGCTGCCATCTCCTATATATGAATATTTTAAATTCTATAATACTAATGCTTCCTATCTTTCCTTTTCTGTTGGGATATTAATGTCACAATGACTGGAAAATGAACAGATTTTACACTACTGGAAGACATAAAAGTAGATAAATAAGAGACAATAATAAGATTGTGTCTATTTCACTTCAAATAATATTGTTTTTTATAAATAATTCATACATCACTGAAAATATATATAGTGCCCATATTTTCCTTATAAACCTGTTATCAGTACTCTTGTAACCAAAACCACATGTTAATCTCTAGGTATCTCTTATCTTTGACACTTCTAGACCTTTTTGCAATATTTACATAAAATAACAATATTACTGCTTGTCTTAATAAAAGAAATTTGAATTATGAAATAAAAAATAAAACTAGAACTGAGCTTTAAACTAAAGCCTTCAGTCCCTTAAAGTTCTGACATGATCATGTTGTCAAAATGGTGGTGATACAATGCTTAAAATATTTAAAGTAAATTAATTAATCTCTTTAAAAAGCTTACTTGAAGCCTCAAATAAAGTAATGTTTCCTGATGTTTCATTTAGGAATGTCCTGTTATCTACCCCACAGCTACTCAGTCACAGAGCTGTGTTTCTTATGATAAATCCAGCTGGAATTTTGTTGGTTTGGTTTTGGTTTGTTCTAAATACATTAAAATAAAAGCTTTTTTGCTAATTTAGAAAACTATGTTCTCTGCTGGAAATATTCAAATAGAATTCCCAGCAGTTTGATTTGAAACAGGTTTTTCATGTGCAACAACGAACCTGATTTTTTTTGTTTGTTTTTTAATAAAGTAAGATTAAGAATATATGATTACAATTCAAATAGCAGTACACATTTTTCGTGTCAACTATTTGTCATTTGATTGGCAGACCTACCATAAAATTGTCAGATTTAATGACTTAGTTTAAAACCACAAATTTTCACAGTAATGTATTGTCTATATTAGCAAATAATTTAAATGCAAATGTATCAACCAATAAGACTGTACACTTTCATTTTAAAAAAGAGATGAGAAGTGTCTTATGGTGACTACTAAATCAGTAAAAGCATTAAAAAAGAAGGAATTTTATGATATATTTACCTTTCTTCCATACATCAAAGACATATAAAGTATGTTACATACAAATGGGGATTTTTCCCTGTACTCAGGCTACCCTGAAACAATGTGCAAGGATTAATACAGTATCATAAGGAAGATAAGTACCCCTGTCAACCAAAAGCTCTGTTAAGAGTAGAAAATGATAGAAATTTGAGTAAAACTGATTGCTAAACTAGCCAAAAAAAAAAAAAAAAAAAAAAAAAAGGCATGTATAGGAAATTAATGTTATTTTCACATTTTTAAGAAACATATTTTCAATTATATCTCTTAATTCAGTCAGAATTATTTGATGGCATGTTCTCATTGATGTGAAAATACATGTGCTTTCTGGAATCGTGCTAATTTTTTCAAGGGAGTCAGAATGAAAAAAAGAGATAGGTTCAAAATATTCACCCTTTCTTGACATTAGGGGTATGAAATGTTTTAATGTTTTAGTGTGGAAATTATTCTTAAGTTCAACACTGTGTCATGCTTTCATTATACTGAGAGAAAATGCTTTGTTCCAAAACCAATCATAGCATGCATTTTTTAAACAATACAGATTTATGGAGTTTTGAAAATGAAAAAAAAAAAAAATCATTTAGAGGAAGAAATAGAATTGAGCTTTCTTTTGTTTAGCTGTACACTGTGTGCCTTCCCAAATACTCAGGTATTTTTTTGCTGTCTACACCCTGCTCTATGTTTTGAAGTTCCATTTTGTTGAACATTTGAGGAATGGAGCAATGAGAACCTCTCAGCACCGTGCACGGTCCCACACACACAAACTGCCTGTAACAAGGTTTTGCTGCAGTTCAGCCACAGCAAAGCACAGCTTTGCTTTCACTGTGTGGAGAGACTCATCCCGAGGAAGTCTTTGCTGAGCTATTGGCATTGGACAGAGAATTGTACCCAAACCTGCTCATACGTATTTTCCCAGCGCTGGGAAACTCCTGCTGGTCTTTACGGGCTTTTTTTCCACATTTCTTAAACGTGTCCAGAGTGCCTTAGTTCATTCATGCTGGTTTGGCAGCTGGAAGAAAATATATTGTTTTTCTTTATTACACTGTGGATCAGCTTCAAATGAGCTCATAGGCATTCTTAGCATTACTTGAGAGCTTAGAGAGATAATGGTTTTAAAATCTTCAACAAACCAGTATCCAGAAGATAATACACTTCATAAAACCACTGACTTCATCTTACCACTGTTTAAATCCCTCTAGCATTTAGAGAAATTGGTGTCATTTTTTTCCAATAAAATAACATTTGTAAGGTGTTAAAAGTTCATTTTAAAGTACTGTTGATGGAGTTCACAGGAATTTGCCTTAATAGCTTTTGTAATCCCTGGGTGAAAAAGCAGACCATTTGCTTTAGCAGATTATCTGTTTGGTTGGGGTTTTTTTCCAAACAGAAAGCTGTGGAAGGGATTTAGTTTACTGACAAAGCAAAAAAGTAAAGTAATTTCATTAACTATGTTAATTTGGATTTCCCTAGAAAAAAATCCCAAACTATAGTTTATTACATTTTCAATTACAATTAATCTATTTTTGAAATTCTAATTAAACGCCTGAGTGACAAAAATATTGTGTGGTTCTGTGGTTTTTCTAAAGAGAGAAGTGTAATATACATTTTATGTTTTCTAAATTTGAAGTTACTTAGCAGATTCTATCTCAGAATTACATTCCTGATCCTGGACTTGAAATACAGCATTTATTGCTTTCTTTTAAAAACATAATGTTTTTAACATAAAGTTTTGCTTTCAGGGTCCTTTCTGGGCGAGATGAAAATGGGTGGGAAAAATAGTCTACTTACACCTTTTAGCTTAATGTACTCATGGTGCTCAAAACCATGTAAACTTCCTACTATTCAGATTAGAGTTTGGCCTTTTGAACTTTTACAGGCTTTCTGCAAATTGCCAGCTCTAAGGGATCCTTCATGAGAAAATCTCTCATTCAGGAGACCAGGCTCAGGGATGTAGGGTATGCAAAATACTTGCTTAGAAGGAAAATGCACTAGGAAATTGCCTCACTACATAGAAGTTCCATGCTGGTACTGTTAATAACGTTGCTCCTGATGAAATAAAATGTGATTCTTTCACCTCAGTCTGTTGTTAAGGAAGATTTTGGGCAGAGACATTAGATGCACAGAGGACAATTACACATCATAATCAGAATTTAAGTAGGTTCCACTCTAAGACATGGGGAACTGCAAAGAGAAAGCATTATTCATACTTACATGTCTTTTGTATGTAACTTTTGAAGAGAGATTTTTATAAGAAAAGACCAAAACATAAAAGGTAGAATAAGAGTGGAAGAAAAATAGGCCTGATCCATACATGTCAGGTTAGAAGTTCAAGTGCTTGATCTCACAAGCACATACCCTTGAGAGCTCTGCTATATACAGTAATATCAGCTATTGCATGAGACAAAATACTGATGCATAATTCTATAATAAAATATTTTCTAGTGTTGAGAATACATAAAATGTAAAATAAGGGCATTCATTAAAACACACCTTGCTAACATATCTAGCAAAAAATAAGAAATATATTGTAATCATTGAATTTCTGGAGGAAAGTTAAAATAGTCAAGGCATCTTTTCAGCCAGATACATCAGTGAGCATGGCTTCCTCATAGTGAGAACAGTTCCAGAAATTTAGAAGTTTCATTGACATGTTCAAATTGATACATTATGCATTACTCCTTCCCTTGTCAGCCTGTTGCTGAGCCCAGAGTCACTTTGTGTCTCTGAATTTCCATGCCACCTTTCTCTTTGATTTACTTTAAGACAGTAAGTACCTGAGTTTGAAGAAGTCAGGAGATGCCTTCTTCATGCCTAGTACTATGGACTTGCAGTATCTTCCAGGTTCTCCACCACTATCATATTACAATTTTTGACCACAAATGTTAATTTATTGAGGCATCTTAGCAATTCTTTGTAACAAAAGAAGCAAACGATGGCCATCTCTGACGTAAAATATATTCTTAGTTTTCTTGTGACAATAGCCATCTAATGAAAATAAGAATAGCTGCATAGCCATCTAATGAAAATAAGATCTGCATCTTAGGCTTTTGAAAATTCTCATGGGCAAACAGAGGGAAATAAGTATTTTTTTTCTTGATGAAACAATGTTTGATAGCCTGCTTCTTTGCACATCCTTTGTGACTACACAACCATGTCCTTGTGGATACAAAAAGAAGAAGAAATCTTATTTGACTATAGTTTAAAGTATATTTTACCAATGTCAAATTGTGTCCTCCTGTGACAGAGCCAAAACTACTTCAAAATCTATCAGAGTCTGACAATGTATGCTCTGTAGCATTGAAAAAAAAGTGCAAATTGGGTCCTTATAACAGCAGAAGATGGGCAGCTCTCCATCTTCCATTAAGGGAACACAGAAAGCTATTTTATAGATTTTAGTCACTTGAACCAGGCTGTGCATACTTTTCTGCCCCTGTACAAAGCAGCATCTAATGACTCCCACACTCACCTGCCTCTTCCCCTCGCCTCTAGGGAAATCCCACCTGTGCTACCAGTACAATCATGATCAGATTTTGGGGCTGTGATTTTCTTCATGGGTTATGAAGTAACTTGCCAATTATCACTGCATCTATGTCCAGCTTTACTGTCAGCAACATCTGAGAAACCTTGAAATGTGTTCTGTTCAGGGAGATGTATTCAGTAAGAACTGTCATACTAACAATATGGCTTAGGCAGAGCAATTTTGGGGAAGGATTTTTGATTGTGTGCAGCAAAAGTTCTAAATCTGAGGCGGGGTGACAGGGTGTATGTGTATTCTTGGAGTACAGCTTCTGTTAATCATGTGGGAAATGACACATTTTTTGAATGTTAGAGTTTACTTCCCAAGAGAACCATTGCAGCATTCGTGTATTCCCACAGGATTTCCTGCTCAGAATGCAAACCAGTTTGCAATACTTATTTATATTTTAAATGATCTCCTGAATTCCAATTTGCAAAAGAATGTATATCAGGTCTATATTTGGAAGAATAAAAGTTTTATTTCAGTCCTTTGAGGGTGGTCACAAAAATCAACGTTACAATTGCAGGCTGTAAGATGTGTAAATTTAGCTTTCCAAAAATTGTATTTGCCACCTTTTTGCTGTGAATGAGCAAGAAACCAGAAGAGAGTTTAAAGCTAGGTATAAGAGGAAGAGCCCCTATAAAAAAGGAAATGGTAGGTAACTTATTCAACTGACTGAGGAGTGATTCCTTTAATGAGGATAAAGGCTGAGTATGAGATAGTATCATTTATCCTGGGGATTTAGGATTTGTCTGTAAACATTTAAATATTAATATATAAATTTTTTTGCCTTCTGAGTTTGTGCATTGATTTTATACTGGTTATTTCCATTATCCTCACATTTTTTCCTTAAGAATCCATTTGTCCATTCAATGCATTGCTCAGTCAGAAGGAAGGAAATATTAAGAAAGTGAAGTCAAATTGACAATAACTATTCACTGCACCCTGGGAGTACACGATCTGGAAAACTTTGCCTTTTTCCAATTTTGCAGATCACTTTGGCTGTCCTTTTTTCTTTATGTTGAACACAGGCACCACTTTATTTCAGCTCAAAAAACAACCCAGTGCCTGTTGATGCAAGCTGAGGTACATATCTTAAGTGCATTTTCTTTAGTGCTTCAACGGCATTTGTTCTTGTCACTCAGTGGAATAATATGACAGAAACAAATGACAGTGTGCTTCCTGCTTGCTAAATACAAAATGGTCTGCACACAGCTAAGAGAACACTTGCTTGTTTTGTTTTTGAAAGTGCTTTGTGGAAAATCAAATGCTAGTGAGAGACAGAACTTCTTTAACTATTTTCTGATTTAATGTAGACCTGACAGACCTCCTGGGAACAGGAAATCAATCTTTCTATCTTTTTTTTTTTTTACATATTTATGAATTTTTAGCCTTTTCATACAACAAAAAGTGACAGATACAAGTAGAATTCATATAACATGAAATAGATAACTCCATATCATTGATATACAAAAGTAAGGAACAGTACCATAAAAAATAATCCTCAGAAATATGAAACAAGGAAGTTTGTACTGTGAAAAAAGTAGTGTAGCAGTGATTAACATCATAATTGTATTCACTGTGTAGGTTGCATTTTACCAGTAAAAAATTTAAATAGAGTAAGCTAATATTTCAAATTTACATTTAAATACTTTCTAAAAAACAAACAGTCATGCAATTAATACCTGAGGGAATATATAATCATAAATACTCTACTCAGATAATACCAGAGTACTTATAATACAGAGGCTACATATTTTTATTAAGAGCTTTCAAAAGAATAGAAAAACCCCTATATTTCATAATAATTTAACTCTTTGCTTCCTAAAATTCTTGGGTTTTCTTCAGTAAATTTTTATGGAATTTAGTTAGGAATTAAATCAATGAGTTTTAAAGCAACCAGGTATGATTATTGTAGCCCAGGAAAGTGGCAAACACACAAGCTCAAAATAAATTTCATTCAAAGGTCATTAAAAATGTGGCGATGACTACTTATCTTTTGAGTGGAAATATGAAATTTCCCTTGGAAGTTATGTTCCTGGTATGCATTTCTGATAGATTGCTTTTCACGTATGAAAAGTTTACATTTTGCATTGCAACAGTGTGAAAAACTAGTTTGAAGAAGAGATGAGACTGTGTGGATTTGCAACCCAGAAGCAATTTTTTCACTGCTGAAAAATCATTCATAGATCCAGAAAATACTACAGAAGTCTAATGGAGACTTCCGAGATGCTAATTTGTTAGTATGGAAAAAATTAAGCCTACTTATTATGTGCCATGTATCCTGACAATTGTAATGAGCACTGTGAATTAGACTGTGATGGAAAATGCTAAGTACATGTAGCTAGAACATTAGGAAATTGTTTACTTTGGGAAAACAACTGTATTCTGGGCTAGGCTTTGTTTCATTTTTTGACAGAAAGCCTCAGGCAGCTGAGAGACTAAAAAAAAATAGTAACTGTGATCACTACCTTCAACCAACCTTCTCCCCTGTGAGATGTTTCACAATAAGGAGAGGCTGTTTTTATAACTGCTTGCTAGCATTTGGGTGAGAGAACAGAGGGTCATAACGCCTTCTAGATTTTCTTGCTGCCAGAAGATTTTGTAAAATGTTCCCATTCCCCTCACAGATGAAGAAGGAAAAGTGGCCGTTCTATTTTATTCATGGTGTGAGATGTCAGAATGACCTGTGCTTTCTTGTCAGGTCCCTGTGCACGTGTGTACAAAGAGCAGTGCACTGATGTCAGCAGTTTTGTAATCCCACAGACTAGAATCATAGAGCATAGAATGGTTTGGGTTGGACAGGACATTAAAATCCTCTAGTTACAACCCCCCTTCCATGGGCAGGGACACCTTCCACTAGACCAGGTTGCTCAGAGCCACATCCAGCCTGGCCTTGAACACTTCCAGAGGTGGGACATCCACCACTTCTCTGGGAAACCTGTTCCAGTGCCTTGCCACTCTCACAGTAAAAAGTTTCTTTCTAATAGTTAATCTAAACCTGCTCTTTTTCAGTTTGAAGCCATTTTGCTTTATTCTGTCTCTAAATGCCCTTGTAAAAAGTTTCTTCCCATCTCTCTGGTAGGCTCCCTTCAGATACTGGAAGGCTGTTATAAAAGTCTCCCTGGAGACTTCTCCTGGCTGAACAACACCAACTCTCACATAGAAAGCATCTATTGTGGTCATTCCAGCAAAGTATTAATAGATAAATGCCAAGGCAAGACAGCACAAAACTATTTTACACGTTTTACCATTTTACACAATAAAGTGTTCATATGGTTTCTAGTTCACTTTTTATATGATGAACAAATAAATTAAATTATATTTGCATCTCGGTCTGGATGTTCACAATGCCTCAGAATACTCTCGTTCTTACTCTTGCTAGATGTGAATATAGGAGGGCTCTTTTGGATAATTAGGAGAAAAGAATAGCCTTTCAACCACAGAAATGTAGACTTATTCTCAGAATTTTGTATATTCTGGTTGCATAACTATTTATTTAATTGTTGCATAGCAGTAATTTATAAATAATTGTCTTACATAAAGTCAGATTTTCTACAGAAAACATGCAATTGTTCTGGAGAAAATAAAAAACTTGTCAAGTTATTCCAGTCACATCATCTGCAAATTTATCTGTAAATATGTCTCAAACCAGGGTCCCCTATTCTCCAGATGTTTCATTCTTCCACTGAATTTTTTCTAACCTGAGCAGTGAAGTCTATCCAGATTTGACTTTAATGGACAATAAGTTGATGCAGAGAGAAACTAGGCATAATTAAGCCCTGCATTTTTAACAGTTTTTCTACTCATATCTTCACTCCCAAACCATTCTTTTTCATTTGTTGATTTTCCATTCCACTGCTGTCTGGCTGCAATTTGAACATTATCTGAGATAAGAGTGAAAGGTTTTTCTGTGCTAGTTCCATGAAGCCAAACACTGACTCATTTCTTCTGTATGTCAAAGTCTGAAATAGATCAAATAAAACCAGTCTGAGAAATATTTCACTCTCTCTTCTCTCCCCTCTTGGAGACATTGATGTATGTCCCTTGGGAAAAAAAATATCCTGCTCTCCCATCCGTGGTGCTGACACATTGGTCTTGTCACTGCACAGTGACTGATAATAATAATGGTTGAAATCACTTTCAGATATACTCATGAGCAAACATGGTCTAAACTGAACTTGAGACATTGTTCATGTTATAATTGCTAGAGGGAAATGGTTTTCATGGTTTCTGTTGTTACTGTTCTGTTGGGGTTTTTTTAATGTCCCTCTCTGACTGTGCAATAAAACAGTAAGAAGACTACACTAGTGACAACCACGTCAGGAAATTCACGTCTAATTCAGATTTATCTGCCACTTTTGAGATGCAGAGATTTATTTATGTATCTACATAGATAGTAATATCTATGCGTATAAATAAATAATTGCATTTCAGATTTTTCTCTGATCATTAAAATGATCCATGATTTGATCCTTCACAGAGTCCCACGCTTGTATTCTGAGCAAACCCTACCAAGCTCAGAATTTTTTATTTGCGTCTTTGGTGATTTTAACCTTGCTGTCATGTTGATTGCCATGTATACAGAGGCCTTAGCAGAGCATTAAGATAGATGTGACCAATAGAGCACTGGCCAAAACAAGACCCCTTTAGGAAGGCAGGAGGTCAGCAGAGGTGTATTGTCTTGCAGATGGTTACGATGACAATCTCATGACATCTCTTGGCAAACAGTATTTTCAAGATACTGCTAGTAGGAAAGTAAACTTTTAAATAGTGGTGGAAGTGCCAAAGCCTGAACAGATATGAGACTGATTAAGAATGCCCCTTAGTAAGTCTTAATATTAATGTGGGAGAATAAGGGTGCTTTTGTGTTTAAAAAGGTGGACAGAGGCACAGAAATCTGAGGCGCAACTCATTCCAGGTATGCCTCTCACTTCCAAATATGATTTAGTGGTGCTTTTCTAACAGTAATATAAAAATAACTGTACTCAGTCTCCATCTTAAAGTTGGGAAAGGCCATTAAGAGAACTGGAAAGCCTCAAGTTTAATAGCTGGATTGAAGTTTTTCATTTATTTAGAAGAGTAAAAGAGAGGCTGAGAAAGACTATGACCACTGCCTCTGAATATCCTTCTGCACTAAACTGCAATGAGAGGGAAAATTGCTTAAATGAATATGTTATACTGGTAAAAGAGCTCCTGAGCACTGGAGTGAGATAGAGTCACACTGGAAATACTCTTGTCTTCACAGCACTGAGGTTGTGGAACAATGTTTCAGAAGGAGGAGCAGTAAAAGATTCCATTAGTTCTTAGATAATTTATGAAAGGTATAGAGCATAATTATTCCCCATGACAAAGCATGGCATTTACAAACTTTTCAATTCTTGTACATGTGGTCCAGACAGAGCAACATGGAGAAGAAAGCTGATCAAAGGAGGTGATTGTCCTGCTCTACTCGGCACTGGTGCAGCCTCACCTTGGGTACCCTGTGAAGTGTTGAGTGTCAAAATACAAGAAAGATATGAAAGATATTACAGGTTGTCCAAAGGTGAAGGGTCTGGAGGGGAAGCTGTATGAAGAGTGGCTGAGATCACTTGGTCTGCTCAGCCTGGAGGAGAGGAGACTGAAGGGAGACCGCATCGCAGCTACAGCTTCCTCGTGAGGGGAAGAGGAGAGGCAGGCACTGATTTCACTCTGGTGGGCAGTGACAGGACCCAGGGAATGAAGCTGAGTCAGGGGAAATTTACCTTAAATATCAGGAAAAGGTTCTTTGCCCAGAGGGCAGTTGGGCACTGGGACAGCCTCCCTGGAGAAATAGTCACAGAATCAAACTTGACAGAGTTCAAGAAGCAGCTGGACAATGCTCTTGGCCATGTGGAGTGACTCTTGGGGGCGTTCCTTTGCAGGGTCAGGAGCTGGACTTGGATGATCCTTGTGGGTCCCTGCCAACTCAGGATATTCTATGATTTTTTGATTCGGTGACCCTGTAAGTATGACTTTGACATCACCCTCTATGATATTGCTGTTTCAGAGTAATCAAAATGCTTCTATTTCTAGTGCTGTTAACCTATTTTATGGATACTAAACTGTGTTTAAAATAAAACAGCATATGCAGAGCTAAGATCAGCTGTTATTCCAATTGTTTATGAGATGAAGAGGTAACTGTAGTCTTGGAGATACAGTTATCCAGGAGGTACAAGGAGCCATGAAGTTTAAAATTAAAAATAGCATGCCATTGAAGTGTGATGAAGTTATAACAGCTTTATGGCCATTTCTCCAGTAGGCTGCCTTTGCTTTACAGGCCTTGGTGTGCCATTAAATTCACTATGAAAAGCAAGCTGGGAAAGAGCAGAGAAATTTCATGTCAATAAATAAATGGGGAATTAAAATTGTTCCTTGTGAGGGAGTCAAAGGATTTGGTTAATAACAATATTAATCTTTTTCTAATTCTGCCTTCTTCTTTCCCAGCTAGCATATGGATGTGGTCTTATTTTGATGAAACATTTGCTGGCAGTAGAAAATTTAAAGAAAGCAGATTAGCATTATGTACTGCAAACACTATGGTTTTCAGTGCTTTTATACCTTAAAAATATCAGTGAGGAAAAAACAAATCAATCTGAATTCCCAGGGAGTATAGCAGTGCCCAGATTCGGGAGAATCGTTAAGTCAAAGCTTTTCTATTAACTCTGACATACAAAATTAAATTTTGCCCATACAAAAGCTACTATATTTCTTGCTGTTGAGGCATACCAGTTTTTCTTTCATACATACAGAAAGACTCGGGAAAAAATGAAGAAACAGTCTCAGTCCATTGCGAGATGACTAGAGGACAGGTTGCTTCTGGGCATTAATAGAAGTTGAAACCCAAACCCTTAGCAACCCCAGACCTGTAGGCCTCAGCTCTATGAATATGTTCTGTGGTCCCAGTTTGTTACTGCCTAAGCTTTAGGGCTTGCCCTGGGACCTTCAAGTGGCTGATGATTTTTCAGCTTGACTTTAATATTATTTTAAATCACTGAAATAATTAATTTTAAGAAATTCTTCATGTTTTGTTTTTGCTGTAAGGGATTTTACTAGACGGGTTTATTGAAGCTTACCGAGCTTTAGTTTTTAAGAAGAAAATGGCAGTCTGCAAGTAAGGCTTTTCTGTGTAAGAAAACAAACATTTCTCGCTGGCATTTGACAAATGAGGGTGTAACTGAAGAAGGCTTGAGAAAAGGAGATTTTTGAAGACACACGGCTAATTGATAATCCAATTTGCTCATGCTCAAGAGAGATTTTCATCAGCCAGTCACTTTTTGCACAAAGCTTGTCATGCATTTAACCAGAAGATTCCCAAAAAGATAACTCATTTATCTTATTTTATATTACTTTATTGATTTTATGCTATACCATATCAAATGTTATGATTACACTTTGAAAAACATCATATCCCTGTGGCTTAAAAAAAGAATTCTTGAATGTCCTCCAACAAGATAAAGTACATGGCTGAAATTATATCTGTTGAAAAAGATTTCTGAAGGCAAGAGATTATCCAAGTTAGCAAGCAATTTAACAAATTAGTATAGAATTTCAGTAAGCATCCAGATTAAATTAGTGTGGAATTTTGTATTATAACTGGGGTGAAAAAACATTTTATATCCTCATAGTTTTGACCCTTTGAAAGATCACCTGTCATGAGAGTACAGTTAAGACAATGTTATGTCCTTGTGAGATATCTGCACTAAAAAGGGACAACAGTAGTTCCTGTTAGTGTTCTGCATCTGTTAATTGTTTCTATATTACTCTGAATGAAAAGCTGTGATTAACAGGTTCATGAGTTGATATTTCACTGTGTAAAAACCAGGATGCATCTGTATCGTCTATACTGTGATAGGTCTTTGGCAACAGTCCTTTTTGTCTTTTTCAGAAGTGAACACAGATGAAAATGGATGAAGTTGTCTGTGACACCTGAGTGAGGTAGCTGCAGGTTGTGAAATCATCTCTTGTACTGAAGAGTAAGAGACGGGAAAGACTCATATTGAGACACAGAGAAAGTCTCCCTCTGTCACAAAGGTCGTTAAACAGTATTGATGAAATGTACTTTTGGATCCCTCAAAATAATGCTCATTTCAAATTCCTAAAGTAACTAGAGTTCATAGTAGGCATGCAATAAACCTTGTGTTCAAGGTGACAGTTACTTATTTTCAAAAAAGATAGGTATTCATATATAGACCAGAATTTACAGTGCATGATGTAATACTTGTGTCTGTATTGCATTTCATTACTGATGGCAATGAAGCAACTTTGGAGTACACAAGAGAACACTGACTATTATGCCTTCTATAGGTATGTACCAGGAACAGATTTCAGATTTTAAAACCCCCAAACAAACAAAATACCCCAACAAACACTCCTAAAATTTTTGGAGACAATGGTCTGAAAACCTAGTGTTCTTCTTACAAAAATGAGTGAGTTTTATATTGTAGGGTGGAAGAGACGTAAATTCAAGGCTTTATCATGATTTTGAATCATATTTAAAATAATCACATCTTGTGTCCACTGTAAGACAGGACCACAGATCAGGAGAAAGCTGTGATATAAAAGGCTGCCTGGAAAGAGGTAATTTAGTCATGTAAATTAGGGGTTTGTGCTGTGCCATTACTCCCAGATGGAAATAAAGCCGTAGAGAGCTTTTAGCCTATGGCATGCTATTGGTTATCATCACACTTAGCAAAACACTGCAGTCTCCTTTTAAATTCAATATGTGTGATTTCTTCATTGCCTGTTCTCAGACATGTAAACTGACAGATTTTTTAAATGAAATATAAATGGTCATTTAATATGAAGCTAATATTTTAGCTGTGTGTTTCCACTAGGGGACAATTAGCCTGTACATTGCATATTTTGTGTCTTCCAGTGTTTGCTGTGAGTAATAACTAATAATAAAGAGGAATAAAGCACTGAGTCTGTCTCTTTGCAATATTCTGTTTTGCTACAACAGACATGGGGAGTAGAAGATTAATTTTAATGTACCTACCAGAACAGAAAAAAATATTAAATAAATTATTTCTTTATATTGGAAGGATCAATTGTATAATGAAGCAAAACCCTCCTGCAATACTTATAGTCTTCTCAGGGTTTTTCTGTGCCAAAAATAAAAAAAAGTTTTTGTTACAAATTTCCTTCAATTGCTTTTACTGGGGTATTGTTCCTCTAGCCCTTATACATTTATTGGCTTATCAACAAGTTACACAATCTGTAATTAAAACCAAACTGAACCAAACCAACAAACCCTAACAAAATTTTTATTTATTGTAACGATTTTCTTTTTTTAAAAAAATGTGAACACCAACCTTTCTTAAGTATAAATTTTGCTTGATGTGAAAAAAAACTTACAATGTCTTTTTGAAAATGCAAGTTTTTTTTACGGAAACCTTTTCTAGTTCTGGTACTTTAGTCAGTAAGAACAATGCCTTTAGAAAAATATTTTTAGTTCAGCACAGAAAGATATGACCTAAAAGGAAGTGATTACAGCTCATTGCAAGATTTCCACCAGTGGTACCTTAGTCTTATATGCTTCCAGGATTATTACAGTGGTGATAATGACTTCATCACAACTAAATTTAGCTTGAGTTGTTATGTTTCAAGTAACAGAATGCAAGATAGATCTTATGCAAAGCTCCTTGCATATTGATGTAGATTTCAAAGAAGGCCCTGTTCTGTAAATATACCTTTTAGAAGTTAGCAAAATACAAGCTTAGAAAGTACTTAGCACTCTGCCTCCTACTTTGTCTTTTAAATGTACAAAGTATGGTAGTATATAAAATTTTATAGTTATTTTTATTTTGGGAGGATAGTACCTGATGACTAGAAAGTACAAAAAAGTGGTACTGAAAAGGTAAAAAAAAAGTTATATAAGCAAAAATGGGTCTATTAAGTTGACCTCAATACTGAGAACACATTTTTTAAACAAAGAACAATCAAGGATGGAGGTAATTGAGAAGTGGTAAAGTGAGATAAATTGAAATGTTGATCATCAAAGGTGAATGGTGTTTCATTAACATTATGTCTTTTCTGTTGAAATGATTAATTTCTTAGATGGAATTAATTCAGTGAGGTTCATCTCTCTCAATTTAAGTAAATATCTTTTGCTGTGTTTTTCAATATGATATTACTGTCTATGATGGAAAATAAAGGGATTGATAAAAGAACTAGGAATTGTATGAGAAACTGTCTAAGAAGGCTATCGTGGGTTATGCCAAAGGCATATTAAAAGGAATAACATCCCTCAGAAACTGGTTCTGAGATTGTTCCTGTTTCATGCATTCATTAGCAACGTCAGGATATGAACATATACAAGTCTGTATGTTTTTTTTAATTTGGGAGTCCTTGACACTGCCAAGATGACCAAAGTATTGTAGAAGAAGGGTCAAATGTCTTTTCTAACTGAACGGTTAGAAAATTGATGGCATAAAGTTCAAAAATCTCATAGCCCAAACACTTCTAGTCTGAAGTAACAATTAAATAGCTAGAATTAAAGGAGGGCAAAGAGACCTATCTGTTTTGACTGATCATATAACAACTATGAACCATCAATATGAAACAGCTTTGAAAAAATCTCATGAAATTCAAGGATGGAGTAGTTGAAATACTTTTAGGGTCAGAGGTGGGAATGATCATTCTACAAGACATAGGTAAAATTTTGCTGTGTTCTGATGTACCAGTAATTTGGAACACATTCTAAAAGAGGTTAGTAAAGTGATCAGAGCACTGAAACAACAGTATTATGAAGAAATATTAAAAGAGGTTGGTTTATTAGGCCCAGTTTAACCAAATAAGGCTAATACATTATATGACAATTCTTCATAATTGAGGCAAATAGAGGGAAACAAAACAATTATTGAAATGAAATATAATGTTGTAGATCAAGTGTTTAAAAATTAGTTGAGAACTAATTTGATTGAAAAGTTGAATATGATTCCTAAATTTCTAAAGAACAACATTTTGAAAAGCTGGCAGTGGAAAGGGGAAATTTCTCCTTTTCCTCTTTTTGTTTAGTTCATAAACTTAGGGAAGAGAGCATGTAACTAAAAGATACAGCTAAATATACACATTTGGCTTGGTAAATCGAGTTTCTGACATGAAACTACAGGCATCTAATGTGTTGATCTCTCCAAAGGGATCTAAAAGAAGATAGTTCATTGTCTTTTTGTGCTTGTAAGAGTTTCGTGTTTCAGAATTTCTGAATCTCTGTGAAGCAGTAAGGTCCTTCTGACCCTGGAAGTCACTTTGCCCTTCAGCTCTCTTGGTTGTGCTTTTTGCCCTTGGGAAACACAGGAGACTAGAGCTGAGGGCAGGAAATAGGTAGAGGAAACATTGTCCTATGCACACTGTATTTCCTCAGCTTTCTGGTATTTATGTTCATATGGTCATGACTGCACCAAACACTAACAAAATGTGTTAAAATGGAAGATAGAAGGAAGAACTGGGATTATTCTTCATCTCTTGTGTAGAACATGCTTTATACTGGGAATCTTGTTTAAAATATTCCTTGCTATTTCAGACAATTAGGACATCAGATTGCAGTGGCACATGCCTTTGAATCCAAGCAATATTTTTCCTATGTTACACAATGGCTGTAGATTTTTGACCTTTTTACAGGGGCTTAAAGTTAGTGAACTTGGGTCTTGGAAAGCATTTTGATGGCCAGTGATTCCTGTCACATTCTGTGGCCTTTCCAAGGTATCCAGAATGACAACTTGCAGTGGTAGACACCTGGGGTTTAGAAATCAAGTCTCCCCTGCACCTTCTGTGACATTTTCAATTCTGTCTACAAGATACCAACTTGCTTTTAAATTCATGAATTTTATAATTAAAGAAATGTAATCCAACTCTAATAATTGGATTTTACTTCTTTCAAGGAGCTTTCAAGAGTCTAGAGCAGCCCAGAACAATATCTGGTGAAGACTTATAAGCAAATTTTACTTCATGTGTTGATTGGGTATGGTAACAAAGGTACCATCAGCTTAGTCAGACATGAAAAATCCTAATAATTCTTTCTCTTCTGAGAAATTGCCTCTCTACAATAACTACAAGGTTGATGCCAGATTCAAGGCTAAGGTTAGGTGACAGACATTTGTGTCTCAGCTTTAGTTACAGAAACTCAAATCCTAAATACTGTTCAAAGTTGATCTCAGAGGCCATCAAGTCTACTGTATCAAGCCAGTGTTTATTAAATCTACATGTTAATGAGTATTAAAATGAAAATATACATAAAAAGTTTTGAAAAATTTTAAGAGATTTGCCAGCAATTTATTTGTACCTGTTTATATGGTTACAGCCTCAGACTATAAGGTATAAAATTTCTGCCTCCATTGATTAGAAAGCCAGCAGGTGACTATTGGTTTGAATGAGCTGACTTGAAGTTCAACTTTCTCTGTCAATTCAGTGAAAAAATATAGTCCTGGGTACAAAAATTAATTAGAGTTTACAAATTACTGTATAGTGCAATATCACTTCATTTTAGAGATAAGCTATTTCAAATGAATCATAGCCTTTCTGCTTAAAAGAAGAAAATCAAGGAGAAATATGACAATGTTAATGTGAAATCCTTTCTGATTTGATGATGAATTTCAGCACTCTTTTCTGCTATTTATTGTGGAATGGCAACATGGCATTCAGCAGCACAAAGGATTGAGTTGTTTCTCACCATGCTCATGTGTCATTTTGGGTGCCCAGTACAGTTTTCACAATATAGCATTATAGAAGACTTCAGGTATAGATGTTTGAGTCCCCTTGGCTGAAACAGACACACAAGTGTCCCACACAAAAACCTAATCCAAACATCTTGGGAAGGATGAAATAATTGTGATGGTAATTAGAACAGGAGTGAGAGCAATTTCAGGGCAGCTAGGGCAGGATCAGGCCCTGTGACTGACTGGAGGCAACTGCTCTAAAATACTGCTTCAGGGGAATAAAATCCTATTTCTTTTGTTGTTATTGCCATTTGGCTGAAGAAGAATTTGCAAAGGAATTATTTTAACTGAAAGGCATATTAATTTTTTTATTGCTTTTGCCTTAAAAACAATTTTTATTGAAGCAACTTTACTTTCCCATATGCATACAAATATTTATTCTCCTCAGCTCTCAAGAGCTTATTGATTCCTGGTTAACCGCTTTCTTTTGCTTCTAACACAACCTCTCTTTTTCTTGCATTCTATCAAAAGAAAAAACCTTTGGAAAGTTTGACAAGCTAGTGCACTACTGCCTAGTCTGCCTACAGTATTCTTTAGGGATAACAACATTTTGTGTTGTATTCAGATATTCTGTCTTCATAACACTGCTATATTTTAAATTTTCAGTGCCTTAAGTAGCTGATTGATAGTAATTACCTGTATAAAATACACTGGGGCTTGGCTATTGCATATGTAACTCTCTCGGGTACATTGCATACATAAACTGTTTGCTTTGAAGAGCACAGCAAGTACTGATATGAAGTGGTGTGGAAGCTGTGGTTAGAAGCAGAGTACCTGAGTCCTGTATGGTGCTTCTTTCCTTTTCCACATGGGGTTTCCTTTCCTGTTCCCCCAGCTTTTGCAAAAAAAAGCTGGCTGAGAAGGTTGCATTCTACGTAGTAGTCAGCAGCCACAGCTCCTGGTCTGTCAGCGACTCTGAGACAAAGCCATAAACAGTGGTAGTTGCTGATGGAAAAAATAACCACTGCATGTGAATTAACAGCCAGCCAGGAGGGCACAAGCCCAAGACTAATCCTGGACACCTGGACCAGTACCGTTGCACTCAAGAGTATAAATTACATGGTATTTGTGCTGAGAACATTATAAGGCAAATTCTTTTTCATTTTTGCAGATTATAGCCTTTTTTTCTATTCCTTAGCTTGAAATGTTTAGACCTGAAATCTTTTATGTTTTTAATCATCCTAGAATAGCTAAGAAATTTCTCCTCCCTACATGAACAATTCCAGCTAGAAAAAAACCCTGTAATAATCTGAATAATAAGCAGGTTTGGTAGAAACTGGTATATCTGCAGTGTCTTGTTCTCACTTTTATTTCTTGCAAAAGCAGAGAAAAGGAGAGAACTTATAAGAAGATTTCTATTTTACTGGGTTCTTGTTTTCTTTTTAACTTCAAAAAAGTTATAGTTGTTTTTGATAGCAATAGTGCTTTTCATTAAAGAAAAAGACTATTGCCCAGCAGACATTAACGTGTGTCATGAGGATAATTATCTTTTCTTAAATGTGAGAAATGTTTGGATTTGTGGCTAACTAAATCTGTCAAAGCTTGCAAAAGAGTTCAGTGTGATTTACAGGAGGAGAACACCAAGCCTTCCGAGTTCAGTATCTCTTTATTGTGCTTACTATTCTTGTGAAAAAATGCCTTTTGAAAGCCAGCATAATCCCCATGAGTAATCTCCTTAAGAAAACTTTGGCAATGTATTCCTGGCCTGAATTCTTCTCTGGCATGAATGATACAGCCCACACAGCTGATCCTTTGTCACCAAATACCTACAGACTGTAAATCACACAAAACATAAGCAAGCATAATGCTTGACAAAAATAATCCATATTTTCAAGCTAAATTATTGTTACTTTGGTTCAGCAAGATGCAGCCAAATTAATCACTGCTTTTTGGAATACTAGGATGTCTAAAGTTTAGAAAGAACTTGATATCTAAATCTTTATCTCAAATTATGCATCTATATACATTCTAGGATGAAAGGAATTAATTTGAAAACACCCTGGACTATTGCAGTTTAGAGAGCAGTTTGGAGAAGGACAGATGTTCTCCATGACACCCATGAGTAATTTTTTTCTTCAGAATTATTGCCATTGGTGTTGAAACACCATTATAATATTTAACTTAGATGCCTTACTAATCTTCAATACCTCTATCTTCATCATTGTTCATCCTGACACAGTCCCTGCTCAAATGAGATTGGTATTTTAGAAGGCAAGAGTAAATGTGTCTTTCACTTCTGTGAAAGCTTTGTGCAGTTACTGTGCAGGAAGTTTTATTTCTGTACTGTACAGCTCTTCCTGAGCACGTATATAAATGACACTGCATAGCATAACAAAAGAACTCTTACACATTTTCAGTAGTATAACAGCTACGTGGAGACAAGCTGAGGATTGTAAATTCAGCTAGATGTGAATTCACATAGTTCTAAGGCAAAAATATAGGGCATATTTATTGCTCTGGTGAATTCATTCTGGAGGTAAAACAATTACTAAATCCATAGTGTTGGCATAGATAACCGATTTTTCTTCCAATCTTACAGCAGAAAAATATCTACCCAAAAGCCCATTTTAAAGTCAATTTAGAAATATTGCAAGGGGGTTATTAGCAAGACAAGGGTGGGATTTTTTGCTGATCTATGTATCATCAGAAAAGTCACTTCAGTAATGAAGTGTTTGGGTCTAGAATCTGTACTTTAAATGTCTTTAAATTAATTTCTATTTGTATCTTGTTTTAAAAACTGCAATTGTCCCTGAAGTTTCACCGCCCAAGCAACTTTGCTTCTGCCTGGTATTGTACTTATGAACCAGCTGACCTGTTTGATACTTTATCTTGAAAATTTTGATGTAGTACATCAAAATGTGCAAGTGCACACATTTTCTAGCATTTGAATATTTCAATCTTCCTATAGAAGTGCTGCTTTGAGGTGTGATGGCTTTGTGTTGTTTGGGATTTTTAGAAGAAAAATATAATTATCTAAGTTAAGGACGTAAATACCGATTAAACACAGATAAACCACATACCTTTAGGAATTGAACACTCATCAGCTAATCTGTATCCTGATGCTCAGTTACTGAAATAATCTCTGAAACACAACTGATTAGGAATGTAGAAGTTACTGTGTTTTCCCTACCTTTAACCTTTGTGGCATTTAGGAAAAACAAAATCTTTTGATTAGAAGAGAAAAAATGGAGACAATCAATGACAAAAAATATATAACTCTAATACTTATTTTCCTTACAGGAAATAGAACAGGAAAATTGTTTATTATCTGAATAGATGATCAGAAGGCATAACTCAAGTACATGCCTGAACTTTTTCTGCTAGAAATAGACAATTTTCTTGTTCCTTAAACAAAATTTTAAAATAAATTTTAAAAGAAGAAATTCACTGGAATTAAAATTGTACTAGCATCTGTTAAGGCTACAGGCAGACCAGGTCTTGCCCCTTCTCTGATACTGAGTTGTAGGCTGATTTAATAGACGCACTTTTAAGATACCATTTGTCATATTAAGTGGTTAAATTTTGCCATACAGGTCAAGGCCCTATGATTATGATGCCTGCTTCTCTTATGTTTTTATGACATATATTCAGTTTAAAGGAGAAAATGACAAACTGATGTCAGGTGACCATATACTTTATTTTCTTACCAAAGTCTCATAACTGCCCCTTCTGCCCTCTAAGTGATAAAGTCAGACATAGAAATATTTGCAATACGTTCAGAAACTCAAGTATCTCTTTTATTAGAGAGCCCATCTAGAAAATGTAAGCTATATTATCTTTAGCAATTACAGCATTTTTTTTGCTCCCAGCTAGATGCACTCACTTATATTATTACAGATGATAGAGATAAATGAGCTTTGTACCAGAACCTGCCCCCAGTGCCCAATCTTTTTATTTTTCTACTTTCCTTTGTATCTCTCTTTCTATTGCCCTACATACTCTCTGTTCAGTTCATCTTTGCTGCTTTGCAAAGAGTACAAATAAGGTGTAACATATTAGCATATCTGATCAGGAATGCTAAATATGTAACAGCTCAGCTATAAATGACTACAGAAATAGAAATGTAACAGAAAATCAGTGCTTTTGTTTTTGTGGAAGTTTGATTTTGGATTCAAATTTATTGCAGTGAGCCATGAAGGTTAGAAATCAATGAGAACAGGATGCTAACTCCAGTAAGAAGATCAGGGTGCAGCAAAAGCACAAAATTTTTCTGGTTTCCCATGAAAGGTCTGCCAGTCCCATCATTGCATTATCCTCATTGAATTCTACACAGTAACAGGAAGAGAATATATACAGTACTCATAAAATAAATGAACCTCAAAACACTGAAGAAATGAGCATAATGGTGTCATATGAGAAAGTTCTCCACTTTCTCCATCTGCTCTAAAACAATGAGATTATCATGAATTATAATTTGCTGGAACAGGATCTCTAATCTGCATGAAGAATTCTTGTATTCCCAACAATGCAATGCAGTTGAAAAGCTGAATTTAAAGTATTTTTTTCTGTCTTGTTGTGCCTCTTCCTATCCTGATAACATTACATTTTGTGAGAAGGAAGAAGAGGAAACTATTGGAGATAGCATAAAATAAAACACTAAATACCCTAATTTTACAGACTAAAATAAGGAGAAAATACCTTTCAAAACTGCTAGTTTGTGGTATATAGTAAATATACTAAATTCCCGAAGTGCTGCTTTGACCCGATATTTGGCTGCTTTCAGCACAGTTCACCATTCAGGAAAATAACATGAATGGCAAAACACTCCACCTCACATCAGGCCACTCCATTGACAGAAGGGATTTGGAGAAAAAACAAATATCTAAATTCCTGGCTAGGCAGGTTTGTACATACACCCTGAAATCAAAGAAGGTTAGATCTCTGTACAGGGAATAACCCATATAATTTCCTTATAGTTGAATATTCTGCATGGGTGTGCACCCCAGTGAGGGTGATGCCAATGAACAGTATTCATCAGAGGTGGAAAAAATGAATATGAGAATGACCAGAAGTATCCTTCAAGATAAATAATCCGTGTTTCCTTCAAACCTTTGCACAATTTTTTTCTATCCAGTATCCCATCCCTTACTTTTAAAATGCTTGGGGCAATTTCTTAAGTGACCTGCATATTACACAGCTTTTCAAATAACTCATGGAAGAGCTGCATGGATCAGAGGTGGGGCTGAACCTGCTACACTTTAGATGGTCAATTGCTGAGCAGTATTGTGGGGTTGGATATATCCTGTTTACAGTTAAAATAATCATACTGACATATTAGCAGGGAAAAGGTATGCCATTGTCACATATAGAAATAAAGTTGTATTGTGGGAATATCTTCTTTAAAAGACACCAAAAAAAAAAAAAGAAAATGTTTTGGAAAAAACACATTTTCTGTTGTTTACATTAACTGTATTTGGAATAATATCATAACACATCTTTCTTGCAGGATAGTACTTGGTTTGAAAAACTACCTACTTGAAAAGAAAGGCCAGAAACCCCTAGACTAAACTAAATGCATTCAGCTTTTACATTTAATTGGTGTGCATTCAAATGCAACCTTAATCTAAAGGACAGGATTTTCTGTTTCATTGTCAGTTACTTTCTATCTTTCAGTGAATCTCACCACTGTTTCTCTGGTTTTCTCATTCCTGAACACAATGTGCAGCTGCTGTCGAGAGAATTAAATTACATATGCAACTATAGTGAATGATGATAATGGGGGTGAGATGAGTGAGTCGCTTTGATGTTTTCATTCAGTCATTTATATAAGCAAATTTTACATTTAACTTGGTTCCCCATAGTTTTAACAGCAGCATTTGCCAAAGAGCACTTTTAAAAGTGGATAAAGCGTAAAAAATGATAAAACTCTGGAAAATATTTAGATGGATGTCTATAGAGAGGGAAGTGATTAAAATAATAATAATAAAAAAAAAACAACAGGAGAGATTACATTTCCAATTTTGAAAAATTTCCCATATAGACTAAAAAAAATCCCCAAACCTCACAGTTATGAAAGTATCACATTTTCAAATTGAAAAGTTCAGTTTTCTCTTGGAATAGCTTCATATGTTCTCTAATAAAAGCTCTTAATAAAGATAGGATGTTTCCAATTTATAAAAATATGAATATTCCTTCTATATTAATAGATCTTAGGAACATATTTGGTTCACATTAAATTCTTAGCTAACACTTGAAATCTAGACTTGAAGCAATAAAGTATTTAAAATATTGATTCTTTTTTTCTGAGAAAGTGATTTCCTACCAGTGGCAGACTTCTGCAACATGTGACAATAAATTGCACTGCTTTCCAAGCCCAGATATTAAGTGGCATCCCTTGAAAGACAGATAGATCATTGCTGATAGGACAAGACAACAGGAACTTTACTAACACAAAACTTGACAGCAAGCAGAAGGTCTTCCATTCTGCAGTCTCTTCCATATTCCTTTTTCTACCTTTGCCCTTTTCTGTAGTAGGTGAGTGCTAACAGAACCATGTAAACTTGCATTTGAGTTAATCTGAAATATCTTCTAAAATTCACTGTACTTCAGGACTTACCAATATTTTGCAACACTGTCTGCATTGCAGGACTGAAAATCTTTTAAGGAAAGATAGTGCTGGACAATTTTGCACTGAATAAGGAGCAGAGCAGAGACACATTAGCCCTAGAGCATTCCAGGGAATTACCTGCAATTCAGAAAGGTCTAAATCTAGTTTTCCTATTTCTGACCTAGTAGGGAATAATTTTCCCTAGCTTAGTTATAAGGAAAATATTTTATTTTCTTTCCTTTATTGAATTTTAACTGTGCCAACTGCCAAAACAGAACAACAAATTTTTGTTCTTTTAGTCTTTGCTGGCTGGAATTCACAAGTTCGTGTTTTTTTTTTCTTTCCCTTTTTTGTCTTTAAAAAAAAAATAAAATTAAACTATACTTCCTTCTGATTAACTACAGAATTACCAATGTAATGAACAGGAATCTCAGTGAATTAATGTATGTTCTCGTTGTGTATGCAGATACCAAGCAGCATAAGCAACAACTCTGTCTCATATCTTACATGACTTCTTTCTTAATTACTCTACCTTCCATTTTATGATTCCTCATAAAGTCCATGTGATAGAAATCAGCAATGCATCATATAAATCAGAGTGCTCCTGCCCTGGGTACCTGTGCTCAGCATGAGAGAAGTTCTGTTTTTATTGCTGCTTCTTCCACATGGGCATTGCAGATAGAGGAGAGCATGGGAAACTACTCCTTTTTAAACTTCAGCAGAACAAAACAGCTCCATTCTCTCCCTTAAATGATGCAGCCCAATGATACTGAATTGCTGCTACACATCTTAGCCTCTTTTTCCAGAAGTGCTTTTGTTTTTAATTCCTGCAGTGATCAGATGGAAAATACCCACACGCATTTTCCGTGCCAAACTCTGGAACCCAAATCTGACTCCTGGCAGCTCCCTCTGGGTCCCCACCGTGCCCATGTTCTTGGATGCATTGAGGGGCCATGTTTGGCATAAGAACAGGGAGTGGGAAAGTCAGAGCAGGCAGATGGATGTGGACGCCCAGGGCTGCGGTGAGTCCAGAAGCCAGTTTGTCCATTTCGTGGGTGAGTGGGCAGCGCCTCGCACGCCAGACGTTTCGAATGGAAGGAAAGGCAGTGTGGTTTTGACCCAAACAGCACTTCCTTAACAACAAGTTAGACCTGAACCTGTGGATGTACGTGTTTAGAATTCCCTGATGTTCTCTTGGAACCCAGTGGGCTAGGTACAAAATGTTAGCTTTACATGGGCTGCTCTGTGGAGAGAGTAAATGACGTAACACTTATGTTGATATGTTGGTCCCATAGGCAAAGTTAGCACAATCTTTAGGAGGTTGTCCCTTGTGCTGTCCCTTGCAGGGTGAGGAATGCAAAGCTGAGCATACTTGCACCAGCCTTTGGTATCTAAATTCAGTAACTGGAAAAAATATACGTAGTTATGAAACATCTGGCTGCAATATGAACATGAAATTACACAAAAAGAATCTCAATTCTCATTCTCTGGAGGTCCATTGAGCCCCACTGGTGGGTCATAGCAGTATATTCTTTCCAGAACACAGACTCAGGACAGCAGCCAAAACAGGAGCCTCAAGTTGAGGGGTTTGTATCTTGTAATAATTAATAGCAATCTCAGAGTGAATTTCTTTTTCATTAGATTTAGTTCCTTGATTTTGTGACATGCTAAAAAACTGTGGGACAGTTTTGTTCAAACACTGAAATGTTCTCATATCCAAGGTTATCTAGTATAGAGTCCTTGGGAATGTGCACATATGCTGCATACACTACTTTACTAGAATCAATGATTTTTTAATAATTATTAATCCATATTATTTACTTATTTATGAGTTTTAAGTGCTTCTGAGTTTTATGAAGATTTTCTGATAATTTGCAGAGCAGTTAAATCAGATCACTAATACAAGGAAAAACTAATTTGGTTAAACTAGCTTATAGCAGTATGAGTTTTTTATGGTGGGAGGTAAAGCTAGTAACCTTCTTGTAATGTCAGAAAGGTAATTATTGCTTGTCAGTTGTGTCAGCATATACTGCTCTTTTGCTGTTTTTTTCTTTTTTTCCTCCTAAACCTTTTTTTAATCTTATTTATCAGATATATTTGCAAAGTAACATGGCAGCTAAAGGACCATTTCAACCTTGAGCTGAATAAAGCAGAGATATTTATGCGTCTCAGGGAGCAGGAAGATAATAGACCCTATCTGTATAGTGACAATGAAGGTGGAATATTGCACTGAGAGTTTTAGACACCTAATTTCTTGAAAAATGTAGACAAACTAGATGGAGTTCAGAGAAAAACAATGGATAATAATCATGAAGATGGAGAGATTGCTACACAAGGAAAGATTAAAAGAGACTCAGCACTCAGCTGTAACAAAAAACCCTTCTTTTTTTGAAGACACATTCTCCAAGACATATATTAATATAAACCTGCATATGTATAACTGCCATAACATTCATGGTATTTTCCATTTCATGTACCAATGGTGAACAGAATGTGGTTTTCTGCAGACCGGAAGTTAGAGAGCAAGCAATTCAGGAGCTACTGTGGGCATTAGAGTAAACTTCAGCAGGAAGACAAGTNATTCAGGAGCTACTGTGGGCATTAGAGAACCATGCAGGAAGACATGATGTCTTTCATCACTTCAGCAGGAAGACAAGATGTCTTTCCTCCATCACACCATGTTAGTAAATCTGCAAAACCTATTACACTGGTTCAACTCATTCCCCAAATAACCTAGAACTTCCTCTAAGCTTCATTCATGCAAGCTATGATACAAATGTAAGCATAGCATTAATATTTCACTTAGTAATTCAGTATCCCAGTTCCCAGGAACTGTTTAGAGCTCAAAAATGCATAAAATACATCATACTGGCTTCTTGAATAAACACTCTTCTTCTGCCCTAACATCCAGCTTAAATCAACCTGGAAGTCAGTTCTGAGATAACCCTAGCAAAGTTTTATGCTTTTACACAACAGCTGAGGTGAATGCTTAAACTTACTTTCTTACCTCTTTTGAGGAGTTAGTCCAGTCTTGCTACCTTTGCAGCCATTGACAAATTGGCAATGGCTCTGAATGGACTCAGGCAGCTCAGGCAGGACAGTTATGAGGGAATACAGCAAGGTCTGAACTTCTAGCAAAATATATCCAAAAAATGAACAAGAATATACAGTTTTATACTTCATTAAGTGTGTTTTTCCCTAATCTGTTTAAACATATTTCCAAATTCTTCTGATATATGAGACGAATTGAAAAATGCAGTACTGTCTTGCTTGCATGAGAGTCCACACCTAAGGTCCCAACCTTGTGTAAATGAGCCCTGGTTTTAGGGAAAAGGATAAAGGGCTTGAGTTTGAAATGATTACTATTCGTGGGTCTTAACATCAGAGAGGCCTGAAGTCCGTAACAGATACAAGTCCCTCATCTGCAGATTTATGCTCTGTGACATAAATCAGAATAGCTCATTGAATTTCATGAAAGGACACTGATTTTACATTTGGTTTCTACTGAACTTGAATGTTTAAAATGACGAATATGTTGGGGAAGTGACTCATGAGAATTATCTAGTGGAAATGAAGATGTTTACTGCACCTTTAAAACAGAAATGATGGTGACACATGCCACAGATTCTGTATTGCAGATAAGCAAGTAGGGGAGACTTAAATGAGACAGCAAATCACTTACATCCTAAACTGGGCACTAAATGCAGGGTTCCAGTGGTAAAAGGGAAATTGTGTTAAAGTCACTGTCCTGTGCTCTGTGCCGTAGCTAAATTGTCACTTCAAGTACAGAAATCTGATTAAATCTGTACTGTCAAAGCAATAGCTGAGGGTGTATATTTGAAATGAAAAATACACACTGTTGGTTACAGGTTTCTTTGTTTCTTAAAGATTGGGAAAAATGCTGTGAAGGAAATAGAACGCTGAAATTTTAGATTTCCACTGGGAACTCTATTACTTGGCAGTTGACATGTTTCTCATCTCCTAGAAATAATTATGTATTCAGGCCCCTCAGTTAAATTGGCACATTAAGATTTCTGACTTAGTGTCATAACTGTAAAGCAGGAATCGTGCAAGCCAGTGGCAGGTCTGCCCTTTGTGGCCCCTCCTGTGGGGGTGTTCAAAGACATGGGGGTGACACTTGTGGCTGTGCTGGTGTCAGAAGGTGTGTCACTCTCTGGCTGTGGTCTCAGATGCAGTGTTTCTTCCAGGGGCTTTTGGAGAAGAGCTGGCACTTGTGCACTGAGTAGGACAGCTTGAATAGTGGCCTCTGGGCAGGCTGAGAAGCTGTCTCACTGATGTCAGCATGTGTACCTGGCACTTGGTTGGAGAGAGAGTTAATCACATCAAACACAGAGCAGGAAGCTAATGCAGAGATGAGTGCTCCCCACTGGACCGAGGGAGTGGGAAACAACGAAGCTTTGCCATTATACAGTCATTCCCCAGCAGATGCAATGAAAGCAGGGGAACAGGTTCACACTGGATGTCTTCTGGCAGAGGAGCTTTCATGTCCTGAAACAACAAGCGGGTACAGAAGAACCACCCTGCGGAGCAGTAGCTTTGAGGGCCCTGTGGCAGGTGCAGCCAAATCCTGGTATCAACAGCCTGCTGTCTCCTCCTCCTCCCCTGGCCTCACACAGCTGCAGAGGCAGACCCCCTTCTGGCAGCTGCCACCACGGTGAGAAGCATAGGTCTGTGATGGCAAGCTGGGAGATACAAGGCATGTAAGTATGTCCAACACACTTTGTATCAGCCAGCCATATTTTTGTGCTGTCAGTCAAGGACGAGGAGGTCAGCTTGAGGAAGGGGTAGGAGTATGGAAGAGCAAGGCAGATAGGGGCAGGAGGTAGGAAAACGTTTGTTTCACTGCAGAAAACACGGCTGAAATGCTGCATGCATTCCTAATCACACATATCAAATAAATATGTTCTTGAGAAGAAAAAGAGTCAAGAAGGTCTGTGATAAGATGAAAAAGGAATAATGAATCTGTCTCATACGGGGCAACTGAAAGGCTTAGTCTTCTTTAGCCTTAAGGCTGAGAAGAGATATGGTATCTTTTTATAAGTGTATCACTGGAGAAAACATCAAGGTAGGAGAAGGGCTGAGAATCTCTAAATTGGCTGGGAACTTAAACCTAACCAACAAAGCAGTAAGGTTCCTGCTGTGGGAATAATAGGGTAAAAAACCCCTTTGCCTTGTCAGAAATGAGGGCCAATAAATATACAATGTCATGCCTTTATTAGAACTCTGTTCTTGAAAACAAAGGAGGCTGTGAAGCTTTCAGCTCATTGCAAAGGATCACTGAAAAAAGGTGAGAGAAAACAGATGCATGTTGTAGAACACTATTGTATTTTCTGTGAGACAGCAAATAACCTGAAAATTCTGAAAAAACCTCTGGACCTGGTGCAGCTAATGACATTGCAACATTACATAGGAGACAGGTACCTCTGATAATAACCACAGAAGTTTTGCCTATATGAAGAGCAGAGAATTAGATCTGTTCTATTCAGTAATAGGGGGGAAGGGGTGTATTTCAATCGTTTAGTCTTTTTTTGGTTGTTCAAGTAATTGCTAGTTGCAGAGATTAACATATGAAGCCAGCTGTGCCACAGTGCAGGTTTCCAAGTTGAATTATAAACTGAGGCACTGCATTTTAGGGATCACAGAATACTATTTCCCTGCTCTCTGTATTTGCAGCAGTAGTTTGGATTGAGGAATTGTGCTCTGATAAGAAGATGCTATGTTAATTCTAAGATTTGGCTACTTATGAAATACATCATTACAATACACAGGCAACATTAGTTTTCTTTTTAATTAAAATAGGATTTTTTTTTCTTTTTAATTAATGTAGGCAGTGTAATTAATGGAAGCTGAGTCAGGAGAGTGAGTTAGCCTTCAGCTGTTTACCAGTGGACTCAGGGCCTTATGTTCAAATGAGCTGTTTTCTGGCCAACGTCACTTAGAGCACTGAGGGTAAGGTGTAGTTTCGGTGTAGTTGCAAGTTTATTTTTTATTGAGGTTTATGGTACTTTATACCAGCTGAACCTAGGCCCATGTTGTTTTGGCATTCAAGGCAGGCAGTTCATACTCACAAGTTAAGACTTTTCTGTATAAAACTTCCATTAACGCTTGCTCATCATACAAATCCTGCTAATGCCTCTCGATCCACCTGTGTGTTTTTGACAAAGGCTGGGCTATGCTGCCAGATTAGGATGTAGCTGTTTTGTGTCCTCAAAGCACATCAAATCCTCTAGTCTTTACTCCTTTCAGTTCAATAAGGGCTGCATCAAAGTAAACTGAAGGATTTGAATATATTTATTTTCTTTCTAATTTCCTTCCATTCACGCACTCTGATCATTATACTGGGATCTCAAACTAGGGTTCGTCAAAAACAGTACACAAATGTTCATACATATTTTGCTATGCTTTTAAATTTAAAGTTCAATATTTTCCTTATCTTAATAAAGGAGATTCTGTCTTTTATTTCTTCATTTTATATACTTCCTTAATATCCGTCTTGATGATTTCTTCATCACTTCGGGGTCCTTTCCTTTCACTGACAAATTTTCCTTCAGATACACCTTCATACTCAGGACAGTATAATTCCATTTATTCCCAGGAGATGCAGAATCTCTTTTCATTCTGGTGGTGACCCAGATACTACATTTCCATCGTCCTCTTCAGTCTGTCTCTGTAAGTGTCCTGACACATCCCAGCACATTTGACAGCAATTTTCTGGCATATGCTTAGGTAGTCAGTCTCACTAGAAAGCTCTTCTTGTAGACCACAGAATTTCTAATGAAATCCCTCTATGTAGGAGAGGTTTTAAAACATTAGAGAGGAAAGGGTGTGGCTTTCTTTCTTACGCATTTTACAGGCTCCATGGAGAGACAATTCGACATCTGTGGGACAAATGCTTGAGATCTGCTTTCACCTGATGAAATGGTAGCTCATGGCCCTGCTAAAGCCACTGGTGCTCCTCATCCCAGGTGCTGCAGCTGTAATCTACAATTATTTCACTTCCTTTGCATTTTGGCAGAGGACACAGGTGCATTTTGGCAGAGAGGGATCTCAATCATCACTGGAGAAGGAAGAAGGATATCTTCTCACAGGCTTTTTCTCTTGCCAGGAGTATGGCACAGTAGTGGAAAGTAAAACTGATCTATCTTACCAACACTTTATTAGTTTAGCCCCTACAGCATCTTGATGCAGAGGAAATAATATTTTTATATGTTAATAGAGTTGAAAATATTAAGAGCTCAGCATTCATCATTTAAAGTGTCATTTGACTTTCTAAATACAGGAGGATGTTGTGGTTATTACAAGTAGTGGGGTGTGGGCTAAAGGATTTTAATGGTGCTTATTATAATAGAGAAAAAGCAGTGAGATGTTTTTATCATGCATAAAAGCAAGTAGAGTGCCTGATAGTTTCCACATTAGACCCAAGTGTTGGGGAAAAAAATGATCTAGTGAAAAATGCTCATGCTGAAATATACAAAGTCAAAAATTTTCTATCTTATATTCAGTTGCTATAACTTCTTTTAATGAGAATCTCTGAGACATGAGAATATGTCAGGAGACTTCAATCTTGCACTTATTAAGACAGCTGAAGAACGCTCCCGCCAAAAAATTCTGGAATTAATCTTAACTCTCAAACAAGTCAGTCTTTACATTTTTCAGTACACTGTTTGCAATACATCAGATATTTTCATTTTAAAACTGTAATCAGCTAAATCATGAAGGGAATTCATTTATAAAGAAGGCAAAAGTATAAAAATTACCTGCCTCCTAACTCACCAGCGTAATATGTTCAATAAGTCAGAAGTCCTTGTGTGAATCCAGAAAGCAGAAAAGAATATGTTTCTGTTAATGTTTTGCACAGGACACATTTTTCCATGGACGTACCTGCAAGGTGATTACCTCCTGTAGTTTCATGTCTCATTTACCAAGGCCTTGGAAATAAATTTGGACAAAGATGTTTTCTGCCACTCCATTAATATATGTAAAAACTTTTGTTGCCTAGCACAGTCCTTATATTTGCCCATATGTAAGATGCTTAAAGTGGTCTGACAAGATTTTGGTTTTTGCTGGGCTGTGGTCTAAGCAGGGAGTGAAGACTGCAGGCCGGAAGATGTACAGAATAAAGTGAAGGACAAAGATGGCAAGTTCAGTTTTATATCTACTGTGAATCCCTCATATTTTTTTCAGGTCTTCAGATGACACATTTTGCACCTCTGTAAGTACCTTGTATGGATTAACAGCAAGTTACATCTTCTGAGAATCTGCATAATATGCACATCTAGCATCCCTCAAGTAAAAAGAAAGGTGATTTTCAGTAGGCTTCAGGGATCTTTATACAATTTTTCATTGAAACTGACTATGCCCCGTTCCTTGATTTTTTACAGAGAGTGGCAGCTATTGTAAATCACACGGGTCGGGTCCAAATTTTGTTGGACACCTCCATGTTTTTTAGTCTGTTAATCTACAAGATAATCAGACAGCTCTGTTTTAAAGAAATCAAGAAATTTTTTTAGGGGAAGGCTCTCTGAAAGCTGGGAGGCTGCAAACATTTTGAGTTTGGAGGGAAATTAGAAATAGGTTTTAAAACAGACCTCTGAAACTGACTCTCCAAAGGGTTGAGGAAATTTTGATGGGGACTGATAACCCCTACTCTTATCTATTTTAAATACAACTATTCAAGATGCAGAAGAGATTCTGCTTTTACAGCTATGTAAAATATGGCAGTTGCAGACTGTATTAAACCTGCAGCCAATTTGAATTGTAGTATCATCTCTGATGTATGTATTGACAGCTGCAGAGTATTTATAGAAATTACAACATACAAGAACTCTTGAATGAGTTGATGTGCAAAGTAATCAAAATGACTGACCTGACATTAGATCCTGACATTAGACATATATGTATTAGCTTTTCTTAACTGATACTATCCATCTTAAATGGATGTGTTTTAATATCAGCTACTTCAGTAATAAGACTAATTTTAGAACTAGGTTCCATTTAAATGAATAAGGAGGCTCTTAAAGATATGTGCATTTTTTAGAAAGTTGTGATTGTGTTGAACTCTGAAGTAGGCCAAAGTTCCACCTTAAAAAAAAAAAAAAAAAAAAGGAAAAAAGATACACTAGAAAGAGAAAGAAAAGTATGGTGTTTAATAAAAGGTATAGGTTCAATTCCTATACAAAAATATTGTTTTTTTCCTTCCTTTGTTATAAAATCTGCTGAGTTGAACCATGGAAAGACACAGTTAAGAATATCATCCTTCTGCCTGTACTCAAACATATTAGACTTAGGTGATCTTGTGATTAGTTTGTTTAAGCCAAGTGGAAGCAAGAAAATTTACAAGCAAAATGCATAACTTTCACAGCAGGATAAGAGATGTGCTCAACTCAGTCCTTGTTTCCTAGAGGGCAATAAGTGTGGATAAAATAGAGAGGAATTGCTAAGGATGCAGTCATTCTAAGATATGGTAACATCTCTCTAGGATTATTGATGTTATTTATTGAACAATTAACAAACTGAATGAAAATACAATAATGTTAATTTCATGAAGTAAAGCAATTTCATTTAGCTATTGGAGCGAGGAGTGGAAGAATCACCTCATGTAATAGGAATAACTGTAGGTGTATCATATAGCTTGTAAATTACAAAATTAAATCTTTGCTCTAAATCAGACAAAATAGAAACTTTCATTTCTGATATTTACTATAGTATACAGATACATCTGGGGAGTAGGAAGCAAAATCTGTCTCATATTTTTTCATGAAAAAAGATAAACCAGTACATTCAACACTGGTTTTCAGAGTACCTTATAATTCTCATCATCTTTGCCTAATTAGTACTGTTTTTCAGCCAATTCCACTGTTTGTAATTGGCAAACAGCCAATTGTAATTGAACAGCCCTAAATTTAATAACATAGTCATCACTTTATTCACACGTCCCCAGGTTTCTCCATACCCATATGCTCCCTTTCCCCTACTCGTGACTAGCTTACCTCTTCAGATAAAATGAGCAAAACACCAATAGTAAATTAATTAAGTTATTTACTTTTATTATTATTTACATGAGACGTGAAAAGATTCCAAATTTCATTCAGGAGAATAAGCAATTACAGGATATTCCGCTTGGATGCCTTTAACAGGCTTAAAGAAATCCACAAAGAACTATTATTTTGATAACTCTAATGATTTCAAGTCTACTGAAACAAATACATATTTGTGATTTTCTAACAATATATTTATTCCATGATGAACAATCTAATATAAAAAATCTGATTATAGGAATCTTTCTTTTCACTGTCAATCATGCAGCCCTTGAAATAGCACAGTGATGAAATGAACTCCTTCTACTGATACTAAAAGCTGACTTTGTACATCTTTGATCCTAATTCAAAATGTGATGTTTGTATTTATATTACTTATGCAGAAGGGCTGGAGCCAGCATAGGTGAATATTGTGAAGAATATTCACAAAAAAATGCGTTCTACAAAAATAAGAAAAAAATCCCAAACCACAATCAAAATCTCTTTGATGATATTAGGAGCCTTGTATTCTCTAGAATCAGCTGTTTCTACTGAAAATGTCATGGGAAGTAAAGTTGTATGTATTCACTGAAATAGGCTCCCCCATAAAAATTGGTTAATATGTAGCTCACATCATAACTTTAGAACAGTTTTAAATCCATTTCTAATAAATGTTTATGTGTGACTGCAAGCTTTTCTTTATAAAATGCAGCAGGGCTAACCACATAAGGAAAGTTACACAAATACTTAGGAGCTTTGCTGCGTCAGGCATGAGACATTAGTGCTACACAGCGTTAAGACAGAGCTGTGGAAGGTTCCTCCTCCCCAGCTAGGAGGATCCTATAGTACAAGCCATTAAATAACACTTCAAACCTCAGCATATCTATTCAATCAGTGTTGAGATAAATTTTACTGCTGTTTGCAAAAACTGCAGAATAAGAGAGTCCATGCTCTTAAAGAATTAATAATTCATTTCAGATAATTTAGAGATTTATGAGAAAAGTCACACAAAACTGAGAGTATAATACTCATATTGTATTCTGGTAGTGGGAGGACTGTCCTTCAACACAGAGTCTAAAAGAAAAAGTGCACAGAACATGATGTGGTGTTAGCAGAAGGCACATTTTTCCATGGCATCCTGAAAGAACAAAAATTAGCAATAATCACATGCAAGATATTTAGTAAAAAATATTTCAAAAAACCAAAATGGTGCCCAAAATGTTCTTCTAAATGCAACAAAAATATAAACCTTTAACTGACAACAGAGATAGCTCAACCTTGTATTTACAAGTTTATTTGTGTGTTTGTCTTTCCAGTACTGACCTCATGTACAGAGAAATAATAGGAACCAAAAATTTGTTGGCAGAATTGAGAACAGTTTCAGTTCCACAGTACATGCACAGTGCAAATTGAACAATGCAGATTAATATAAACAAATCTAAGTATTTACAAACAAAGAGTATGTGCCAAATGATGCAATAATCTGTTTTACTTACTGGAAAGAAGTAATGACAAAATGCTGCTTCATTATGTCTTTTGACAATGACTAATGCATTATTTTTTTTTTCATGTAATTTCAATAATTTTTTTTCCTTTAATTTAGGAAGCTAAAGAATGCCCCCAGACTGTGTATGAGTAAAAAGCCGCATGTCTGGTGTGGGAATAGATACAAAATAGTGTCCTCCTAAGTATATCTGACCTGCTTGTTTGAATATGACTTTCCATACTGGAGGATTCAGTTACCAGTGAAAACTGGAGTCCATTATTTTTTTTTTTGGCATAGGAAGTGGGAAATGAAGGCTGACTCTACACAAGACCTAGTCTCTCTCTTTCCTCAGCTTTATCCTCAGAGAATCTACCCTCAAAGGAGAATATCTCACATCTGTCACTCAGTCCAGAGTTGAATGAAAGCTTAAAAAAAGCTTTGGGGAAACCCATTTGCAGTAAAAGAACCTCCAGGGTAAGGTGCACTTCCTATCTCTGCTCACTTTTTGTACATCTGGAGATCTTCCCACTGGCACGGCTCTGAGACTGTGAAGTGTCTGATATCACCAGGTACAGGCTTTGTGCCTGTCCTGCACTGAACAAAGGCATGTCTTGTGTGGTTTACTCAAGATGAGAAGCACTGTCAAGCTGCACCACCACTGGACTTGTTAGAAATGCGGTGCAACAACAACAGCCCAGCCCCAGGATAGGCCAGGATAACCATATCCAGCAGCAGGGGGTGAGCAGGGGGCACTGCTGGGTTATTCCCCACTAAACCGTGCCGGAGGCTGGGTTAACAATGCAGCAGTGCGGGCTGTCTCAGGCTGGCACTCAGACCTGAGCTCCATCTCTCTGATTTGTTTACTACTGCAGACAAAGGCATAGGGTTTAATAGCCCACAGGTAGATTTATCTTCCTGGTATTTCTCTGAATGCACTTTGAACAAATATAAATTTGTAACTTCCGGGATTGATGGGAGTTTTACAGCCAATTTCAGTGAGAAAAAAGCCAAACCAATGCCAATTTTCTTCAAATCTCACCATTCATCTTCTTGAACGGTTAAGGACCTCAAGGTTTGTATTTAAGATGTTTAGAAAGCCTTTTAATATACATGTGAAAGAAAAAACAATACCTAATAATGCAGTATCAGCCAATAACACAATACTCATACATATAGTAAACAGAATAAAAAAAAAAAAGCTCAACCATTGCTATGAAAAGGCCACATAAACATGTATAGATTTTTGTACATCTATGATAGATTTTTACTAATTATAGAAGACATTACTATGTTAATTTGTCACATGCCATTGGCAGATTGATATCTTATGGGAAAATGTTGCAATTCTTACAGCACTTGATATTTTACAGATAAGTATATAAACATTTAGCAGATTGGCATAGATTTTAAAGCATTTTGCTATATAATTTACCATATTTTACACTAAACTAATATTATATAAAATTTCAATGATGCCAGCTGCAATCTGAAATCTGTTAAATAATTGCACAAATATTATCTATTAATTATTTAAGCAAATGTTGCAAAATGCCATTTCATGAATTAGTACCATGGATTTAATTTCTTTTTTGTGTTTGACCCCTTCAACAACATGACTTAGTAAAAGCATTAGTTTTTAGTGAATACCTCTGTTGCGACAGCTGCCACATTAGTGTAGTGGTAAAAGAATGAACTTCAGTATGTGTTCAAATACATGAACAGTCCCAACAAAATAAATAGTATAAATAGTATATCTTTGTACTGAAGATAATTTGATGACAGTGTTTTGCTTGATCTCAGCCCACAGATTAACAATTAAAATTTTTTACATCACAAAACTCAAAGGTCCAGTGTCTTGACGCTAGTAGAAGGTGGTGTGCTTGAAGAAAACCCTCCCAGGTAGTTATATGCATCCAAAATAGTCTCCTAACTTCTACGAGTCCATAGACAGGAGAATTTCTCAACAAGAGATGGAGTCTTTGCAACAAATAATCACTGATTTGTTTTTACTTCCTTGACTTAGCTGGTAATTTGTGGAACGTGCATAAACTTTTACCTTTAGCTCATAGAAGACAAGAAGGAGAATGATATCCACTTTACAGTCTTAAAACCACCATAATCTTGAAGGCATTAATCAAGTTATAAAATATTTGGGTTATGTTTTATTAAAAGCATGACAACAAAGGATAGTAAGAACTAAATTATACACCAAGAAATACCATGCTATGAACTTATGCTGTCATTTTTTACCAGTACTCTTTTTATCTGTCCCTCTAGTTTTCCTACTCTCCTTAGCTCAATAACACACTTGTTGCATAACTGGCCCTGTAAAATCAACTCCAAATTAAGTTCAAAACTTTTCTTAGTACCTCTTCCTATCTTTCTTCTGAGCAATCAAAAGTTACTAACTCTGTAACTCCTGGTTATGTTGATGACAAATTTTAAACTTCACCTAGTATAAAATGGAGATTTAAGCCATATATTAGACTAGCCAGTAGTTTTTTAGCTAAGCTTTTACTACTACTGCAAGGTGCTGCATATCTTGCAACAAAATTTGAAGAAACTTGGAAAATAATGAGGTTTCATATAAATGTTTTTAAAATCGGCAGCTTCAGGAAAAAATAGGCAATAAATTTTGTGTGTAAGTCAAAACTCTACACTAAAGTATTGGAAAATAATCCTGGATTTAGTGGTTCAGAAACATGGGGTGAGACTCAGCTTATATTTTTATTGGCTGTGATTCTATCCACAAAACTATAGTGTGAGTTGGTTGGTAAAAGAAATTGGAGGAGTTTTTTTTATATATATATAATTTTTTCATGGATTACTGTCCTTTTTTTTAAAAAAAAACCCCTCTATATAGTAAGCTCTTGTCAATCTAAACTATGAAAAATGTTGAACTGGATGGCAGTTCACTGTATTATGATCTAATTTACTATATTATCCTGTAGATCAACCTATTTGGTAAGCAAATTATTGTCCTAAAATTCTGGTTTATTGTCCTAAAATTCTGGTTTAGAGCAGTGCATCTCCTCTAATTATTGCAGTGGAAACTCACTTGCCAAGAGCTTATGAAGCTAATCAGAGCTGAACTTGAAGCATTGCCCCATGCTTCTTGTAAGGGCAAGACACACATTACTCTGTGGAAGTAAGCCTAAAACAGTCGAGAGAGATAGAACTGTTCCCCAAAGAATTATTACTTTTCTTATTTACACACACAAAGTTAATGGTACCCTCAGTTTCCCCTTGCTTTGGAAGAATGTCCAGGAAAACTTTAAGTCCCTTGGTACTTCACACCAACACATTTCATACTCACAGATTCCTGTTGCTTTATGCAGCATTTGTTCTAGGGTTTCATTTAGGGTGTGTGTTTCATTAGGCTTTGTCTGTGCCCCTATGTCTTTTTGTCCCAGTTCACTGACATGCCAAGATTTGTCATTGGTTAGATGAAGGAACATGGTTGGCACCGTTTCTTCCAGCAGGGCCATGCATTTTCTAGTCTCTGACCTTGTTCATTAATTTCTTCCATTGTGGAATATATCAAATTCTTTCCATTCCTTGTTATAATAAAGACTATATGCATTTTCATAAAACCTTCAGCCAGTATCTCAGTGAAATACAAAGTAATGGGAAGACATGGATGATATATATATGTGTTATAATGATACAGCCCAAAGATACATTGATAGTGTGATGCTATTTTCACATTAGCCATTTTCTCAGAACATTGGCTGAGCAATGGTTATAGCAGAAGCAGAATGTGTTCAGAGAGGGATAACAAAGAGGGGAGAGACACAAAGAATTTCCTTCATACTGNCAGAAGCAGAATGTGTTCAGAGAGGGATAACAGAGGGGAGAGACAAAGAATTTCCTTCATACTCCAGACATGAACAGATCAGGTTTGTTCTGTACAGACAGAGGCACCATCCTTCCTCCATTCCTAGGAAGTAATGCCATAAGGCTGAATTTAAAACCATCAAATTTACTGAGGTGATTACAGGAGAGAGGCATTGGTTTTATTTAGAGTACACTTAAGTCCCATTTACAAAGATTTTTCCACAACCACGATGTGCAAACCTGAAGTTTTTCCCATGATCCTATAACCGAGGAAAGTTAAAAATAAGGAAGTAAATATTATAAGTGCAATTTTAAAATCATAAAGGATAGGAACACTAGAATAGTAAATGTATCTTTGCAAGAAGAGAAAAGGAAACATAGCCAAATGAGTTTCCACTTAACCTTTCTTGTAATGCATGAAACAGGCATAAAAACAAAAAGCTATTCAAAAGGCACAAATAAAATTCCTTTCACAAGAAATATCTTTAACTCACAGGACTCATGGTCATTTCAACTCATCATATGCAAAGGAGTTGATTAGACTCATAAAATAATTAGCCATAGAGAAAAAGAGAATCTAAGGCTACAATGTATTTTAAAATAAATAAGGGTGTATTAAGTTACTTAAACAGGCAGCTGGTTATCCGTGTTTCAGGGCAGCACCTTAATATTAAGATTTAGAACACAATTTGGCCTACAGGCAAGCATTTACAGGGTAAATGCTGAAAAAAATCTTATTTTATTATTTAAGTATGTGCCTTCAGCACACTGACATAGTGTATCTACATTTATTCTTTCTGTATGGTATGAGAGGAGCAGATGCCCTAAGTAGAATGATCACTAATGGCAAGTAGGAATAAATTTGGATCATGAACTGTTGATAAGGTAAAGTCCTGAGTAAGTAATTCCAGATCCATACAATATGGAGGTATCATTGGCTTCAAACAGAGGATAACCATGGTGTTCAATCAAACTAATTAGCTGTGCAGAAAAATGTCCAGGCTAATTAACTTTGGCAGAGTGCTGTTTCAATAAGACTATATTGCTATGGGAGCCTAGTTACTGTGCCTGTGCTAAGCAGACACAAGGTCTGCTTAATATTTATGATTCATTAGCTTTTTATACTATCTGGTTGCCAGGAACCTGTATTTTCAGGGAATTTGTTTCACTGCTCTAAGTGTGTGTACTATGGTATGCAGCATCCAGATGCAAATGACAGGCTGATCTACTCGACACCAGGACCTTCAAAGCGTGGTCTGACCAAGCAAACCAATTCTGAAAGATCCATGAAGGACAATGCCTAAAATCAGTCTGCTATCTACTTAGACCTATACAAACCTAAGAAATTTGTAAAGGAATCTGAATCTTCATCCTCAATCCTCTGGGGAGCCAGTTAAACCTAAAAAAAGTTTCACTGTCCTGCCTGGATTTCAGACCTTCCCACTTGCAAGTTGAACTCTTTCCAACTTTCAGACTCCTTCACTCTTGGAATATATTGCTGTAGTTATGGGCCACAAGTAATCCTTCAGAATAACTATTACACTATGTAACATGGCACAATTTGATGGGAATATTCTTTTTCTTTCTCTAGCCATTATGTGGTGTAGATAATAGGTAGTTTTGTCACTGTCAGACAAGCGGTTTCCCCTCTAGAAGATCTCTTTCAGCTCTCAGAAATTCATTCCTTGAATTACTTTCTTCTTGCGGGATGAACCCTAGTAAAACTGAAATGTCAAATGCTAGCAAGGAGAGATGATATTTTATCAGGCACTTACATCACAGTGACTGAGTAAAACTGAATCAAGTATATTTTTCTTTTTTCTTGCAGATTGTTGGCAGCTTGCTATTAAGAAATGCTAAAGATGAATCATAAATGGTGAACAGACCTTACAGCTACCCCCAAACAATGAAGACAGCAACAGACTGGTAGGCAAGAGCTGGAGAAGACCTGTGTGGGTATGCAGGTCAGCCTTCTGTCAGTGCACAACTACTCTCTACATTTCATGGGCTAGAGAGGTAAAATTTCAAGGGGAAATAATGATTTGCCTTGCATTTGTGAGAACAACAGAAGTATTATATTCATTATGTCTCTGACTAGGCTAACTGCAAGTTTCAGTGCACTGACCTGGTTTTATTAAGGCAAATTCTACCGAGGCTACCACCAATAGAGCTCCATAGAAATGTTAAGACAAAGGATGAGAAAATCTAAATATTTCAAGAATTGCTGTTTTCAAAAGAAAGATGTGTGTAACACTGTGTCCGTGTTCCCATTATCCATGTTCCCATTATGTTCCTAAGAAGCTGCATAGTGTAGGCATATGAAGAACACTATTATGAGGTCTCATAGCCTTGCTTATTGTTCAGAATTGACAAGGATTCCAGATTTCTTGGTTCTCTTGATTTATAAGTAGGAGCTGCTCAGCCTTGGAGATTCTTGGCTATTGGAATCCATAATACAATCCCAGGAAACAGACCTCACCCCAAGGATAATTGAAATATTTCTTAGAGGTCTCTGTGTGAAACATGCAATAGTTTCTGGTACATTTCCGTATAAACACAGGAGTTGGTGGGCTGGTAACTAGAAAAAAATCTTATTGTTTTTAAAATTTTCTGAATTACAAATTAAATGCTGTCATTTTAATGACATTTTAATTCAATAACCTCCAAGACAATGTACTGGGATACTGAGAACATGGATTGGAGCAAGAGGATGAGCCTTTCTTGGAAAGCAGGAATTCATAGAAGAGCTTAGACACCCCAACAGGATCACTTTGTATATTTTCATGGCAGGAAAGACTAATAAAACCTTTTCACTTAAGGTTGAAGGAGAAGAAGAAGAAGAAAGAATTTAGAAAGAAGGTGAAGAAGAATTTAGGCAAAAATCTGATCAACTCAAACTCATTCAGAAGTCAGGGATGAAGCCTAAACTGGTCAGCTTGGTTCATAATAAGTGGAAACAGAGGGACAAAAAATTTGAGTATAATGACTTATTGGCAGCTTTCAGGGACTGAAGAGAGAAGCAGAACAATTACTGTACATAGGGATTTATATACTAAGATCATCTGTCCTCCACTGCCTTCTATATCTTGTGATGATGCCAAATACCACAGACTTTCTGAAGACATCCAAGTTCTTATCAAAGTGCTATGTGAGATGTATCAGAATCACTGGATTTGGAATTCCCAGAGGAAACAGTCTGTCACAGAACTTTAAATTTCTAATTCAGCATAAATGTAGAGAGAGAAAATATGACTAAGAACACGTCCAAAAAGGATTTTGTAGTATATCAAAAGTACATGATATTGCAGCTTCACTCTTGGGTGAAATATAGTGCTCTTGGTAGAGCTCAAGCTGGATCACTTGACTGTTCTTTCTATCCTTAAAAACTGGCTAAAATTTATGAGGCAGAACAGTTCCATTCTTGGAGCTACTAGAAACATTTTCTGGAATGGAATTTTGCTGATTTGGTAACCTGAGAGGTCAATTTGATGCATTTTTGGAATGATACATATAGAAAATCTTAGCCATTGCCATTAATTTTAAGGGTAAACATGTCAGCAGGTTGGGGAGGGGATATGCACTTCTGGGTTTGTCTCTTTGACACAAACAGAACAATAAATTAAAAATTAAACCAGAACCATTTAGAACAAAATTCATTCTTTTAGGGTCAATATGCAACTCCATTTGAAATGCCTTGCTCTCAATAGAATGCATTTTGCAATGCATTATCTCAATAAATACTGTTGGAGGTCTGAGTGTACAGCTTTTGGGGATTTATTCTCTTAAGTACAACAACTTGATTTTTGATTCATGTATTGAATATTGCTATTGATTCTATGAATTACATTGCACATTTCACATTAAAATAAGAAATGAAAATGCTGCCTTCTGTCTAGGCCATGGGAAAAATGATCAAGTACATTTGTACATTATTTGTACAAATACAATGTACAAATGTCATGGTTTGACGCTGGCCCAATGCCGGTGCCTCCATGAAAATATATTTTCTTCAACTAACTGCTGTGAGATGTGACCAGGAACAGAGCAGAGCAGGCTCAAGCTTAGAAAGAGAGGGAAAAAAACTTTATTAACTTACACTAAAATAACAGAAACACACAGGAAACTAAATGAAGACTTTAAAATTCTTTCTTCTCCCACCGAATTTCTACCAAACCACAGTGAGACAAAACCTTGGAAGCCTGATTAAGTTACCCCCACTCAAATAATCAATTCTCAGTCCATCAGGGGAGAGAGGAGTCTCTCTTGTACCACAGTCCTCCCCACGAAACACGGTTGAAACTTCCCATGTTTCCTTGTCACACATGGCACTGCCCAGAGAAAATCTGCCATCGTGACATGCTCCTTCCATGTACAGTGCTCTCACCACCGTCCATGGACCGAAACTGCTCACAG
>VZSE01002020.1:2727658-2899999 GCA_013398275.1 Promerops cafer | reverse complement strand
CCCCCCTGCCGCCTCCTCTGCCGGCACAGGCTCGCTCGCTCTCTTCCTCTGGGGGGGGGGGGGGGGGGGTGGAACAAAAGACATCTCGGTATCTCTCCACCCCTTGGTCCTGCAGGGCTGGCCCGGTTCCATTCCCTTCCACCTTCTCTCTCTCTCCGGGGCTCCGGCCTACCTCAGCCTGGGCCTCCATGGCTCCCTTCCCCCACCCGCCCTGCGGCCGGGGGGGGAGGAGATGTGCATCTCCAGGCTGCCGGGAGAGAAAGAGAGCGAACTCTGGGAAATCTCTGCTTTTAACTCCGTGTGTTCTCAGAGGTGACTCACGTCTTCAGTGGTCACACCAGGTGTCAATATTCAAATCTGACCACTGATTGGTTTGACTAAAACTTCCCAAAAAAACTCACTTCCTCTCAAACTGAGACAACAAAAAACACTGTAATGACATATTTCAAATGTGGAAGATGATTAGGAAGGAGAGATATTAAATGTCTTATCAGAATGATCACATAATATCATTTACTATCATCAACCCAAATGGTGGTGTCAACCACTGCAAGCCACTAATCGGTTAAAAAGGAAAAATGTAGAGAAGAGACAGAATAACAAAAGAAAAGGATCTAACTCAGTTTTTGGCAAAAACATTTATGTTGAAAAGCTCTATTTTTTTGGAGATTCCAGCAAAGAAACTTCAGTAAAATTTTGAAAAGTAGTTTCAAACTTCCTTTGAGTTTGCTTTTATTTGGTCTCGCTGTAAAGTAGGTGAGAACATATACAGCACTTCAATGAGACTGACTACATCTACTAACAGAAGAAAGGATGATAATTAATGAAATTAGTGATAACATGAAAGCTTTTCACTCAGGAGAAAGTGCATAGTAGTAGTAGTAGTAGTAGTACTTTACAAAAGTGACCAGGGCAGGACTCTGCAAGGCCTGTGCATGAAAGTCCTTCTTCAAACCTGCTCAAAGAGAATTCTATGCCCAGACTGGAATATTTGCCCCCAACATAAGAAGGACATGAACCTGTTGGAGTGGGTCCATAGGAGGGCCACAAAAATGATCGTATGGTTGGAGAACCTCTCCTGTGAAGATAAGCTAAAAGAATTGGGGTTGCTCAGCCTGGAGAAGAGAATGCTGCAGGGAGACCTTAAAGTACCTTCCAGTATCCAGAGGGGAAAAGAGAGTTGGAGAGTAGCTTTTTACGAGGACATGTAGTGATAGGACAAGGGGGAGTGGCTTTAAACTGAAATAGGAAAGATTTAGATTGGATATTAGGATGATGGTTGTGCTTGTTGTTGTTGCCGTTATTGTTAATGTCTTTATTATTATTATTATTATTACTACTACTACTATTACTATTACTATTACTATTACTATTACTATTACTATTACTATTACTATTACTATTTACTGTGAGGACTGGAACAGGCTCCCAGAGAAGTTTTGGATGTCCCAACCCTGGCAGTGTCCAAGTCCAGGTTGGATAGGTCTGTGAGCAGCCCCGGTCTAGTGGAAGGTAGTCCTGCCCATGGCATGGGTCTGGAATTAGATGATCTTTAAGGTCCCTTCCCTTTCAACCCAAATCATCCTATGATTCCTTGATAATTCATCTATGTACCTACTGGAATAAAGTACAAAGACATGCACAGCAACAGACTGTGTCAGGATTGTGCAGGTACCTATGACAGTCAGACTTTGTAGATCCCAGTCAAAAATTATTCTATTGTAAATAGCCCCAGTGAAAGTACAAAAAACATCAAAGATATTATGTGTTATTGTATTACAATGGGAAGCCTTCTAACTCCACAAGATAGAAAAAGTTAGAGATTGTATATATCACATTCCAGTTGGATTGACTCCATTTTCACTGATATTTGAACATTTTTTCCATTCAGTTGGGTATTTATTTACAATGGGAAATTGTGTAATATCCTCAGTAAATGGAAAGAAGAAATGTAAACTGGGAGCTGGAGCAAGACATGAGGTGGAAAGGACTGCATGTTGAGTATCTTTGATTTAAAGCTGGGTGAATGCAGAATTGCCAAGAACAAGTAAGGCTGAGTGGCTGAAAGCACAGTAAGAAATCCAGGGGGAAAACAGTTAGTGTGTTCCGTGTTGCTCTGGTTATTTGCTAATTTATTTAAATAGGACTACTTCTCAACAAGAGAAACCATATTTACATGCTATAAATTATGGACGGTAAAATGCAAGATGAAGGGGTTTTTTATTGTCAAGCCAAATGTTTGAAATAAGCTAGCTACCTATCCAAGTACTAGTTGAAATACAATTTTACAGAAAATAGCATATCTATAATAGGATAGAGGCTTTTTGCTTAACCCCAAAATATTTTATTCTAAGGCTCATGAGAACTGGAAATGCTTGATTTGGTAAATGGCATAGTATGAGATTTTCAGAAAGGAATTTTTGATTTTGTGTATCATCTTGTGCTCAAGTTGGCATCAATTTTAGAGGAAATTAAAACAGCTTAAATAAAACATTTCTTGTCTCTAACCATTGTAAAAACTGATCAGGCAAATCAAGAAACAAAATTTTAAAAAAATGTTAAATGCTATAATTCTGTGATTTTTGAGGTCCCATTTTGCTTTGGTCCAAATAATAGAAAAAATTTGCTCTACCAGAAGGTCCTTAACTTTCTGAAATCTTTCAAGGATACATACATTCCAACTGCAAAACAAAATATGCATCTTGACCCTACTTCTAGTCATTCTTGTGTTGCCGTCGCTGATCATAACAGCTTTACTACATGAAAATATAGAGAGTGGTGTCCATACATGCTATAAATCATAAGTTTCATTCCTATTCTGTGCTGGTTGTTGGCAGAAAGGTGACATTGTGCAACAAACACTTTTCTTATAGACGTTTAGAGTTTTTTATGTACCCAGAGGTCCATGCTGAAGAGTTATTGACATTATTTTTGTTTGGCTGGATTTTTTGGCATTTGTTTTCCTATTAATACCTGTTTTCTTAAAAGTAAAGTTGTCCCTTTTGTTCTGGTCAGCAATTCCTTAGAGATTCTAATTAAGTCATGCCCATTAAAGCCCATTAGATGCATTAGATGGTGTTAAAAAACAATTTGGTTTCCTTTCCCAGTCCATGCCAGCATGCTTACCCAATTACTTCCACAGAGCTTTAAAGATGAAATTTTCAAAAGCATCAGCATTGGCAAAATGCTGTTTTCAGTAAGTCAGTGGTCATCCCATTGACTTCAAATCTACGAGAAACAAAATAGCAAATGTCCTTGTATCTTGAAAGACCTAAAGCTGTCTAAATTATGGGAGAGCACTGTAACACATTACAGCAATACCACTAAGCTAATTAGTTGCTGCTTTCAGTGGTTTCTTATGTCAATATAATTCAATTGCTTGAGAGCCTCTTCCCTGGTCTGTTTTTGGGGAGTAATGGAGACATTTTTATTATAACTGATACTGGCAATGAGGTCTCAGAGCTAACTTTATGAACCTCATTTCTTGTTTTTTTTCTACGGAAAAACTACTTTTAGAGACAGAAAAACAAATATTGGAACTTATGAGCCTGTCTATTAGGGTGGAAAAGAAAGTAGAAGCAGTAACAGAACACTTGAAACCATACATTAAATAATTTACAAAATATGAAAGGAAAAGTAAACAGCCAAGACTGGAGTAATCTCACTGCAAAATATAGAAAGCCACATCCCAAATGCTTGTCTGAGTGTCAAGGATACTGTTCTTCTAAATGTCTTTCAGTATCCTACTCATTTTTATTTTTGCTTTTAAGTTAAATACTGTTGTGATTTTGATTTTTTTTTCACACAGTTTTGAGTTTCAATATGGGAAAGTTAAAGCTCCTTTAATGATGGCATTAAAAAAAAGCTTGTTTTTATATTATGAACATTTTTTATTGTTAGTATTTTGAAGCAAAACAGCCACATTCCTGATAACCATTGTTAGAGACTGGAGCTAGGTCTTGTTCAGGTAGGATCCAATATTTAAGATAAGCTGACTCTCATAGTTCTAGAAGGTTCCTAAGGAAGGCTTTAGAAGGGAGAACAGATTACTGTTATGGCCCCTGGGAAGAAACTCGGAGCCCTCACTCAGCCCCTTATTGTTGTTAAGCTTTCTAGACAGCCACTTCTTTGTGGATTTAATAAATACTGACAAATCGACTAATTTTTGTGACCAATTGGCAAAGAATAAGCTCTCTAAAGGGCTGAAAAATATTAATCACATATATTTAAGTAAGAGAAGAGAAACATATTTGCCCATTTTGGCTCTGCTGGTGATAATCTCATTCATTAGCTCATTCAACAGATCATATCCAAACCTTGGAGTCCTCATTTACCACTCCTTGTAGGCTGGTGAATCAGTGCACCACTGAAAACTGTGTCTGGCTATGCTGATATGTTAAGCAGTGAAATGCAGCAACAGACAAACCAACATAGGCTATGGCAGCACCTCAACCCTTGTGGGGTGTCCTGTGGCAGCACAAGGGACTCCTGGCACAGCCCTCAGGTGGGCACTCCCTCCCTGAGCCCCAGGGAAGTAGCTAAGCACTAAAGTGTGAGGGAGCTTAGTGCCACGTAACCTGTGGTTATATGTGATTTACAAAGCTGGAAGAACAATCTTGTTAAGAGGAAAACAAGGAAATAAAGACAAAATAGCTACTCAATAATAGGTATGAGGTGTTAGGCAGTGTGCCAATTCCTTTCCATCTGTATTCAGCATCTGTTGACTTTTGCACATTTTTTTTGTGTTTTCAGCACTTTTCATTGATTACAGATTTAGATGCTGTGATTTCTACCAAGTATGATACCAGAAAATTGTCAAAATATTTGCAGCCAAATGCACACCCCTTCAAAATTCCACAGCCTTTAAACTCCAAAGCTTACAGGCAGAAAAGAAAATGAAATATTGCTTAAATTCACAAAAGGTTCATTTTGAGTGCAATATGATGATGTTTAGATTAGAACTTTTAGATTGGTTATCCAGCTAAAGATAAAGAATTAATATAAAAGTAAGTTGAAAATGGGGGAAAGTTAGGGAAGACTGCATTGTAACTACTGGGATCAGTCAACAGACTGAACCTGCTTCCTCCCCCATAGGGACACCTGTTGGGTAAGAATCACACACTGTGCACACTAAATACATTTGCTGGGGATTAGAACTTGTCTGTGTATTGTTTGAATGTGTTTTTGCAGTCATGTACCATCACCAAAAATTCTCAAACTTTAATCTTTGACAATTTTATATTAATAAAGATTGTTATTCTGTAGACTGTTAGTGCAAGTCCTTCATGGGTGCTGGCACTCGCCGGCAGCAGGTAGCTCAAATAAGGTGGAAGACCCACTGAGGCTCTTATGCTGTTGCTGTGTGTCCCTAATTAAATCAGTCGAACAACCCTCCAATCCAGCAGGACTGTTCAGTGAAAGGTTCCCATATCAGGACACTGACAGACTTGGTCAGGCTCAAGGGTCTTGGCTTACTTGGGACACTGACAGACAAATCAAATCCTATGGGTTAAAGAAATCTCCCCTTTTCACGTGACATGTGTTTCAGATTTTCCAAGGTTGATCAATGAAATGATTTCTTTTTTTCCAGCCTGGAGGGAAGATAAATTGGTTTTTGGCAATGGGAAAACTAAATGAGATGGGAAACATTTCTACATCAGTAGAGACAGACAGGACAAAAATAAATTGATGTGGTACCTAGATTGCAATGTACATTATAGCACTTAGATGATAAAGCAAAGGAAAAGCTTAAGGGAAGACAGTAAGAGACTATTCTGAATATACTGTTGAAGGAGATGAAGTCAGTTTTCTGTGTTTTTTTTCTTTAAGTAATTATATAAATACAGTAAAAGACAATGCAGAAGAAGCAGGCTGTTAGATCATAAGAGTATGGACACAGAAATGAAGGATCTCGTCCACTTAATAAGCAAGCTCAACAGGGAAAATCCAGCAAGTTGTTTTCTTCAGGTTTTATTTCTTCCTTCTTAAGCTTTTAATGTTTTGTTGCTATTGTTCCCTGTCTATAAGACTGAGCAAGGACCTCAGTGAGATTTGAAGCCCCTGTAGATTTTCCTGCTGGCTCCTAAACTGAGTATAAGTACAATATTCCCAGGCTTATCCAGCTCTGCTTTAGAAACCATTTGTAATCCACACAAGAGCAGTAAAGAAGAAACATATACCATATTATTACTGGGATAATTGCTGCCTGGCTAATCTCAAATTTCATTGCTTCTGGGCTTCTTTTCTTATTAGCTGTGAATGTTTATTATTTCAAGTGATTGTATAAGTCCTTCTTGCCTCATCTAGCCCTCTGCAGAAAGAACAGTTGTCCTTGACTTTAAAGCATGATATATCCTGCTTCATTTACAATACATCCAAATCCACTCTAAACAGACTTTCTGTTTCTTGGTGAGGTGCCAGTGATTCTGAACATTCAGATCCTGCCAGCTATTACTATTGTCAATAGCCAGCTTTCAGGACGAAAGACATGCTGTAAAGCTTTGAAGTAGTTGATCAGCTATGCTCAAGTGACTGCTGTTCCCTATATGGATGGAGCTTGGATTCACTGTGCACACTTCTCATTTCAGTAAAAAGTCAGAGAAAGAGATCTCAAAAATGTCTGTTAATCTCCAAAAGATAAAACAAGGTCTACTTTCTGGTGCTTACATGTGTGGCTAACATCCTCTAGCACACCCTCAGCTCCTACTTCCTCTTTCCAGAGAGCAGACACTGTGTTGCTTATTTCCTCCCAATTTAATGCACCCATGTTGGTAAACCTGCATTCCGTAGTGTCCGAAATCCAAAAATCCTTTCTCTAGGGTGAGTGCCCTAATTTCTAGTCTGAAAACTTCTCTGTTTCTTACTTTCTAGGTCAATTTATATTTAATTATTTTGGAATTGCCAAAGTTCCAGATGGAGGGGTGCCTATTACAAACCACACTACACCTGCCAGTTGATTACAAGCTCTCCAAAGACAGGACAGCACAGGACCTATTCCAGGACAAGATTCCCTTCCCTTCCCCTTCCCTTCCCCTTCCCTTATGCCTGTATTGCAAAATACTGAACTAATTATCATTACAAAGTTCTCATCTTCTTAATTGCATCTAAATGTTCACTACTGCTCTAATTACTCAATACTGGGGATTCTAGATATATTTTGGGAAGTGTAGTAAATATTTACAATTTTTCACGTGTCAGACAATTCTTCCAGAGAAGAACAGAAAACTATTTCCTACTGGAAACAGCTCAGAGAAGGATTGTCTTTAAACTCACAAAATTTAAGTATTCATGTGCTTTGGTGGTTTGAAAACAAACAGTAACAAGCAAAGGAAATGCATTCCTGACAGGAGGCGTCTGTGAGTACTCTGACATTGAAAATTCAGACTTCTAATCTTTCTCCTTTCTCCTTTTTCTTTTTCTCTTGTACACAAAAATTCTAAAATTTAATGGCACTAAGACGGTTCTCCCAGTTTTCTTTTACATATTTTTTACCGATTTTAGCTTATAGGAGCTAAAGAATTGTCTATTTTTGCACCTCTTTTACTCCCATCCTGTCAATGCTATATACTCCTCTAGTGGAAGTATTTATTCAGAATCCTTTGATAGGAGGTTCTAAAGATGTGGATGTCAGGGAAAGCTGAAGCATCACCATAGCATTATGCAAAAATATCTATTGTAATATAAATCCCTATGCCACAGCAATTTTAGCCTCTCATTTAGTCACTTATAAAAGATGTGCTATAATCATGGTGAAGGCATAACTTATTGTTGCACTGATGGATTCCATACAATCAGTGCATTGTAAAATACGATGAAAATCAAGTTTTATTCTGGCAATTCAGCATTACATGACAATAGAGAAACTGCTCCCTTAAATCCTTAGTCCTTTTTTTTTTCTCCCTTAAATCCTCAGTCCTTTCTGAATCTGCTTTTCCCAGAGGTTTTGAGATGCAGCCAAGTAACATCCACTGTCCTTCTCAGGACCTATTCTCCATCTGACTAACAGAGCATCAGCTGGCTCGCTGACCCTTGCCGAAAAAATTCCCCCGATGGATCTAAAAGTATGAGTCCCAAAAAACTCCAACCCATCATGAAACAGTATTCATTTTTCTCTTCTGGAAAGGGAAGGCCACAGATGCCAAGCTGGGGAAGGTCTTCTTTGAGAAGCTGCCCCTCCTTCTTTGGCAAGCTCCCAATGCTTCTGTCCTGGCATCACAGCAGCCACTGCTGGCTCACACCCAGCTGCCTTTGCCTGTTGGTCTCGCTCACCCTTCCACCTGAGGCTTCCCATCTATCTTCCTACGGCTGAATCTCTAAGACCAAGACATCTTCTGTAACCTCTCACCCTGAAACAAGCTTCTTGTGCCAATAAAAAATGATGCATTTTCATAACATTCCTGGCCTCATTTCAGGGAGAGAATTTGCTTTTTTAGGATCTGTCCTTTGGCTTCAGGAAGACATACAGCTGCGTCTGCTCAGTTCCTATGAAACAGCTTGACTCCAATAAAAGATGCCAGGTAGAATGATTAAAGCAATGTGTGGATTCTCCAGGTCTCCTCCTTAGTCTTCTCGAGGGATTGAGGGACACTACAGCATTCCTTCACAGACCTACCCTGCTTTTTCATTAATATTTTGCTGCATTCAGATTAATTACATAAAACATTTTCTGCTGTCCAAAATACAAACTTCTTGAGTCAAAATTCAATTAATTTCATATCATAAAATCATACTTTGCATAATGAACATGCAGAGAAAAATATCTGAAGCTTTTCCTTCATCATAGAAGTGATTTATAGGATGCTTTTTATGACATCATTATTATTATTATTAAGTTAGGATAAAAAGTGGGTTCAACATTTAACAGTAATGGTGAAGTTTGAGGTCATTCTGATCTATCATGGAAGTGAGTTCTAAAATCATGGACCCATTGCTGGTTTTCCGTACATAAATTTCACTTTTGAGATTAAAAATTGTATTGTTATAGCAATGGGATATCACAACCACACAGCAAGCGACTTTGTAATTTAGGTCAACCCTACTGAAGGATTTAAAGATCAATTGAGGACAGGCAGAACATTATCTTTGGATGTTTTTTTTTTTTAAGACTACAAGCAGAAATGTTGTGACACCAATCATCCAGAAGAATCTCACACGGGGGTATAATTTTTAACTGACTAACAAATCCTTCAAAAGCCATGAACTCTTCTGTCACACTAGTGCTACCTAATGATTCAAATGAGTCCTGCACCCAAAAAATTAAAGACATAAATGAGAACTAGTACACGAAGTCAAAACAGGGGAACACACAGTATTTGGGTTTATACTATCACTAACATATGCCAGCAGTATATATTTTTGTTTTAAAAGGTCTGTGACTCATTGAGGTAGGTTGACCTTGGCTGGACACCAGCTGCCCCACAAGCCCCCCATCACTCCCCTTCTCAGCTGGAGAGGGGAGAGGGAAATAAGATGGAAAACAATGCATAGGTCATGATAAGGCAGTTTACTAAACCAAAAGTGAAATGTTGTGTGCACAAAAAAAAAAGGAGGAAAAAAATTTTTATTCTCTACTTTCCTATCAGCAAATGATGCCTGGCCACTTCCCAGGAAGCTGCACTTCCACGTGTGCAGCAGTTGCTCAAGAAGGCAAACATTGCAAATAATGAATGTTTCCCACTTACACCTCCCTTTAGTTAACTTTTTTATTTGAGCAGAGAGCATATGGTATGGAAAATCCCTTTGGTCAGTTGAGGCCAGTGGTCCCAGCTGTGTCGCGTCCCCAGGTTTTGCCTACACCCAACCTACTGTTCAGGGAGTGGGGGAAGAATGTTGGAGAGACATTGCTGATGCTGTGCCAGCACTTCCCAGCAGCAGCTAAAACCCTGGCATGTTATCAACCTCTTTCTAGCTACCAATACCAAACACAGCACTGTGAGGGCTGCTATGGGGAAAATTAACTCCATCTCAGCTAGACCAGATACACTCATTTTGAAATCATCTACACAGGGCATTTTACAGAGAAATTGTGAAGAATATTTGTAGTTGGAAATGAAATCTGATATGTCTGTGTGATTCAGGTCACATCATCAGGAAAACATAGCAACTGTACACTTTGTTTTCAAGGTAGAGGCAACACTCTGTTCTAGACCCATTTATAAGGAAAAAAACCATTCAGTCCTAAAACTAACACATCTTTAGAGCCAATGAATTTCAAAGTACTCTAGGAAAAGGAGAAAAACACACTTCTTCTAAATCAGAAGGGTAAGCTGAAAATCTTCAGCTCCACCTGACACCATTTTTTCTCAAATATTTAAGTCATTGATAACATGATGACACTTGCGTATCATTCAAACAAACATTACATTTCTTTCGGGCTATTGTTTTCCTGAAAAAAAAAATCTTTAATGGTTTGGCCTTTATCAAGATCGAATGCAATTACAGAAGGAGACAACATATGTCCAAGAATTTTGAGTTATTGTTGGGAAAAAATGGCATTTCTTCAAGTTGAGTGACAGATTGTAGGAGGTTGAATAACATGGTCAGCCATTTAGAATTTGGTTGGCTGAAAGAGAGAATGACACTGTTGGAGAGAAAAAAAAAATCTGTCTTTCCCATCACTTTTAATTAACTCAGAACACTTAATCAAATAGTGTGACTTAACAGCATGACTTGAAATTAATAGGAACATAGATATTTAAAGTCGGGCTGAGTTTTTGTCTTTCAGGTCCACAGTTACTTGTTTACAACAGAAATTGACAGTATTTAGTTTTTATTTATAGTCATTTTAAAAACAGCAAGCCTATGTCAGGTGTTCTGTTGCCATGCCTCTGATATGAATAAGTCAGGCCCAGAACAACTTGCTGAGAATTTCTTTTAATACATGTCCCTGAGATACTTCTTTTGCATGGCACAGGATCAATACAAATAACCCAATCTGCTGTAGTGTAGTCCCAGTGGAGGTGATCAGTGAAAATATGTGAGACTGTTGATGCTCTCTGGGACACCCTGGATTGCCAAGGGTCTAGGCATCTATGAGTTCTCCTCCTCTTTACCTAATTTTTGACACAAACTATACCATAGTCCTATACCCTGCAAGGATAGTGCAGTCATGTGCTGCTACTTTCCCAGAATACTCTTCCAGAAAGTTGAGGAACTTTAAAAACCCAGAATAATTACTTTTTTAGGCTAATCATAAAATCACAGAATGGTTTGGGTTGGAAGGGACCCTAGAGATCCAGTCCCCACCTAAGGGGTAGGGACACCTACCACTAGACCAGGTTGCTCAGAGCCCTATCCTGTCCTTGAACACCTTCAGGGGTGCAGCATTCATAACTTCTCTGTTCCAGTGTTCACTGGAACATTATCACCATCATAATAAATATTTTTTTCCTAATATCTAATATGAACCAACTCACAGTATAAAGAAGAAAATTACCCATTATAGGACCATTACATCACTTTGTAAGAAGTCCCTTTCCAGTCTTCCAGTAGTCCTCTTTAAGTACTGGAAGATGTTATAAGATCTTCCCAGAGCCTTCTCTCCTCCAGGCTGAAAATGATTTATATTTAGACGATTCATCTGTCATTTTTGAACTCATATAAGGATGACCATTGGATTTTGGAAATAAAACAGATGTCGGTTTTGTTCTGGAGATACAGCCTTGAGAACAGTTTGCAAATGGCTCTGGGCTACTCTCTGGCTTGCACCAAGAGGCACTAAATTCTCCCAAATGTGAAGCCATGGCCAGAACAGGAACACATAAGGAACTCAGAGTGCTTATTTTCTGACCTCGACTGCCAATACCAGAGCAGGCTGAATAGGTTTTTGAACAATATCATCCAGAACACAGAAATGTGCAGAAATTTCATCTGACATAATCCTTATGCTTAATATTGTCAGTAATGGTATCAGTAATGAAAAAAAAAAAATCAGAAGACTGTAATGTTTTGTTATTTTGAGCAGAGAAAGACTCAGGAGGCTGAATAATACTGAAAATGACCTGGGATTCCATGTCAGTAAAGAAAAATTATGTTCTTCCCACATGTACCAGATGGCTCTGTGGATGAAAAATTTTCTTGTGCAATTCTGTGTAGAAGAAAAACATGGCCAGAGAAGACCACTTTCAAAGAAGTCTTTATGGATAACGCCTTTTCTCTAATTCAGTCAAAGCGAGGTCCTTGCTCTCGTGTGGCATGTGCTTAGTGTCACTTTTGAGTGTATTAGTGCAAGTGCAGTAACCCATCCTTTTTACTGAAGCTTCATTTACACGGAAAGCTAATGTCAGGTTTTGCTTTTACTTAGAGGACTAATTCCTTACTGACATAGTGCCTCATGCATGCTCATCAGTGAAACAAGAGGAGGATTTTGCTGCTGTTTTCTCCTTCCTTATAAAACACAGGAAGAGTGGAATTCATCCTACCAAGTGCATATGTCTACAATGAAGCTGTATGCATCTGAACTCACTCCCTTCTGTAATCACTGGAGTAAAATAAGCACTTGCTGTGTATCAATAATCTCATCTTAAAGTCTAAAACAGATGAGGTGCCCTGTAAACGTATTTGGTATTTTCCTCGCCACGGAGCCTCACCTGAGAAGATGTGCATAGTGTAGAAATCTAAAGTTAGACAAATTAGTTCCCACCTCAGATGTCTAAAAGAAATGAATAATAGTGGAAAGTACATCCAGACCACTTTTTTTCAGTCTCATTTAATGTATAAAGTCCCAATGTAAGGAAGCCAGACAAAAGCATGAGTTTAAGGTCTACCCACAGAAAACTTGCGCCTTCCTTTCACCGCTCAGTTTCCAAGATCTGCACTGGATTTTGCAGACTAATTGGTGATATCATGGTACCCTAGTTCTTATTTACCATCAATCACTTTGAATGTCTGACAGCTAAAACACACTGAGATATCAGTTGTCTCATCCCTCTGTTACACTGTTGACGAGACCTGGTAATAAACATTTTTGTCTTACTCTGCCAATATTACAACAATGTCACCATTCTGCACTGTACTCTAGTAATACAAACCCAAACACGTATCAGTGTGTCTGTATCAGACAGTGATAGGATAGTTCCTTCTCTGGGATTCTGCATTATATAATTTGTGGTTATGCTGGACACAATGACAGGCCTGAATAAAGCAAGTGATGCCCCATGACTATGACAGGTTTCTCTTATAAGATGCCTTAATTCAGTCAAGGTTAAAATTATTGTATAGAAAGATTTGCAGCAATTTTCTTAGTATTTTGGAAGAGCCTTCATCCGTATGTCAGCTATTAGTATACAGCTTCTTTAATCATTAGTTCTAGCAGATTTCCTGGGCTATCTTGGGAAATGCTAATTTGTTTATCAATTGTCAACAACTACTTCTCTACCAACAGATTTTTAAGCCAAATAATATTCTAAGATGCCATTTGCATCTGTGAAGGAGTAATGTGTAGCCTGGTTAATCTTTTCAAGATCAAGGACTTGACTGGAATACAAAGACTGAAATTCATAAAAACTAATTGCTTATATTTTATAAAGAAGTTTGAACTCATTGATGCTGATAATATCAGTTTAGTAAGAAGGCATACTAGCAAATTCCAATGTAGTAGTCAAAACTGTAAGGACTGGTCTGATAAGTGGAGTTATAATTAAATTAAATATTTAGTTTTCAGTCAGATGGCTTTCTGTTTTACTAGTATAATCTTTAAATAAATATTTTTCTTCTAGCTTAGCTTCCCAACTGAGACAAAGAGTGCTTTAGGACTTTACAAATTGTTCCCAAATGTTCTCATGCACCATACTGAGGTTTCTTTCAATATATTTTTTAACATTTTTAGAACTTCCTCTACTGAGAATTAAATTCTCAAAGTGAGGTTATTTCAAGGACTCCAAATCTAGTTACTATATTCAGTTGTAAAAATACTATGCTCTCACTTCATATGCAAGTTTTCCTTAGCAAATATACTGACTTTTTTAACCACATATTAAATCTAAGACCTAAGATGGATAAGATTCAGTGCTAAATATCTACATTAAAATTCTTGTTCATCTCTGCATGTGTATTTGTCCTTATATTTTTATACCTGTTTCAATTGTCATTGCTAACTTTAATGTCTTTGAAGGCTGACATTTTATATGTTGGGAAAAGACAGCTTCCCTTACAACTTTTATTTTAAACAAATATTTTCAACTATATTGATGTAAAATTTTTTTTAGATTGCTTTCATAAAATAGTATTTGTTCTGTATTTTTTTTTGTGAATCTGATGTGCTTTCTTCCTCTTTTTCCTCTTCCTTTGCTGCCTTCTGGTCTTCATTGCCTTCTTTTTTGTTGTTGCTTGTTGACACAATTTATCTACGTCTATGTGAGAACACAGTTGTTTTGAAAATTTGGCCCCAGTTTGGGCACTGGTGTCTTTTGAAATTATGCCGTAAGCCACCACTGGGCCCTTGCTTATTAAGTCTGCATATAATTACACATACAATTAAATTCCAAAAAAGTAAAAGGGTCTATTTATTAAATATATAATTTATGAGATTTTCATCTTATCAGCTTCTTCCCTTACCTGGCTTAAATCCCAGCTTCTTGCTAAACAAAGGTTGATTTCTGGCAGTCATCCTCTGGTGCTCGCACCCTTTGCTCCTGGGCTGTTACCTTGCACACTGTCAGAAAAACACCCACTGCTTTTTGCAAATGGCCAGTTGTTTGAGCCTTTAACCATGAACATTTCAGTCTCTCACACAGGTGAAAGAGAAAAGAGATTATATTTAAATAAGGAACATCTGACTAAATTGGTATCTTTACTTAATAGAAAGCAAGGAGACATTTTAATTCCCTGGAAAGTTTCCTTTAAAGAAATCACATGCTATCAAAACTGGATTTAGTGCTAAATATGATGAGACTGTGTGACATCCTTGGAATAATAAATTAGTTACACATTATGACTCCTGCCCTCACCTTCTCTCTGCCCCATAGATACCTACCTTTGACTGACTCATTTTGCACACTGACAAGAGGTATTAACTGAGGACTCTGCTCATCACAGATTGTTTGCAGAGTACAATATACCCCTATTTTATGCAGAAGTGAATAGTGAAAATGTTGTGCATAGTAGTTCTATAGAGTCTAAAGAAGATTCTGCTCCACATTCTCAATTCTACAGAAAAATACCTCCATTGGTATCACAGTGGTGCTGTTTTTTCTGTAACTTTAGTGATTCTGCTTTTTAGCCCCTTTATGAGCCATGGCTCTCAGACACTTTTTTATTTCACTAGAATCATTACAGCTCTACTATGCACCAATAGTACTTTTATCCTCTATGAGTGTAGTATTTTTATAATACACATAAAGTTCCAAGTAGAAATCTAAACCACCTATTGGCAATTTAACAATACTGAAGGTGTACATTTATGAATAGGCATTTTACTAACAATCTAGGATTCAATTCTAGCTTGGTCACAGACTCTCAAGATGAAAAAGCACAGAATTGCAGCTACTGCCAGAGCAGAATACAAACAAAATTTTCAGCAGTTTGAATTCCTGTTTCTGCTGTTAGCTTCCCTTTTGTTTTAGAAAAGACAAAGTGTGGAACTAAACACTTTTGTAGATTACATTCTTGGTTTAGTCTTGCATGGTGGCACAATGAAAGCCCGGTTTCACAGGACCACAGAATGGATAAGTTTGGATGGAACCACAGTGGATCATCTGGTCCAGCCTCCCTGCTCAAGCAGGGTCATCGTAGAGCACATTGCACAGGACTTCATAGAGATCATTCTTGAGTATCTCCAGTGAGGGAGACTCCACAACCTCTCTGGGCAACCTGTTCCAGTGCTTGGTCACCTGCAGAGTAAAGATGTTCTTCCTGATGTTCAGGTGGAAATTCCTGTGCACCAGTTTCTGCAGATTTTCTCTTGTTCTATTGCTGGGTACCATGGAGAAGAGCCTGGCTCCATCCTCTTGACACCCTCCCTTCAGATATTCATAGATGTTGATGTGGGCCCCTCTCAGCTGTCTCTTCTCGAGAAGAGTCTCCTCATAGGAGAAACGCTCCAGTCCCTTAATCATCTTTGTTGACTTACAGGAATTAAACCAGAGCTATGGGTCAGGAAGAATCCTTGCAAGAAGAAGGAGTGATTTCCAAGAACAGTTTCCTACATCTTGTGACTCAACAGGTGGCAGTTCCTCCTTCACTTAGTAAGCTGGGAGCTATGTGGAAAAAAAATGGTTAATACTGCGAAACGCTGATGCAACCTGTCCTAAGAAATGTATTCTACACCAATGAGTCTGTATAGATTTTAAATGTCTTCATGGACAAATAACTCAACATAACTGCTCAGTATGCTTCTATAACAAAATCAGACTAGTGCAAAAAAAAAATAAACAAGTGAAAAGAAGTGACTTGACTTAGATACAAATTTAATAGAATATTGTGTACCATTCTGGCATGCTTGCTTTCAAGGGGATTTTGCACAAGCTGCAGCATGACAGATTTTGTACTGTTCTGATTTGAGCTATTCAGAAATGCATAATAAGAAGTTATTATTTTCTTGTTTTCAAAGTTAGAAAAGTGAAAGAAAAATTTTATAGAATCAAACCCTCTGTTTTTATTGTGTCTCTTGTACAGAAATCTGGGCAGTAAACTCTGCTCATTATTATTCTGAAAGCCTGACACAGGCTAGGAAATAGCTGACACACAGGTGAATGACAAGATCTATAGGTCTCAACTGCTTTTGGTCTTGAGGTAATACAAAGATTATCAAAATTCACGGAAAGGGTGTTTGTGACTATTGCATTACGTAGTTCTAAAACACAGAATAAATTTAATAAGCTGGTAAGTTTCAGGTGCAGCTCAGCAACACAGGCCATGAGAACATGAATGCCTTTCCTAAATTTTTAGTATCTTAAGAGCATCATAGTTTCATGACCAGGCAAAAATCCCTAGAGTGGCCATCTAAAAGATCTGGATTTGCTTTAGTTCACCATAAAGGTAAAGTACTATGTTTAAGTGCCTAAATATTCTTATAATACTACACTGATAGTATAATAAGCATGAAATATAATAAGCATGAATGACTAGAATCCAAAGGCAGAGAATTTAAAATTAAAAATTTAGCTTTAAATTTAAGCCCTTAGCAGTCACTGGAACAGACAATCAAATGAGGATAACAGATACTTTGCTCCTTCTTATAGTCAAGTCACCAAGTCATTTGGGAAGACAGATTTTGACTAAGATAGACCTTTAACTTCAAGTTAAATTATTATGGCAATAGTGGAATTAGAGACAATAGACAGAATATTCTATTTCCAACTTCTTCCAGTGATAATCCTGATATTGCACTCAGTACAGAGCTGATTGTACCATCAAAATCTAATGAAGGGGGGTAATGGAAAGGAAGAATGATTGCTATTAGTAGAAGTCAAAAAGGTTAGACTAAATCATGGTTTGCACTTAGGTGGAGTGGATGGATTTTGCTTCTGTTTTCTAAAGCAGATGAGTACATAAAATGTCTGCCTTTTTCATAACACCAGAGATTTAAAATTATTTAGTATTTTAAAGATTTGTGACTTCTGGTCATTCTTTGCCTGCAAATACATTAATGCCTCTGACCTTCTGCTTCAGCACATTAATGCACTGTTAATTAAGACAGTATTGCACTTTATGCAGAGATTCTTTTCAATTCCGTTAATTTAAATCACATTACATTTTTAGTAGCATTAACTTGAAGGTCAATACTTTTCCTTTGGCATAGACTTTTAAATCCTTGATAATGGGATGTCAATTTGCAGAGCAGGGAGGGGCAGCAAAAAAACTATTTGCAAATAATGCCATTTCCATTCCAAGTGTGTTGAATTTATCAGCTGCATAATATAGCTCACTTTTCAATACTTTACAGTGGTGTTCTGTAGAGCCTACTGAAATTTATCTGTGCCATGTGCCTGCAGCTGACTTAGGGCCAGGTTTGTGTGAAAAGAGGTGTCAAATATCACACCTGCTAGTGAGAAGTTAATTATCACAGTTTAAAGAGCACATCCCAGAAGATAATCCTACTTGCTCTCATAACCTGTTGGCATTCCTTTCTGTGGTCTTCTTTTGCCATGTCATAAAGTCTCTAAGCTTTACACAGAGGTGAAGGTTTCTTATTCTGTAATTTTAAGATGTCTCATGAACAACTAGTCTTCCATTTGTGAATCTGTAATCCAAAATAATTTAAGCTTATTTTTTCTGATAAAAAGGCCAGCCAGTCATTTGAAAGGTAGCGCATATGAACAATGCTTTTATTTTTATACTGATATTTTGAGGACAGGGTACTGTCATCCCTGTTTCAAAGACACTCTTTTCATTTTGAGCCATCCAAGCCATTATGGTAGCATCCAAAATGTTCACTTTCTCTAAACAGAAAAATACAGTGCTCTCAGCACAAACAATACCTCTTTTGATTATTGCTATAGAAACAAAACCATGCAAACCTTTATGTGTGCATATCTGTAGACACAGGTATGTGTGTATGCTTCTAAAGGGAAAGGACTCCCTGTCATATGAAGAACTGACAATTCAGAGATTTTTGTGAAAATTACCCCAGAAAATGATAAAAAAAGATCGTGCTGAGGAGAGAAATCATGAAGAAACCACGTGCATATTTCAGAAAAAAAAATGGAATTTCATAGACCTGTGTAAAGCTTTTATGGTGAACACTATTTTTGATAGCATAGCCTGATAGCCAGGCCAGTAAACAACATGGGTCTGACCTTGCAATTGATTTTTGTTGTTGTTGTTTGGTTTGGGGGTGTTTTTGTTTGGTTTTGTTGCTGTTGGGTCAGAGAGAGGAAGAAGAGGGTCACTAGAAAGGAAATGTTTTTATAAAGATGTTGATGCTAATCTCTCTAGTGTGTATATCTTATCACATGCACAAGCATTCACATTTTAGAAAAGGAGCTCACTGTTTTGCCTGAATATAACCCTGACCCTGTTTTAACCAGCTTGAGAGAATCTGCAGGGTCAAACATATGAAGTGATATTTTCCCAGCATACATTTTTATATCTAGAGAGCTTTTCTATATTGCCATGGCAAGACAGGTCTTGTTTACAGGGGGAGTTTGTCTAAGTATAGGCAAAGCTGTCAGAATAAAATAGCAGCTGTGAAATGAGGCCTGACAAAAGATTTTATGATCACCTGGAGTGCATCAGCGATTTTAAAGATATTATCTGAAAAAGGAGTGTCTGAAGATGGAGAGAAAGGAACTGAAGAGGAAGCATGTAGTATAATCTAAGACACAGTCCTGACCCTTTCTAGAAACACTACATCCAGGTGCAGAAATGAATGATGTAGAATCATGGGGAAGGCAAAGGAAAACTAAAAAACACCAAAAATTTGATGAAAGGGAGGTGACTGAGTGTTAAACACAAAAATTCTGTTATGTAGTCAGAGCCTAAAGGTGAGGCAGAACTCAGGGATAATCCCATAGGTCAGTAAAGGAAAGGTCCTTTCCAGAAAAGGAAATCCCAATGGCAACTTTGAACACCATCAGAAATAGAGACTGAGCTTCTAATTGACTTAGTGTTTAGAAATGTTTGAAATGGTAGAGGGTTGGTAGATGACAGGGTGCATGGAAAATAATAGGAACCATAGAGAATAGACATATTGGCAGAGTGGAGGGTGGGGTGGAAACAAAGAGATGAGTACATCAGCAATGCATGAGAGAATTATTATATGTACCAGAAGAATACATCAAAGATTGGTGTCTTTGTCTTAGGGGTATTGACCACAGTGCCTCATTGATGTTATCACCTAACTTCAGTGAAGTTTAAGAGTTTTGGTCTCAGCTTTTACAATCATAAGTCACTAGTAAAATCCAGAAAACTCTGAAAGTGATTGCAGTAAGGTCAGGATCCATCCTAGTAAACAAATCCTGTAATGATTTCTAACACTAAGCAGAGCATCCTTAAGAGCACCCACCACTTCTTTTGTATGGCCAAAGACAGAGAAAGGGGACCTGAGCTAGGTGGGCTTATGGATTAGAGGTAACATAGCTCCTCATAAACTCTTATATTCAATGCATTAGGCAGAAAAGAACCCATGGCATATATAGCCTAGAGTCTGTCATTAGTATATTCAAAATCGAATTGAGTAATCATATTAATATAGATTTAGTTGTAAAAGAAAAAATATAATACATATTAAGAATAGTTTCGCTAAGAAAAAAAATCAATAATAGTAACAACATAATTAAAATTGAAATACACACGTTGACTTTTTATCCCTTCCCTATGCTGTGCTCATCCTTCCACTGCTCCAGTGGACTGTAAAGTTGGTCTCTCCACAGTGCTGGAGGTGGTGTTACAATAAGATGTCGACCTCTGATGTCTCATCAGGAGGCATATTGTGTTGCTAGTTTCTTCTTTTGTCTCACTCTAGGATTCACTTAGGGAAATTCTTATACATTTGACAGCATGCTTTTTCACCCTTGTTCTTCATGTTGCATCTGCATTTACTAAATGTGGTAACTTTTATGTACTAGATGTTCTCTTCCTTTTTATTTTGTTACCTGAAAAATCAATTTTGCCCATCTTCAGGTATGCATTCCTTCAGCCGACAATTGTTGAGATGTTTATAAGCACGGGGTCTTCTGTATCGAGTTTGTACCCATCTCTTGCCATTCCATACCTGCACCCTCCTCATGTCACACATATCCTACAGCCTCACTTCCCAAGGCTTCTGCTATAATAGGAAAGCTTCTGCCATGTCCACATTACTTGTTACTTCCTTATGTTAGAGGTGACAATATACAAAGATATACAGAAAGAAAATAAACTCCCCTTAGACACCTGGTCAAATATAAAAAATGGTGTTGGAGTTAAATCCAGTAAAACAAAGCTGCAGGCAGATCAAGAGAAGCTCAGTAAGAGTCGAACTGACAGATTTGTCCCAAGGCCTTGCAAATTCTGTACAGTGTTTATTGGCTTTTACTAGCAAAGGCAAGGCCTTGTTACAGTGATGTAGTTACCAAGTTAAATGGAAAGTTGAATTTATTCCTGTTAGAATTTCTTCAAGCTTTCTACTTCAAGAATCGATAGCTTTCCAGCTGCAACACTGAGAAAGTAGAAATATACAGCAACTGAACTTGATATACTTTATAGTATTATGTTGGAATGTAGACAGATCTTTTGTCCAAGATCCATAAAGGGCACAAACTCTTCTCATCAGCCTTACCTACTCTGTTTTCCTTAACAGAAAAACTTTGTTGCCTCTTCAATCCCTCTTTTGCCTTTTATCCATACGGGCGTATCTTGTTTCCACAAAATGCCCCAGGTAACAGAAGAATAGAATATTTCATATAAATTGGATATCAACATCCTTTATTGTGAGATTGCTTCTTTCTGCTGTGTTAGGAGACAGAAAAATCTATGTCCTTCTCTGCTTCTCTTACCAAAGATCAGGTATTTTACAGCTCTGATTAATTTCAGTTTAAACTGCAACCATTAGGGAAGGGCACCATGCACTTCTCTATTTGATGTCTTCAGTTTCTTTAGATTTTATGCAGAAGTTATGATTTCAGCATATGGACTGGAAAGATGTAATGTAACAATTTGTTCTCCATTTACTCCTAAAGCACAATGTTCCTGAAAACAGATGTTGTTCACTATTCTTTCTCTGGAGTCAGTGACCTTTTTTCCAATCCTTTCCTGCAACTCCTTCTGGATTTAAAAAACTTTGAAGTTGCTGCCTCACCAACTCAGAGCTTCAAGCGCTATAAAATGCTGCTGCTGTAACACAGCATTAATGTTGATAGTGGAGTTGATGATAAAAAAATTGTTTTTCTCCTGATAAGAAGTTTCAGACAGAACCCTTTTGTTTTTTTGGATGGTTGTGTTTTATAGATAAGTGACTCTTTACATCAATATTTTCCCTGACTATAATTAGAAGTGATATTTTTTTAAGGTGAATGTTGATTTGAATAAGACTATTTTCTTAAATGGAAAATCTTCACAGTGAAATTATTATGACATTGATTTCATACATTTTTGCTGCTTTTATTTATGCCAGAGCACCTCTGTGTGTTGAGTTGGTTGTCAAGGTTTTGGTAGCGGGGGGCAACAGAAAAACAGAACCAATGCCAGCCAGCATTGTGAACCCATGAAGGACCTGCATTGGGGCAGTCTGTTCCTGAAGGACTGCACCTTGTGGGAGCAGTTTGTGAAGAGCTGCAGCCTGTGGGAAGGACTCAGGTCCATGTCTGTGGAGGACTGTCTCCCATGGGAGGGACCCCACGCTGGAGAGGGGGCGTGTGAAAAATCCTCCCCCTGAGGAGGAAGGAACAACAGAGACAATATGTGGTGGGCTGACCACAGAGTCAATTACCCATTCCCCTGCACTCTTGAGGATGGAGAAGTTAGCGAGAAAATCATGAGTGAAGCTGAGTCCAGAAAGATGGGAAAGGTAGGAGGAAGGTGTTTTCTAAGGTTTGGTTTTATTCTTCATTACCTGGCTCTGATCTGATTGGCAATAAATTAAACTTATTTCCCTAAGTCGAGTCTGTTTTGCCTGTGATGCTAATTGCTGAGTATTCTCTCTGTGTCTTTATCTTTACTCAGGAACTTGTGGTTATATTTTCTCTCTCCTGTCCAGCTGACATGGAAAGGGATAGAGTGGCTTTGGTGGGCACCTGCTGTCTAGCCAGGGTCAACCCACCGCAGTATGACACATATTATCAAATTTGTGAGAATCTGAACTATCATCTACAAGGCAGCTTCTGAGGACATTATTGTATTATTTTCTTAATTCTCTGAGTCTCTTCCCACCAGCAGGTGCTATCAGTAATCCATAAGAGACACCTAATATCTAATTTGTGGGAATTTTTTTTTTTTTTTTTAATCTCTGGCTATATTACCAGAATTTTAAGTACGGATGCTTTAATTTTCCTAGGTAAAATGTATGATGGCAAGACTGAATAACTATTGACAAAGTAGTTCATCTTCTGACTAAATGAATTGAATAACAGGAAACAAACACACAAACCTACCCACCAATCAAAAAGTCAGCATTTTAATCCAGAATAGTAACTCAAAACTTCCTTGAATTTAAAGACTCATAACTAAATAACTGTTAGGTCACCCCAAATCTGTATTCTATTTTTTTTTTTTAGATTTCAATTTGCTATATTTAGCTTACCAAAACCATAAATGAGTACACCTCAGAAGCCTGCACCATTTAATAACCTTTAACATAAAGCTTCAATATTTGCCACAGAAAGGTGAAGCTTTAGAACTCTCTTCTACTTAATATATCTACAGACAGTGTAATTTCAAGCAGAATATTATATGTAGTTTTGGTGAGATGGAAAAACATCATAGTGCATTTTGAACCACAGCTTAAAATAATCTATTATGTAGCAAAGACTATATGATAAGAGATTTGATTTCCAAATGAGTAAGTGCAAAAAAAAAAAAAAAAAAAAAAAGGTAAGCATTTATTTGTTTGGGCTTTTTTAAAAAAATCTTGTTTCAACTAGTGCTTTTTGGCTGAGATTTGTTTTGGAATAAAAAAGCAACAATGTACACCATTTTAGAAAGTGGATTTCCTAATGCATTGGCTAGCCTACAGGTATCAAAATCCCTGAATAATTAACAAGTACTTACAGGAAGTAGCTCTACAAGGAATTGATTCACTGAAGGAGGTTTGGTCAGCCTTAATAAAGGCAGGGACCTTGGAGGGTGATTGCAAGTCAAGTAGAACACTGAAACAAGGACAGAAAGGGAAATAGCAGACTCAAGTTGATTGCCACCCCCTACTGAACCTTGCAGGAGAGAGACCCCATGTGGTTCTGCCCATCCCAGCATCATTCCTGCTGTAAGTACTTAATCAAAACACTTTTAACAGTATGCCTCTGTGGAAAGAAACTGCTTCATCAAAGCTGGTGGTAAAGCTCAAAATACTATATGAATGTTAATTGGTCTTAGGTTTCAACATTTCTTCTCAACTTAATTGTTAAGTGGTCTGTGTTTATTTAATTTCCAATCTCAGGTTTTAAATCCAGTACTCAGGCTTGTTGATTCAGTTTTTCAATGAGACTCTGCTCAAGATTATACTTAGCAAGACCTATGTGTATTATAAGCAAATCTGTAATGTATATCTGTGTCTCCTTGTGGGGACACAGTTTGTAGTAGTTGGGAGTAGGGCTGCGGCCGAGTCTCATCCCTAATGAGCTACAACTGTGCAAACCAGGTGAAAAATACCAGAAGGCAAAGAGACATGGAATACTGACCAATCACAGATGGGCACACAGGTGTAGTGGATCAAGGGTATAAAAGGTTGTGCTAGAGAAGAAGTAGTAGATGCTCCAGAGGCCTCTGGACGGATGGAGGGTCTAGCCAGAGCTTGCAGGGGCAACAGAAGACCTGGAAGGAGCTGCCAGCTATACAAAAAAGGGCAGCTGGTCCCACAGAAGCACCAGAGATTATAGAAGAAGCTGGTGGCCCTGCAGCAACTGTGGAACCTACGAAAGTAGTCATTGACCCAGAAGCAGGCACTTAAAGCCTTCTGATGGTGATACTCTATGGACTGTGGGAACCCACAGAGAGAAGCCTTCTGATGCTGTATGGTGATACTCTATGAATTGTGGCTGTCTCAACTGCGACATCTCCTCATTTCCCTCATATAAAGAAAATACCCTATTCTTCCTCCTCAAGACATTCTGACAGTGTACCTCATTTTGCCTTACCTTTGTAATTCTTGTTTGGTTGCCACATCTTGGCAAAATCTATGCACTGTAGAAATTTGCACCCATATCAGCAACTTGTGGCTGACCAAATTTTGAAAAATGAGATAGCCCTGCAATTGACTTTTTATTTCCATTCCCTTATGAAGTAGGCAACAAACTAAAAGCTAAATGAAGTCAAACATTTCCATTTTCTCTGTGCATTCTCTTTTATAAGTTTCAGTAAAGCACAGCAATGAGTGATATACATGATTAACTTGTGAAATAGCTAGCAGAAATGGCTAGTTAGATATACTTAATGTGTTGATAAAGGTAGGGTTCCAAGACATCTCTTCTGTGAAAGAACTACAGTTATTTCTAAAATTATTAATTCTGAGATATTTCTAATGTCATGTATATACAGAAGTAATAGAGTTATTAAAGAAAATAGTGTGAAGAAAAGACCTGGACCCAAATTAACCCCTGGGGCAGTTTCAGCAATTAGAGAAGACTCATGCTAGGAATAAAGCTGACACCCCCATTTTAAATCTCAGGGACTTTCAGAGTCCTTAGAAAAGACTTAGTGAAATTACAGATATTATTTAAATAACGGTGTGTTAATAATCACAATTCAAGAGGATGTGAACATATGCTCAAGTATTCAGTTAATGTGATGGAGCTCCAGACCCTGCACAGAATAAGAACTTTCATGACTATGAGTATTTGACAATTTATTGAGGTGGTACCCAGTACTGTGGTGAATATCAGAAAAGGAAATGGTCATCCAGGCATGTTTGAGAGCAAAAAAGATAATATAACTTTGAAATTACTTGAAACCATTTAAAATGCTTCAGAAATATTTTGTGTGATTTCTCTTTGGCTGATCTTGCATGTAGGAAGGATAAAAGGTTTTAAGGAAGCATTAGAGTTTGAAAGATTCTCGTAGGGACTGAAAATGTGGGAAATGAAAAACAGTAAGGGACTTTTGTGAGGGACAAATTGGAGACTGAAAGGTACAACAATTCACAGGCAAGTTTTCTTTCATTGTTTTCATGGGGAAAAGCATAGGGCAAGCAAGAGGCAGATAGCTCTCTGATGAAGTGCAGATCTCTTGTAGATATTTTAACCAGACATACCTTCTGCTAGATATACTCTCAGTCCTGATGAGCATGTCTAGGAGTCGTGGTTTCCTTTGTGTCTCCCCTACAGTTTGGCAAGAGCAGTCATCCAGCAGTGGAGGCTTTTCCTCTGCAGAACAGTGCCCATCACTTCCCAGGGCTGGCCACTCTGATGCTGAGTGCCCCAAAGGAGCCTGTTTAATCTACCCTTTGTTTGGGTTGGCAAACATGACTGCTTCCCTCCAGTTACTGCAGAAAGTGGGTCCAATCCAAAAAGCACAGCAGTTGGCACGTTGCTCATGCATCATCCTCTTGCTGGAAAAACACTGCATTTTTCTGGCCTGACCTTTTTTCCCCTTTTTTTTCCTCTTTTAGAAATTGTTTTGGATTTCTACTCTATCTGCATCTTGCTGATGTCACGAGCTTCATACTAAAAATCTCACACACCCTATTTCAGCCCTCAGGGTGGAGAAATGCCTTCCAGGACAGGAACTATTCCCCAGTCACTAAATATACCTCTTAAAGGCATACAGTTCATGGAAGAGGTTGCATTTCTTATCTACAGAGACTGATAACCAAGAATTTTGCCAGTGGTTTCAAACTAGTGCACAAAAAACAGATTTGTATGAACTCAGATCAAATGAGAGGACAAGAGTACTGGAACAAAACAAGACTATGACAAAATCCAGTAATGATGGGAACCTCAGTTCCGTCAGACGTAAGAAATGTCATATACATACAGCTGAAAAATAGCTGGAAGAGCTGGTGTTTTTATCTTGACCCCTGGTAGGCATTGAACAGCTTAATCCTTCAATTATTAGACATTTTCTTCCTCATAATTACTAAGTGACAGTGCCATTGCCATGACACTTACTGCACTGAGGTTCAGCATTACCGGAGGAACTGCATAAGAGAAGACTGCACAATTATCTATTTATCCAGAGGGGACGATGGAAGAGGGAATGTCGACCACGTATTCCAGAGTAAAAGTGTATGATGGGCGGATAAAACAATTTGCAGCTGATGAGATCATCTGGTATAATTAATTTCTGGGTCAAACTGAACATATATTGAATCTAAACAAGTTTAGGTGAACATTTTTCAGTATATAGGGATTTTTAGAGATTATTCTTTTCAGAAAGTCACATGCAAAATTCTGCTACTTGCTCCCCATTTGACATACCAGAAATAGGATTTTCTATTTATTCTGTAAGAAAGAAATTCCAAAGGATGAAGAAAGTCCAACAAAATTTCTGCTTTTGATGATCTATTTTATGAAAAATTGTTCAATTGGAACCTGCAAAAACATACATTAATCTAGACAGAGGAGTTTCACAGTTATGTTCAAAAATAAATTCCTATCTCTTATAACAAGATATAACAATCTGCTGTTCAGAAATACAAACAAATCCAAAACCCAACCCAAAATGAAACCTACAATCACTGCTGTAGAGAAAAAAAAAATGACAGAAGCCTCTCCCTCTGAATGTCTGTTAGCTTGAAGTTGAAGATGTGTAAAAAATGCTGCCCAGGCACAACAGACGTGTCAGAAGAGGCCATTAGAAAGATCTCAGATAATGAAGTATTCTCTTCCCCTTGACAGAGATTGTGAACATGAATGAATGACCTGCCTGATATTACTTGGTCTGAAAGAGTTCAGAACTGCCTGCTGAGCTATTAGTTATTAGTGGATGTCATGCACAAAACCAGGATCAAAATGCATCAGTCCTGTTCATCACAGAGTTCTACTGAGAGCATTTAAAATGTATTTGCCTCCAAATACACCAGATATTTCCATTCTAACATATTAGAGGCAGCTTTTTTATAAGTAGTGAATAGCCCATTGATCACAGTTATTTGATGACACACAAAAAGTTGTGATACAAATCTGGAGTTACTTCTAACAAAAAAGTGGGGTATTCTGGCTACTTCACATACTGGAGTATGTATAAATATTTTAATAAAATTCCTATTCACACTTCTCTTACAAGCCTTTAGCATTTTGTTGTGCTGAAGGGAAAATAAAACCACAGCATTTCATGAAATGATATAAAAAATATATGGGAAAAGATTCGATGTCAATGGAAAAGTTTGTGGATTTATGTGTACAATTTCCCATTTGAAATTCTATTTAGTCGTCTTTTGTTCATTCTGGAAAGTACTACATAAAATGTGTTGCCTTTATTTGTCTTTCACTGAAACAATTAAACACTTGCATTATAGAATGAAAAGGAAAAAGTACAATTCATTTTCACTTCACAGAGAAAGTTGAAGATTTAAATCTATGGACTGTCTCTTAAATAGGTCGCATGTTTAAAATATGGCTCTTGCATATTTTGGACAAAATTTATGTGTCAATATACTATTCCCCAAAACAGACAGAAGACCATTCTGCAGAAAGAAATGGTTGGTGGTAGAAATGTCCAATAAATATCTAGGAACTGAAAATAGCAGGAACATTTTTTATGTGTAATGCAGGACATTTTATGAGGCAAAGTTTTTGTAACATATACAGAATTGCGCACTAAGAATTACACACTATTTGCCCCTTACTGTTAATGAAAGCTGTTCATATCACTCCCTGCATGTTACACTGAAAGTAGTTTGCTCCCCCAGGTCTAGCAGTTAAAACAAATTTGGTATTATAGACTTTCAACTGATTTAGAACTGAGAGATAAATGGATGTTTAACACACAGGCATTGCAAGTCACATTGGATGCCTGATCCTAAAACCCACTGAACCTGTGGGAAGCTTTCCATTGCTTTAAATGGGCTTCAGATCAGGCTCCCAGGGGGTCACTTGGCAAAGCCACAGTTAAAACATCTGACAGTGTTTGTATTACAAGCATCCACTTTCACAGGGCTCTAATCTCAGTCATAAATATTCACTCTGGATTCAGCTCTTGCCATATTCTGTAGACCAGTTTTCAAAAGTGGGTTTGATATTTCATAAATTATTATCTGCACAGGTTGCATTCTTTTAATGGGAATACACGTATGGCTCCATAGAGACTATTTACTCATGTATATATATATGTGTGCGTGTGTGTTTGAGTGCTTGCATACTGAATGCAGAAACACGTGCTGAACAAGTCAGCACAGTGAGATGTCTGTCTCCACAGTAGCCTTGGAGCCTCTCCCCAGTTTTTTGTTACATGAACACTTTGACCACCCCTGTGTGACAGTGCCCCTGCACTCCAGCTCTCCTCTGATATTGAGACCTGGGAAGAAATTTCACCCCCTAATTTCACCTGTATTCGGGTGTGCATCAGAGCTCCTCCAGCTCCCACAGCAGGCAAAGGAGATCAAGTCAATGCAGTGTATCACACCCAGAGTGAATCATCCAAGTGATACCAGCTAGCAAACTGCTCCCAGCCTCCACAGGTGTATAGACTAGACCTTCACTGGTTATAATGGTGAAGTGGGTTGCCCCTGGCTGGATGTCAGATGACCTCCAAAGCTGTGTTCTCTTCCTTCCTCAGCCGGGCAGGGGAGAGAAAAGATAATGAAGGGCTCATGGGTCCAAATAAGGACAGGGAGAGATCACTCACCAGTCACCATTATGGGTAAAATAGGCTTGACCCAGGAAATTTACATTTATTTGTTACCAATACAATCAAAGTAGGAAAATGAGAATTAAAAAAACCCCAACAAAACAAAACACCTTCCCCCCACCCCTCTCTTTTTCCCAGGATCAACTTCATTCCCAGTTTTCTCTACCTTCTCCCTTAGCAGTGTGGATGGATGGGAAATAGGGGCTGTCATCAGTTCTTCACATGCTGCCTCTGCTGCTTGCTCCTCAAGGGCAGGACTCTTCACACTCCTCTCCTGCTCCAGTGTGGGGTCCTCCACAGGCTGCAGGTGGATCTCTGTTCCTCCATGGACCTCCATGGACTGCAGGGTCACATCCTGCCTTACCATGGGCTGCATCATGGGCTGCAGGCAAATATCTGCTCCAGTGCCTGGAGCACCTCCTCTCACCCTTTCTGCCCTGACCTTGGTGTCTGCAGTGTTTCTGGCTTTCCTATAGTCTCTCTCCCAGCTGCAGCTGCCCTTTTTTTTTTTTTTAAAATCTGTTCTCCAAGAGGTGCTACCCCCACCACTGATGGACTCAGCCTTGGCCAGTGGCAAGTCCATCTTGGGGCCGACTGGAATGATCTCCGTGGGACATCGTGGCAGCTTCTGGCGGAAGCCCCCCACTCCCCTCCACCCCTTCCCTCTGCTCCCAAAACCTGGCTATGGAAAACCAGTGCACTACAATGGGATCTTAGAAAATTAGTTCACAGCTTTAATTTATGTGTTTTAATCTTGAATGGGCTTCCAGCAGTGAAGTTTGCCTCTGTTGCCAGAAAGCTGGCTGGAGCTATTCACACTCATTGTAAAGAGGAGCAAATAACTGAAAAGCAGTGCAGTGAATAACGTTTTATCCTGTTCCCCAGTGCCCACATTTTTGTGAATTCCTGCTGTCCCATCCTCTTCACTTCACAGGGATGGTTTCTAGGGAGCACTGAGGTGGTGTTGTTGCTTCAGTTCTGACACACATTTAATAAAGCAACTGATTTGGATGATGGAGTCCAAAATTTATAATCTTCCAGACTCAGAACAAGAGTAATGATTTGCTGAATCTGAGGATGTGAGATATTCATCTCTGATACCCTGTGTCAAGAATGGACACCTACTATGCAACAGTACCTTGACCTTGAGAGGGCACTTAAGTCTCAGAGGAGTAGAAGAATAGTTCAATTTCTGCAGAGCAAGCTGTGCCATCTGCTAACATGAGTTGCATGCAACTTCCTACCTCTTTAAGAGTCTTCTCTAAACTGGAGAGGGTATCCAGGAGCAGTGACTGCCTGCTGAATGGTGAATGGCTGCCCAAGGGTGTGCTGTCCCTCAGGGGTAGACCAGGACCAGTATGCTTTTGGGAAGCATTGGCTCACCTCAGCTGCCCGCAGTGGCCCAGAATCACTTGGCAGATTGACTGTCCAAAATGTGGTGAGGTGTCCACACAGAGCTTGGGTAGCTCAGCATCTGGGAGCAAGTAGCAGGCTGCCATAGTAAAGGTGTGGCAGATCCACACCAGATACCAGCCTGCAGCTCTGGCACACTGCCATCATCCTGTTCCTCTAGACAGGGCTTGCCCTGTGTTCTCCTGTACTGGATTGCCAGGATGAGCTGAGGGGGAAATGCAATAAATTAAGCCTGGCTCTGAGAGACCTACATACCTCAGGAGATACGGTCATTGTTAAAACAGAAGTATCATTGGACCTAGCTGCAGCCTAAATTTATTCCCTCGGCCAAGAATGGATGACTTGGGTTTCTTTGTCACATTTTGTTATGAGAACTGACCTTCTTCCAAAATGCTTTGGCATCAGCTATTTTATTGTTTCAGTGGCATATTGAATTGTTCTACTCTTTATCAAGTATCAGTACCCATATGAACACTTTCCAGATATATCCTTCAAGATCCTTTTCTCTTTCATGTCTCACTAACTCTGTCCCTGGGATTAAACTACCATCTTGTCTCCTCAGTCAGTTCTGGGAACGCACATTAGCACAAAATTGCATGACCTGTGCTTTTGTCACCAAGCTGGTTAAATGAAGTACATGTTAGTTTAATTGCAAATCTTTGAGGGAACAGCCTTGAAGTACACACCTTGGGGTATGTAAATTCTCAAGGTTTTATGCTCTTTATAGCCTTTCAGTGACAGCTATAACAATAACTTTGAATTGACTGACAGTAATATGATCTGTACAGCAAAAATAAAAGTGTTGCAAAAGTATTTTATTGTTTTACTTTAAAAATGATTGCTGGTTAAAATGTAAATATTTAATGTTCACATACTTTCATTCTTAGATACATATGGTGATTGAAATCTAAAAAGTTGAAAAGGTCAAATATTCCTTATGGAAAGTAGGCTCGAAGTTGTGGAGGGCAGGGTTTGGTTTATTGTTTTGCTTTACTTTGGTTTTGGCCTTCCCATGAAGGAAAAAAATGTCAGTGATAATCTTCTACACAAAATTAGAGACAGAAAGCACACTTATATGATTTCAGAGACCTCATGCTTTAATGCAATAGATGATGCTGTACTCTGTGTGATTAAGCAAAAAGAACCCTAAGCATCTCTAGTGCTTATATAGTGCTATCTATTCTGCATCAGCCAATGATTTAATCAACTGTGACTATAGCCAGACAGTAAACATATGTTACTCCTCCCCCAGGAAGCAGTAGATCTACCCTTGTTTGTTGATTCAAGCGTAGTGTACACTCCAACATTATTAGCCAGTCACCCATGCTTTTAAATACAGAGAAGATCTATTTGCTTGCAGAGAAAACTGCGAATACTTACAGTGTAGAGAAGAGACCTGAAGAGGAAAGGTGGCAATTACCCACCTGAGAATGGGAATTATCTTCTAGCCTGTAACTATATTGTTAGATTTTTAGAAGAACACTTTTGGCAAGAAAGCAGTGTCTTGTTTTGCTCCCAGAAGTACAGCCTGCTGAAAACTACACTGCGGAGCAATAAAGCCATTGATACACTGATGCTGTAACATCATTTTCTGGGAAGTCACTTGCTTGAGGGCATGTTTCTCAGCATGGCACTACAAAGCTGTGGTTACTTTTGGTGATATGAGTATTACATATAAATGCACTCAGCATGCAACAAACTAACCACAAAGAAGATAGACAGGTTTGTTCTCCTTCAGTATTTTTCTGTTTTTATTTCTTAGTGTTTCTCCAATGCACAGAGGTGCTTGATGCTCCCTTTATTGCACAATTTGTATTCTTTTCCCAACTGCTTCTAAATACAGGGTCACTTAATTAGTGGCTATACCATAAACAGACTGCAAGTAGGATTTTCCAGGACTCGTACAGCTAACTCACAACAATTATAGGTTATATCCCTGCAGTGGATGCCACGTCCTGCATTAAAATCCATCACTTCTGGCACTCAAGGCCATGCTAAAAGTGGTGGGGTTCTCATGTCACACCAAATACTGGGACCAACCAGTCTGTCCTCTCTTCTGCAGTTCCTTTAGTAGTGGTGGCTTCACCCTCTTGTTCTTTGAAGCAAGAGAGGGAGGCTTTTCTGACAATTTCCCTGAGAAACAAGGAGAGAAAACTGTTAAAACTGATTCTGCATTTGTATCAGAATCAAAAGCTCTGTTAAATTGCTGTCGCTGCAATATTTCAGAGATGTGTTACCATTTTCCTCTCTTGACCTCAGTGGGCCAGCCAAAGCTAGGATCTGCATTTGTCAGAGATTGGAAGAGCAGTCATAGCCTTGTACCTGTGAAATGTGAACCTCAGTATCTACCCTCAAAGGTACAGAGTCCTGCAATGCGATTTTTCATGTGGTTGCTCAGAGGGAAGAGGAGGCTGCAGCTCCATTACTCAAGTGTCATCTTAACAAGTGGTCCTTTTAAGTGTCATATGCCAGATTTACCTTGGTTGCTATTTTGGTTTAGACTGTAAGGAGAGGTTTTTCAGCCTCACTTCAATCTCTGTGGAGGTAATTGAGCAAATCCTCCTTAAAACCTTCTCCAAAGATATTAAGAACTAGAAGATGATTGAGAGTAGAACAGCATGGATTTACAAAGGGGAAATCACGCTTGACCAATCTAATAGGCTTTTGTAATGAAATTATTATCTTAGTGAATGAAGGGAGAGCCATGGAGCCATGGATATTGTTTATCTTGAATTCAGGAATGATTTCAATATTGGACACTGCTTAGCATCCTTCTAGACAAATTGATGAAGTACAGACTAAATACATGCACAGTGAAGGGGATTGAAAATAACTGCTGACCTCAAAATTTTGTGACCAATGGTACAAAGTCCAGCTTGAAACCAATCACAGGTGGTATACCCTAGGCGTCAATACAGTGAAGAATACATTATAGCATCTTTAATAGTCATCTGAGTGATGGGGCAGAACACTCCTTCAGCAGGTTTGCCGGTGATGCAAGATTGCAGAGTGGAGTGGCTGATACGCCAGATGACTGTCCTGCCATTCTGAGGAATCCTGAGGGGCTGGAGAAATGGGCCAGCAGGAATCTTGTGAAGTTCATCGCTGGGAAACACGAAGCCCTGTACCTGGGGAGGAATGATGTCATGCACCAGTGCACACTGTGGGGTGCCTGACAGGAAACCAGCTTTATGAGAAAAGGCATGAGGGTCCTGGTGGTGGAGACCGAGCCAGCAAAGCTTTCTCACAGCAAAGTAGGCCAACTGCAGCTGGGGCTATATAAGGAAGAATGTTGCCAGTTCAAGGGAGGTGATCCTTTCCTTCTGCTCAGCCCCGGTGGGACACATGTAGAGTGCTGAGTCCATTCCTGGGGTCCTCAGTACAGGGATACAGAGATACTGAAACAGGTCCAGTGAATGGGCACAAAGATGACTGAAGCATGGAGCATCTGATGCAAGATTGTTACTATTCTTTTTCCTGGAGTTCTCTCTACCAAACCCTGTAATTGTTGTCTAACATATTTATCTCTTTCATGGTTGTGTTAAAGCCCTGCCTTGCACATCACCAGAAAACTCTCTCTAAATAAAAAATCCCAAAACCAAAAACCAACCAACCAAACATAATCCCCCCCAAAAACAAGACAAAACAAAGCCTCAAACACAAAAACTCTCTATAAATTATATCAATTTTGGAAAAGTCACTATTTTTGAAAATGTACTTCATACTCCATACAATCTACAGTACCAAGTCCACAGACTACTAGAGTGAAGAAATAAATTGTTTTCACATGTATTTCATTGAAATAATTGCCAAACACCTGTCCTGTGACAGCTGTAGAACTTGTCCAGGTATGCTAAAATGGCTGTGAGTGGTTGCAGAACATTTGAGTTTAAATTTAACTTGCAAAGCTTACTTGCAGGGTTGCACCAAGGTATCTCACTAGCAGTCCTAGGCACCTCTTTTGACTATACCTCTTTATCTCTCTTATTCTGAAAAAGTGCAATGCACATTGAGAAATTCCCAGTTTGCCAGGGGATGATGGCAAGTTTGTATGGAAGAGGAGTCCTCCAGGCTGCAAAGGTTAGCAACATCCTAAGGATGAGAGCTGGCTGCTGGGCTGCAGGCAGTCTGTGTGAGCAGGAGCTGCTAACCAATCATACCAAGTGTTTAGAATCCTTGGGTCATTGACACTGGAATTATAACTCTGCTGACCCTTCTTCTGACCCTACTATTTTCCATATTTATTTTCTTTATTTATTATCTTTATTTTTATTGTCAGTGTGGAGATTCAGCAGTTCTCCTGGGAAGTTCAAATCACAGTGTCACTACAAGATCTTTAAAAGAGCAGTGCTGAAGAAGTTTCATCCAGGAGAAATGTTGGTGGCAGCTTTCTTGACAGAATCTCATGGTTGTTCAACCAAGTCTTGCTCCTGAGTTCACAAATTACTTTCCTTCAGTGTCTCTCCTACTACCATAATAGCAAATGGCTCTGTTCTGAAAAGTTGAATATGTGGTCAGCTAAAATTTGCCCTCACAATGCCTAGTGAAAATGATAGATAAATCTCCAGCTGCTTGGAATAATTGAGCACTTATACTGAAGTTAAATATATTACCAAAAGTTTAGCCCAGGCTAATCAATATCAAGTAAGAATAAAAAGTATGATTTGAATGTCATTCAGAATGCTCTATCTCAATCAGGGAAGAAAGGAGGAAATGTGTACTAAACAATTTCCCCTTTAAGTTGAAAGACTAATTGTACTGTTAAGCAAAACAACACAAAATAGGTCAAAATGACTAATTCCTTTCTATTGATAAGAGCACATAAATCATTGTAGATACTGGATTTTTAGTGAGTCTGATTAACAATTAGATGCTGTTTCTAATGTATTTTATTCAAAGTCCATTGCTTTCTTTCCTTAATTTTCAACTGTATACATGCATTTTTCAGTCCAATATGGTATATAGTATTAAACCAGAAAAAGTGTAGATGATAGTCACAGATGGTTATTAATATTTATGTTCACCTAATTAAACATCATAACCCTGAGATGTTAATTTATAACATCTTCAGTAAAAGTATAACAGATTTGAATGTATTATCAACATGATAGAAATAAATAATCTTCACAACAATTCTGTATCAGTCATTTGAGGAAATTCAGTTTCTTAAAAATATCAGTTAATTTCATGCCTTTGAATTGAGAAAGCATCTTCCTTCTGTGCTGCTGTGGCTCTTCACTGTAGAAATCAGATACTTTTGTGGTTGATGGTTAGTAGGAAATGTTGAGACTTACAAATTACAAATAATATCAGGTCCCAGAAATGATTTAGCACTTTGTCATTAGCAAGTTTCATATCTGATATTAGATAACTGATGTTCGTTGGAGTGCTTTCTTCCTATCTTTTATTTCCTTTTCTGTAATATCAGATATCAGCTCCTCTGTAACTAGTTGTTCATCATGCCTATTTACATAACCTAAAACCAGACATCTGAAATGCAATGCAGTGCAGCTGCATAAAATGCTTATTTCATTGGGAATAGTAGATTGAGAATGCTGCATGTCATGATGCAACAGTTTTTATTTTTAATCAAAGGGTTGCGAGTGGGAGTTCATATTCAAGCTAAACATATTTCATTCAGTCTCCATTCCCTAGTGTAACACAACAAAGTCAATTGCAATGTTCCTACCCATCTCCCTCCTCCTCTTCCTACAAATCAATTGTGTTTGTTCACTTATCACCTTCTGGATCATATTTCATTTCTATTTTGGGACATCTACTGTGGTACAGAATAGCTGCTACCTATTTGTGCTAAATTGTTTCTCGCTGCAGATTCTTATTCCTTTGCTGTGTAGTTCATATCAGTTCTAATCTAAGGGCCTAATAACACATCAGAGTTATTCAAATCTGAATCAAATTGGATCAAATATGTCGTTTTCTTCAGGAGTCTGGTTGAGGTCTGATCCTCTTAAACACCATCCAAATGTAGATTGCAGTTGAGTTCACCTTCTGCCAAGGATCTGATAGAGATTTATATTTACTATGCATTTTCCTAAATGGCCTGGAGTTTAGAAGTGCCTCCATTGGCAGGTCACCCTCATCATCTGTTGTGATCGTTTTTAGGTAGGCAGGCACTTGAACTCTCCCTTTACTCCCTGAGAAAGCAGAAAAATTACACCTGAGCAGAAATATAATTGGCTTTACCTGCCAGTGATGGAAGATTGCAGTTATGCAGATTTGACAGCAAGGACTTCTGTTCCTGCTCCCAAATGATACTGCTTAGATGACTTTTTTTCAGACCAATGGTAATGTAACCCATTTTAATGCAGCAGGCTCTTGAATTCTGGACCTGACTTATTCTAGCAAAAGTAACAACTAAGATACAGTCAGACTTTTATTCTTCTTTTATCTGACTTGCTGTTGTTATGAGCACATGGAAGATACCAAGACAGGAGATTAACAAGGATTTTAGGCAACATACCAATCAGTTGAATATTTAGTCTAGAGAAAATATATTTAAGGAATTTCAGAACCAAAATTTTGTACGTGTAAGAAATAATTGGCAATATAATACCTATATTACTGCCTTCTTTTTTTATCTCTGTGACTATAATTTACTATATTTTTGTAGGAAAGAATAGAGAATAGATAAAGAAAAACCATAAAATCACCTAATACTTCTCTGTTATGGTGAAATATGTAAATTCTTCCTTTTTAAATGATTTTTTTTGTTTCAAAAATGACTGAAAAACCAAGTTTTTGTTATAAAAAAATAGCCTTCTAAACTAGTATTTTCCCCACACACATGCTATTCTGAGACTATATCTTGTCTCGGTAATGTCACTGTCAATCTGAAAATTCAATACAGAACCAGTTCAACTCATGGACCTATGAGTCAGACCCACATGCTTACTAAAATAAATGAAATTGAATAATGTGTTTAGACACTCAGATGCTAAGCATTGCAATGGCCAGATTGAAAATACCTGGCTTTAAATTGGAACTATTTTTAGTTTCTTTGTGTTATTACACTTAGATAGGTCCAGGCACCTTGAAGGAAGTTCCAAAAAAACTCACACATGTTTAGGAAAGAGAAACGCAGATGTGAGGTAATGGTAGAAGATTTTTAATAAGAAGCACCAAGCATATGTCCTAAATATAGACTTTCATAATGGTTTAGAGTTACCACACCCTCACTGGTGTTTGTAACTTTGAACCCTTCTCTAAAAGAAGGCCTTCAGCTCCTTTTAAAACTACTTTCATAAATGGAGGAGGAACCTGTCTTACCCTCTGAAATCCAGCCGCAGCAGGATATATTATTTTCCACAAGAGGATTAAGTACCAGAGTAATTGAATACTTTTTTTAGTTATATGAACAAAAAGAAGAATGTATTCCTGTTTCCAGGGCCTGGAAACCAGCCTCACCATCCTGCAAATGTATCCTGATCAACAAGAGAAAAGCTACACCAGTGTCTCTTTAAAGTGCGACAACCACTGCTTCTCCTCCTGCTCCACTCCAAAGCACACCCAGAGCTGCACAGCTGTGGACCAACAGTGCCACACAGCAGAGATCAAGCCCCATTCCTGTAGGTAGGGCATCTTTGAAAGGGACTGGCAAGGTGTCGGGTCTGAATCTCCTCAGCAGATGACAGAATTAAACAAAGAGTTACAGCCACTCTGCTGTTGTATGAAGAGCTTCCTGAGACTTATTTTTCTCTTTTGAAGAGGTAGCTCCCACTTTGCTAAATAAAGATCACAGATTTGCACTACTCTGGTGATAATCTATAAAAATCTAGGTCCTGGGCTGATTGGCAAATAATACTTGATTTAATTTAGTGCTGCTTTTTTGACCTGGTAAGATAAAGGTGTACCAGGGAAATTAAATACTGGGAAAAGGTGCATAGGGAACATGAGATCCCCCAGGGCATTTTGGACATTGAACTCTCATATTTAGGATTAGTGTTTAGGACTTAGAGAGTTAGTTCCCAGTTTACGTCAATAATAATATTTTGGACATAAAGCATTGAGCCTTTTCCACACGCACTATCTTGAATTGAATGGAGGCCCAACTCTGCTTAATGTTTCTGAGAGGATTGCTGTCAAGTCATGGAGAACAGATAGAAAAAAACATTTTTACTCCTTTAAGAACTTCTTTGCATTATGAACAACAAAACATTTTCAGTAGATGAGTGCTGAAAATGAAAGGGACAAGAAATTGATAGTTCAGAAAATGAATCTAGAGCAATGACCAGCTAAACAATAAAAAAATGAGCTTGAGAGATTGGAGTTCATTCTCTCTGTCAAAGTGGCAAGCAGCTCCCTGTACAAAAAATGGGGATTACAGCATATTCTCTTATCTGTCACCATATGGAGGAGGAGGCTTTCACAAAGACATTTTTAGTAAACCCACCAGGACAGAATTACAATTACCCATTGGTGGCAGATAAAATGAGAAAACCATCACTGATGCAGTGTTTTTGCTGCGACAGCACTTGGAATCTAGACGGCAATTGCAAATGCAGAGCCTTAAGTGAGTGAGCTCAATTACAACTTTATGCATTTTCTTGATTACATCAGCCATTAAAATATGCAGAATAGTATTTTATGAAAGCTGATTTTCAGGTGAAGACAAAGAAAGGGCAGCAGAAAAGAGTCTCATTTTCAGGAGGAAGCTCGAAATCATTGTCTCAGAGCTGAAAGCCAGAATATCACATAGAAATTTTAAATTTGTTTTATACATTTTCATAAATAGACTTCAAATAAAGCAGGGCATTTACATCAAAGCAGATAACCATTCTATTCATTGCTAGCAGATTTTTTCCTTTTCTTTGAAAGTGGCAAATCTGTGATTGAAAAATAGTGTGACAGGCTGGGCTGCTGCTGTTAATGGGGAGAGAAGGAACTGTGTGATGAAGAGACGTCGCATCAGGTACTAACAAAGAAGCCAAAGACTTTTAAGAAAGCACCATGTCAGTACTATGCTCTTCATTGGGATAAAAGGTGCTGCTGTTAGCTTAAATAGCTTATTATCTCCAGGCAAATATATAGAGGAAATTTTAGTGTGCAGGTCACTGCTAGATGTGCTAGAGCTGAAACTCGTGAAAGCTTTCCTATCTTTACCAGCCAGTAATTATTGTCAGTCTGTAGAGACTGCCAGGCAGATTTTTTTGAATAAACTTGACTGTGAAGACTTTGACCTGAAATAATGCTATTGATGTCATCATACCTAGCCTTGCCATGAGAAGTTTTTCTTTGATGCGTGGTGACCCAAGCAGCTGTAAGGCAGGTAAGTTGGTAGCAAGTGAAGTAAGGCATGAAGTAAACCACGAAGAAGAAACCCTATCCAGTTCCCTCCTTTTAGAGTAATGCTAATTTCTTTTATATTTACACACACTCACTGTCATAGGAGCAATGAAAGGCACATTCTGAGACTCTTGAAAGTATATTCTTCCTCCAAAACGTAGATCAGTGTACCTGTGCAATAATCTTTAAAGTGAGATTTTAATCTCTGCTACACTCTGTAAATAGCCTTCCATTTTTTCTGTGGAGGCTGTAAAACAGTGAGTCTTATCCCCACACATTTTAAAAAAATTAAAATATGATACCTTCAGTCTTTTCTCTCTGGGTTTTAATGATTGTCCAAAGCTGAACTGCAATTTGGATAGCCAAACAAAAAAGAACAGAGTTAGCATAGGTTTAAGGCCCAGACCACAGGTCCTTAACACAAATTAATTGAGAGAATTGCACCTTCCCTGCCTGAATGATGGCATGCGACAACCGAAGCCCTCCAAAAGCCCTCAACCCACCGCCTACCATGGCCACCTACACTCAATCTCCCCACAGGTAGCAGACAAATCCACTGATGGACTTTTGACATGTCAGGTCTGCATCTTGTAAAACACTCAGTGAAAATCTCTGCATGAGAAGTTGGCCTTTATTAGCTTGGAAGAAGCTGTACTCCCAACAACAGAGTCATCCCTTTTGGCATCAGTGTTTTATGTTCTTATTACACATATTTTACAACGCTAAATCAAAATGTAGCTCGATCTCTAAAATAACTGTCTCAGAGGTATTTTAAATCCTAAATTGAGTAAAGAGAGATCAAGGAGGCATTTAGAGAAATTAAATACTAAAAGGAGTACAGGGGTTCAAACATAAACAGCCTATGTTATAGACAGTCATCAGGTCAGACAGTCTTACACAGAGCTGTGCAAGGCTGTCGGACATGTGTAAGACAGGCAGATTTTCTGCTAGTGACCAAGCAATTCAGCTAGGAAATTGTGCTCTCTGCAACAGCCTACAATCTAGGCTGCAAGGTTAGGTTCTTGAGACTGAAAGTTTCTTTCCCCACGTATATTCAGCCCCAAACATAAATGAATTTTAGTCCAGATTCAGGCCTTTGCCCTTTGCCAAAACACAGGTAGTAATATTGCTCCCATTGGGGCGATCTTTAACACTTGCCTGGTTTCATCAGCGCTGGCAACTTGTTCTATTCAAAACCTGCTACATATTAGAAGAGACTGCAACACTGTCTGTCATGATTAATCTTTTATGACTACTGCAGTTGCAAAATATCTCCGGCCTCTGCTGAGCCTAGTTTTTAGTAAAACAATGAGCATAATACATTAGATAATATTTCAAAGTGTTTTTCAAAGTCTCAGGTCACTTACCATAATCTGTGACCCAGCTCCATTTGTAATTCTTCTAGGTGTTTCCAGGTCAATTTTGTGCCATCTCGGGTAGTGGCTATATAACATAGGTCAAGTAGTTAATATTCTAATGAATTTGTTGCAGATAAGTCACTTCTATAATAAACCTCTGCAGAGGCCCCTTTGTCAGTAGAAAAAAATTATTCAAACTAAGAAAGTAGATTTCAGAATATCCTTTTTTATTGGGTTTGCAATAGTGCTTTCAACCCCAAGGTGAGAACAAACTCCTTTTGAAATAGGTCAGTACCAAATAGATAATTATATGAAGACAAAATAATCTTCATCAATCTACATAAAACAAAAAAAAGGGATTTGTAAGAATAGCAAAGGCAGCTAGAGAGCTACCATGGTGTACACCAGTGCAGTACAGTGTGTTCTGTGTTTTCTGTTCAGGTGTGCAATACCTGAAATAAATGTGAAGAAAGTCATCTCCAAAAGTTGTCTTGTGGAATTTATTGCTTAAGCATAGCAGTAATATTTGAAAACTTTCAGAAAAGGAAAGCAGTTCCTCAAATACCTGCAGATCACTACCAACAGGAAAACAAAAGCTAGGTTCAGAAAAGGCTGAAGAAGAAGCACTACAAGTTATTGTTCAGCTAGAGATTGGTACCTTTGTGTACCAAGAAGAAAAAAGACAACCTTATGAAGAAAAAAAGAAAACAACCTTATGTTTCCATAGTAGTTTATCCTATGAATTATGAAGTAGTTAATCTTATGAATTATGAAGTAGTTCATATACAACTGCAAAGACACCCTGTGGGGTGACATCTGAAGTCTGCTGTGTCCAGTGACTCCTTGTACAAATCCCTCCACTGATCCCTTAACCATGCAGACACAAGTGACAAAAAACTGGAGTAGTATAAACATTAAGTAGTGAAATTGGGTGACATCTCATTAGGAAAACTCAAGCCAACTCTCTAAATATAAATACTCAGAAAGTAAACCAGAGTGAAGCAATGTATGTATGTATGCAAATTGTCAGAGGATCTTCTGGCCCAGAGTATGTTCCTAATCTAAGAAACTGATTGTCAATCTGAGCCAAGAAAGTCAAAATTAATGCTCCATTAAATCTAATGGCTCCCTGAAGCAGGAAATAAGGTGGGTTAACTAATATTAAATTTTGTTCATCCAATCAAAAATGTGGTGACATCTCCTTGCCCATAAAAAAAATAATTAGAAATGTGATTATGAAGAATATCTGTACTGTACAGCACAGAAGTCCAGAGAGAAACACCAGGGAATTAAAATGTGGATCTCAGAAAATATTCCTTTCTCCAAAAGATTTCTTGGCACAGCAAGTTACCAGGTGTGCTGTAAATAGTCTAGTAAATTTGTTCCCATTACAGCTGAGAAAGTGCATTTTTCCCCATTACAAGGAAGTCAGAAAATCCCCTCTAAAAGAGAGAAAAGCTAATGGTGTGTTTTTTTCTCTGTGGTTTTATTTTTAGTGCTTACTTGTATTCTGAATGATAGACTCTTCTTTCAATCGAAGTGTGGAAAATAATTAGAGAAAAGGTGTCCTACAATTCCAATTCGGCATGAAAGTACCCAAATAGTGTACACACAAGTTGACATGGCTCAGTGTGTGGTGGATAGCTTTTATGACACCATCAAGTCCTGTTTTATTCCATTTCTGTGCCAGCGTAGTTGAACTAAAACCAGTGGACTTAATCCCAACAAAATGAATAGGAAGAAGGGATTAGAGGCCCCACAGTGCATGTGGAACATTACAGAGTCTTTAATGTCTGCTTGTAAAGAGCTGTAGATGCCTGGCCTTAGGCAATTAGATGTTAAATAAATGCCCAAAGCAATTTGATGTAATGGGTTCTGTTCTTTGCTAAACAACAAAACTGTGCCCTCTTCTTTCTTCCCTGAGAAGAGCTTATTCTAGCTGTCCAAGCAATTTTTTATCATTCTTGCTCACAACACACTTTCTGCTCTTCAGCACCAGAGATTCTTCTTTCTGATGTCCTTTATTTCCACCTGGAAACACAGATGGCAGAACTGCCTCCAATGTTACCAGTGTGGAACAGATCAGGCATGGCAGCATCACTGTCACTCATTTGCCACAAGTTCCCCTTTGCTCTCTAGAAAGGATATATTTTTTTTTTAAACTAAATTATTTCATTCCTTTTGGCATCTTCTTTGCTCTGAAGGACTTACTCTTTCATTATATGTATGGATGGCATTTAGTGAAGCAGGGTGTTCTGTGCTACAGCAGAGACAGAAATAATTCTAAAGGACAGGTGACCTGAAACAATAAAAAGTGGGCAGATGCAGGCAAATTGCCTCAGTAAGCACTGTGATTGTGTACGATCCTTTCCACCTGCTAATGAATATGCATGTGGAAAATAAGAAACTCTTTTTTTTTAAACTGTGTTGAGTTTGCATTGGTAGTGAATAAATCAGGATGATAAAATGTGAAGTCATCCATATTTAAGATTCAACAGAAAATGACAGTTATAATCTGCCCAAGAATAAAAATAGGTTCAGAACCAGAAAGTTTCTGAATGTCAGAAAAAGGAGATCTGTAACACTCAGCAAGCATTCAGGTCTGGGACAGGGGAAAGGGTAGTTTTCAGGTAAATTTACAGGTGGGATGCAGTTGTCTGAGGCCATAATTTTCAGAATGCCAATGAACTTGGTGCTTCTTTCAATTGTACTGATTACTCTGTCAGGCTGAAAATAACTGTATGTAATTAGCACCAAAAAGAAATTAATCTGAGAAGACAAAGGCTATCATCAAAGGGTAGTGTGGTAAGGAAAAAGACAAGGCTGATGATAAAACCATAATGGGAACTGGCAGAAGAGAACCTCCACAGCTGTAAATTTTGGCATAATCTTGGGCATTTTTAGAGGAACAGAGTCAGACTTTGCTATGTCAAGAAAGTTGCTTCTCTTAAATATCCTAGAATAAGGATCATAAATAGATGAGATAAACAATTCAATAAATGACTTGTATATATTGTCAGCTACTACATAATCCTGGACTTGATTAAAACACTTTGGCATTTAAATGTTGACCCTTTCCTAATGGCAGATCTGGTTTTGCCACTCATTATATCATGTACTGCACAAACTCTGGCAGTACTCAGTTATGACATAAACCCATCTGGATCTTCAAACTCAATACTCTCTTGATCATTGTACTGATGGAGTTGTATTCAGTGCAGTTTCCAAAGCAGCACAGCCAGATTGAGTCTTTTCCAAAACACAGAATTCTGGTTGCTATGTGATGTGTACTCTCCTCTCAGGTATATACCAGAATAATTTAATGTATAGATTTATTTGTTAACATGGCTGGCTTGAAAAAACAGCTGAAATTCATATATATCTGTGTTATGCATTATTGTGATTTCAGTAGCCCTTCTTTAAATTTAAATATTAAACAGTTGTTACATTTAAATATTATTTTACTTTGCAATATGAATATGCCTAAAACTAATGGCTACGATACCTGCATAAAACAGGAAGACAGCAGTTTCAGGTCCTTCCTCAAATTGAGGAATACAGAAAATTTACCCTGAATCTTGCTAATTGGTTATTTAGACACAAAACTGGTCTCAGAAAGATAAAGTTTCTTGTTTGAGATAAGTGATTTTTACATGAGTTTTATACATCCTCCCACTCTGGTGCCAGAAAATTACCTTTAGTACTGATAGTACTGAAGATTTAATGATTTTTTTTTTTCTTTTGGTCAACAGTTTCACTGTTGTGAAACCCACTGTTGTGGGTTTCACTGTTGACCAAAGGATAAAATTCAATTTTCCAACAAAGAAGCATATAGGGACAAAATTTTCTACCCTGCATGTCAGGGCTGTGTCTTGCCATAGCCGGAATCTGAGTTGCAATATTGAATGTCAGAGTGGTTTTGCAGTGTAACTTCAGGCTGACAAAGTGTGCACAGCAGCTGTCATTGTTAAAATCAGTGATTCACTGTGAAGATTAAAAATTACTTTTCCTTTGAGTTAGGATCTTCTTTCACCCACACAGCCCAGTGTGAAATTGTGTAAAGATGCTTTGCCCTAAATCTGTCCAACCAAAGACTACACCAAAAGTGATATTGTACAAAGCGATTCTTCAGTAGGGATAATGAACCTAGCTAACCCAACAGCATTGCCTTTGGGAAAAAGTATCTAGCCTTGATGTGATCTGTCAAAATCATCTGTGAGACCTCGGCACAGCAGTGAATTGTTTCCTGTGGGTTGCTTTCTAGTATGTTTTAGCCACCGAGTTGGACAAAATTTAGGATTTAGAAGTCTTAAAATGGTCAAGCCCTTGAGGACAGTCAAGGATGCCTGCTTTTCAGTGCTTGTACCTCCACCACCCACATCTCAAAGGTCTTCATTTGAGCCTGAGCAGCAGAAGCTTGGGCTGGCCATGTGTTTGCTTGTAACCCTCTAAAACTCTGCTATGATACTGGTTCAGCTGGCCTACATCACACCCACAGCTTCACCCCTGCTGAAGTCAAAGCTTTCCTGGGTTTAAGATGTCGTTGTTGACCCTGCAGGCAGTAAAAACACCCTACAATGCAAATAAGTTTTGTCTTAGCGCACAACTGACTGCAAAACAAAAATGGCTGTGTGCTAGGAATACGTGCCAGGACCCTTAGTTTCCTGTTGTTCCCAAACAAGTGGCCTGGCTGCCATGTAGGAGCGAGGTTCATTTGTGCCTCGTGTAAGTGTTGCTGACGGGCCCCACACGCAGCGCCACGTTTGTGAGGAGAGCTGTGAGGAGAGCACACGCTCGTGCTGAGACTAAAGCTGCCTGCTGCTCGTGCTGGGGGATGGCAGATGCTTGCTGGGAGGCTGCCCTGAACTCTGGGAAAGAGAGATTCCAATTCTGGGAAGTCCTCTAAGACACAAGTCGAGAATTGAAAATGCAGCATCACTCTCTTCATCTGATGTCTTTCTTCAGACTGGATCAGCAATTTCCTATTCATCCTGTAAGCTCCCAGGGGAAGACAGGTTCCTGACTTAAATGCCCTTGACTTCTGCAAACACACACTTCCAAAACAGTTTAAAGACACAAAGAGGTCCCCCAAAGCAGGAATTTCTACCTCAGGCCTCCAGAGGAGCCTGCTTTATGCAGAAAACAAGGGTAGTCAATGAGGGAGAAGGTTAATAAGATCTGTCACTGGCTATCCAGGGATGCAAGCTTTGTTAAAACAGGTTTTACAGTAGGCATTCAAATAGTGCAGCCTTAATCTTAAGTTTGTACCTGTACAAAATATTAAACATGATATGACCATACAGTAGGTCTATTTTTAATATCCATGTCTGTGTAGGTTTGCTTCTATTGAGTCATAGCTAATTAAAATAGCTCTGTTGTTCACCTCTAAACGATATGATTTATTTATATATTTATTTAAGCAAAAAAAGCTTTTAAAAAAAACACTCATAGACTTTTGAAAAATTGGACACGTGGAAATACATCTCTGCATATTCATTTATTGATTAAATGGTTACTCAGGGAAAGTCTAACAGTTTGGTGGAACACTGGTTATTTTTATTGTCTGGAGAGAGGGAAGCTTCCAGCATCAATATTTAAAATTAAACTATTAACCTGAACACCTGTTCCACTTTTTTCTTATTTTGCTTTTACTACTTTTATTTCAAGAGTACTAATTTTCTGTGCATGGCAGCACTTGGAACAGGTGCAGCGAAGCAGAAGTTAGAAGAATCTGTTTGCTCTGATTGCTGGCCAGAGGGCAACACAAGGCTACATAGCAATGCTGAGGGCAAATGAGCAGCTCTTTCATACTGATCACTCTGCAAACCACACAACTTTTCCTTCCTGCTTATTTCTTTGTTTGCTGGGTTTTTTTCAAAGAGCTTAACATAGCAACATGTTTTCAAACTTTCTGGTTTTAACAGTGAGTCACTGAGAGGTCAGGTTTATTTTAAGAACATGTACATTTTATGTAAAGAGTAGAACAGTGCATGTGCAGGTGAAATAAATGATGTCATAAAAAGCTACACAACTCACATTCAGGCATAAAGAATGAAACTATTAAGTACTCTATTAAAAAGCTTCATGGAAGTTTGCATGCATAATTTCTTTAATTTAAACTTTTATAATCACTCATTCTTTATAAAAGTACAGATTTTGCAATCTGTCTCAACATCCCAAAGTGCATTGGAAACATTTTGTGAAAAAAGCTTGTAACAGCACTGTAAGGTAGGAAAATAGAAAAAAAGCATCATATGGTTGATGGAAACCAAAACAAAAGGGACAATTTTGTTAGTTCTCATGAATTTTTCATGTCTCAAATTATGTGGTATTTTTCTTTAAAAAATCTTATTATATTCCCATGGTCCTTTGCTTGGTGATGAAGCTGTCCCAGGGGTTTCTGCTTCTTATCCTGCCAATACCCAGACTAGTGTCCTCAGCTACACTTGTGCAATTGTTAATGAGGATGCACTGTAAAAGTGGGATGGTAAAACTACCTGGACTTGAAAGGAGTCCTGATACCTGTTCTCTCCTTAAATTGTTATCTTAACAAGGTTTATATTCCTAACCCATTTCCTAGCACAGCTGCCATGTGGTGGTGCTAATGCAAATGAAGAGGAAGAGAACCACTGAGAAGGGATAGGAAGTGGCATCTGCCTGTTAGAGAGCCATATGGGACTCATACCATTGCCTTAAGCTAGCTTGCTTTACTAAAAGGCACAAGTATGCAACTGAAACCTGTGCCAGACCTGGACTTTGGGGGAAATGGAGGTTTATATGACTGCCTATGTTTTATGCATGTAAATCCAATGAATTCCAGTGAATAGGGAAACTTAACGGAGCTCTAATCTTACATTTCTCTCACAGCTAGGAAAATAATGGTCTCCCAGTGTAAATACACAGCAAAGGACAGCCCCAAGAATCACACCATGTACCCAAGAGTGTTGTCCTAACACTTCTTGAACTCTGTCAGGCTTGGTGCTGTGACCACTTCCGTGGGGAGCCTCTTCCAGTGCCCAGTGCTCAGTGAAGAACCTTCCCCTTATACTGAACCTAAACCTCTCCTGACTCAATTGTGTTCCATTCCCTTGGGTCCTGTCACTGGTCACCACAGAGAAGAGATCACTGCCTGCCCCTCTTCTTCCCCTCATGAAGAAGTTGTACTGCAATGAGGTCTGTCCTCAGTCTCCTCCAGGCTTAACAGACCAAGTGACCTCAGCCACTCCTCATACAGATTCTCCTCTAGACCGTTCAACAGCTTCGTGGCCTTCCTTTGGACACTCTCTAATAGTTTAATATCTTTTTTATACTGTGGCACCCAAAACTACCCCCAGCACTCGAGGTGAGGCTGCCCCAGTGCAGAGCAGAGTGGGACAATCCCCTCCCTTGCCTGGCTGGCAATGCACCTGATGCACCCCAGGATAGGGCTGGTCCTCCTTGGCTGCCAGGGCACTGCTTACTCATTACTGTCAAAATACCCAAGTATCTCTGCTACACCTGATTTTGTGGAACAGCTTCTATGTGGGCCCTGGAAAGAGTTTTCACCATGCAGTAAACAGACACAAGTAAATAAGTAGGAATGATCATCAATTTCCTAAGAGGAGAGATAAAGGGTGAAGCTGCTGCTGTACTGAAACTGAGCACAGGCATGCTATTATGTTCAAAGGACCCATGATTTCAACAAAGAAATCAAGAGGCCTCTTACCTCTTCCAGAACAGAGCAAAGCCAATGTGAGAGAAAAAGTGAATAACTTTAAAGAACTAGTCACAGATGTTTCATCATGATACTTACATAACACATGATCTGAAAATTAAATTATGAAAATTAAAATATTAGACAATAATAAAATCATAAAAAATATTAGATCAGAATTACACATCAATCAAAGACACTTATTTTCTTACTTAGAAATATTATTCAGATATAACAGAAGAATATAAATTTTCTGAAAACTTTGAATATTTCTTTGAAGAAGGTTACTTGTAACATCTTAAAAAAAATCACAAAAATGGAGCTGCATTGAAAATATCCATTTTTAGATAGGAAAGATGAGGTTTCTGTCTCATTCTTTTACTGGACACTTCATTCCAATCCTCAGAAACATGTCTATGGGAAAAGCTGTTAAAATCAACAGCGTAGAACAGTCTTTGTTTTTAGGAAAAAAAAAGCTTTTCTTGACATAAAATGATCGGTTCAAAGTGTTCTTATCAGCTCTCATCACTGTTGCTAGCAGCAGTGAATGCTTTGCACAGAAGAGAACTGCTCACTTGTGCTTCATGATCTCATAATCTTAAAAACAAGGAAACAATATCCTGAGAAAATAAGACAGATAAAAGAACAAAGAGAAAAGAAAAATTAAAATATTAGTGGAACAAGGGATTATGTACTCGAGAAGGAAAGGTGGGACAAACTACAGGAAGTTAGCTGGTCAGCAGTAGGTTAACATGTTACTAGCAACCCCTGAGAAATTTTGTTTTAGATTAAGAACATTAAAAATGCCATTCTTTCTCAGACAACCTGCAGTTTTCCTCTCCAACTATCTCCAGTGTATTTTCAGTATTTTTCTTTACTTTTATCTGATAGACTGGAAGGGAACCAATACACAAAGTAGACCTGGAAAACCAAATTGATTATTTTTTGCAGGTCCAAATGATAAAGAATATTTTGGTAGAACTAGATCAGAAATAACTGTATTTATAGATCAGTGCAGGAAGAGCTTTCCCTCTATGAACTCAGATGGCTGTGTCCAAAGAATCCCTAAATCCACCCTTTTCCCTGAACTGTGGGCAAAGGATGGGGGGGAAACCACTGTGTGAAAGGGTGGGAAAGAAGGGGGAGGATGGTGAGTAAGAGTCCTTCACCTTAGGTCACTGGTTTCCATTAAGTGCCCACTGGTAGTTAGACACCCTATGACTAGGCAGCTCTTTAAGGATCTGAAATCAACTGCTTCCATTTCTTCTTAAAGACACTAAGGTATGCCACAGTAGCAAGCCAAAATAGATTCCACATTGCAACATGGCTTTTACTGCACATCACTGAAGGGCTGCTTTACCAATCAGGTGCTCCACCCAGGAAAGTGAACACAATCTGAAAGAAGTTGAGGTTAATACTTATGAAGACTGTTCTTTGCTCTAAACTTAAATGGATGAAAGTAGCCTTTAATGATTGCAGTTAGAGTGAAACAAGTTGAAAGAGGCTGCCAGAGGTTGCTGCCAGAGGTTGCCCTGTATGCATTTTCTCAATGAGCACTTTGTTATCATTTTACCTTTTGTATTGGTCCCAATTCACAGTAGGGAAGGGGAGGTAGGAAGATGATGAGGGAGAACTGAAGAATGGCTACAGATGTTATAATTTCTGAGTTTTAAATTGCAGCATCCAAATGTGTTAATGGTTTCCTTTAGACCAATAATCTTATGATTCCTTCTGAAGAATAATATTCAGAGGTGTACCTCCTAAAGTGCTTTCATAACCCACTTGATTGCTATTCTTGTCCTATACCAAGGACATGCTTGCATAGACAGAAAAGACAACAGTGCCTGTGATAGTTTGTGGAAGAAGCAGCAGCTTGAGTTTCATTTTGAAGTAGACCTACTGTTTAAAAGAGAATTGTAAACTGCTTAAAATCTATCCAGGTGACATCAGCTAGATCACTCTAGCTTACGTCAATAACCTGAAGCTGAACTACTTGGTGCCCAAAGTCCAGTTGGTGACATTATAGATGGAATGTGCTGAGAAACTGAGCACTGTGGGATTGCTTTTTAAGGTAATTTGGGCTAACAAGAACGTGAACTGACCTATAACCACCTGTTTTGTGTTTCTACAGCCAAATGCTGTGTTTTTCCACTGAACTCCTTCGCATACTCAGAGCTGCTGGTATAAAGCCTTGCTGGTAGTTTTCCATTTTATCTGTGATTTCTTTTCTGGAAGAATAAGATGCTTATAAGAAAGCTGAGGCTAAGGAAATGTCACAGTGAAGCATTATGGAAATTCAATATAATTGAAAAGGAAGGAATAACAACAGAAGTGAAAAATGCTGGATGAATGCCCTCCATGCTTCAAAAGGTTAAAGAAAAAAAGAGCTGTTTTCCACTCCTGAAGTTTTCTTTCAGCATTGGGTAGGTAGGACCCTTGTTCTAATGTTCTAATCTTTTCAACTTTCCCAGAGAAGTTGTGTAATGCAATTCGCATTATATTTTAGGGTTCCAAGTGTCTCTGTCTTGCTGCTTCTGCCTTATGTGAATCTTCAGCTTGTAATATGCCAAAATTTAGCTAGCTAAGAAAGAGCTGTCTGGAAACTACCTCTGAAAATTATATGGCTCATGTTCACTGCTCATCAGTGGAGGAGTGTCACTGCAAAGAGGCAGTTATTTTATTTCTTACATATTTAACAGTGTTAATATATAGTAATGATATTTTTGTCTGTCAGCCCAAAAGATCCATTCTTTCAGTTGTTAGAGAAAGCAGCGTGAAGTACTCAAATTGTAAAAAATGTTAAATTCCATCCTTTCAAATGATTCAATGTAAGATTTATTTCAATGGAAAAAGAAACAAGGCAGAGGGAAATCCATTTACACAAGGAATGATTTAGCTGTTTATGTCAGAGTCAGCCTTACAATTTGAAATTAAAAAGGTAGTTGATGTAAGGGACACATTTTTGTGAAAATTTTAACGACAAATGTTTCCATTTTCCACCTGTTTTTCCTTATGTTTTTCACTAAAGCTGACACTGTAATAGGCCTCAGCAATTCTAAATGCAAGTGAATATAGAGAACAGAGATTTCTTTTGAGTGGTCATTACCAGACACGGAAATTTGAAAAAACATTTGTACCATTGCCTACATTTGAAACATAATATTCTTCCCCAGATTTCTCTTCTTTTCCTCTCTTTTATTTTCACATTGAAGTCTATTAATATCCCATTAATATCCAATACCATTAATATCCAATGTCATCCACCTAGCAGATGCATCATTGGCTTTTTCCAAGGGTATTTCAAAATATCTGAAAACCACGAGAGTTTTTCCTTAAATTAATATATTCCTTCTAACTCTTTAAAGAGATGACTTTCTAAGAGGTCCCACACATACAAAAATTGTGACAAAAGAGCTATAACAGACAATTACAAGCCAAAATCTTACATCAGTGATGGCCCCTCCATCTTTCTTGGGAGGTGAGGACGGGATGTGCCTTGCTAAAAGAAATCTCCTGGGAAATCCCAGTTGAGCCATCTCTGCCTCTCCTGGGACCACTGCATTCCTGCTCATACCAGTGTAATTCCCATGCATAACCCAGCATCTTTACTCCATGCAGCACCTAGGAGAAGCTGCTTGCAATATTGCTGGCAGAACTTGTACTTCAGAATCAGAGACTAAGTTTTGTAATTCTGGCCTATTTTTAGCACTGCTTAGGCTTAAATTATGAACCCATTGTCAAAGTTAGTCATCCATTTGGACTCTTATTCAAAATATTGTCAGAGGAGGGACTTAGCCTGATAACTCAAAAACTCTCTCACACAGGGCTTTACCTGTGCAAATTTGATTTCTCATCTGTTCGGAGTAACATGAACTTCTGTTTCTCACATGCCTGAGATTTCTGCTGTAAAGTATAACCATGCTAAAACTAAGTCCTTTTTTTCCAGCTGGAATTCCTTCTGCTCCCATGATCAGCTTCCAGGATCAGCTGCTAACAGACAGCTCCTCCATTACCTCATTACCTGTCCTTCCACAAAAAATCCCTGCCCCATCACCTGTCTCCTGTAGATGTGGGGAAGGACATTCACATTCTCTCCAATCCTGTTCTGTTCATCTACTTCATGGTTCCCAGATCTGAGTGTGATGTCTTTGAAAAAGAAAACCAAACCTGGTAAAGAGGTCGTAAATCATGCCAAAAGAGAGAAAACTATAAATCTGAAACCCTTGACATCAGAGGGAGTGGTGGCAGATAAAAAGTGCTTCTAAAAAATAATTATCTCAGTTCCTCAGGCAGAAGTCAAGATAAGCAGTTAGGGGAGGTGATGCTCATTATATCACACTCTACAGAATGCATAGTATTCAAGTAGGAATCAAGGCATCATATTTCTGATCTCAAAATAGTGTGACTCAGTCAGTCATTGCCCCAGTGGGGAAAGCAGGACAAAAGTATTTTGCATTCAGAAAGCAACTAGCTGAATACCAACCATTTACGTTTTGTGACAGGTGACATCACTAATATGTCAAAGAAACATATAAGAACATGTAAAGCATATTGGGTCTCCGACACTGTTGGCCAAATCATGCTTTTTTCCTTGTTATTCTCATACCAACACAGGAACACACAGAACTTTTCAAATGTCACAGTAAAAAAATTGGATGAATCGCATTTGTGTGAACATAAAATTCAGATCCTCTGTCAAAGACTCAAGATCACATTGGGAAGCAAGAAACAGCAGCTGTCACAGCCCTTCCATGCTGAAATGAATATAAATTTAGGGAGTAAAGAGGAACTGTAAGAGAAAATGCACAGTGCAAATCTAAACCGGAACTGTACTCTAGGAAATTCTATTTTGAATGGAGGAACAGATTAGGGAGGGAGAAAGACATGGAAATACGAACTAGAGATTGGAACTGAGTAAAAAACTAGCCACCTTTGGGGGCAATGTGTTTGAAGCTACACAAATGTATTTCAGCAGAAAAGCAGCAAAATTGCAGGATGGCAGAAGAAATATCATGCCTCGAGGAAATATAGAGGACCTCAGGAAGGACATTTTCTTAAATGCTAATTTCAGCAAAATATTGAAAGGAAACGTAAAGGAGCATGAAATAGAAGAAAATCCCTGCAAGAAAAAATAATCACAGGTTTCTTGTAGACTTGGTGGAAGTCTCTGCTTTTATGGTAGAAAAGGAGAGAAGTAATAAAAGTTGGGATTAATCTAACCTAGTCTCACCTAGTTTCCTCTCCAGGCAATTTAGATAAATAAGCACTTTTAAAGTGCATCTCACTCCATCTTCTACAAGTCTTCCAAAATAAATCAGACTAGTGGTGGCTTAAAAGTTCCTGTGTCTCTTAGTCAGCTAAAAGCAGAGTGTAAAGTGACTAGCTCAGATGAAAATATCTAGATTGCAGATGTCTACACATAATTTCCCAAAGTGTCTAAAATTCTACAGGGAAATTTCAGAACAAGAAGCTATGAGATGGAACAGTTTACACAGGTGTTCACAAGGTCCCACTTCAACATCACATGCTGACATGTAAACTCAAACACTTTGACATTCTATCGGATAAACTTTGGTGTTTGAAGTACTGGTAGAAATCAGAAGATAAAAAAAAGCAAACAAGAGCCTACTAAATCATAACAGAGGTGCTAAAATGCAGCTGACATCACTCTCTTAATGAAACAAGAGTTGACCAGCATAGTCTGGAGAATACAAGACTAGTCCTGTTAATTAAAACCACAAAATTATTAGAAAACCCAGAAGTAACACTGTACTCTGGAGAAGCAAAGGTCATTTGAGACATAACTATGAAGAACAGAAGAAGATAGTGCAAGACAGCAGATAGATTCAGGGCTTAAGCATCTCATTCAACCCAGGTGTCACAAAGTACCCTTGGGAGTATTCTCCACTTTCATTCATGTAAGAGAGTTTCTTGGCTAATGGTAATTATTGTCTCTTTTTCCTTTCACACTGCTATTACTAGCTCTAAAACCAGCTCTCTGCAGAGTTTTATCCTGCTACATTGCCACAGAAATAGGAAATGTACAACAGCAGAAGAAAGCTGAATTTTTTTTTACCTCTAATAGCAAAGCTAATACATAGCTGGGAGAACTGAAAATCAATAATATGGTTGGAAGTATTAAGTTCTGGTTTTCAACAGAAAGACCAATATGAAAAAATGAAGACATCTTTAGCCGCAGCCCAGCTTCAGCTGAAGCTGTAGGGAATGTGTGGCATAAACTTTTGACTTGGATTGTGACATGTAGATGCCCAGATGAAGCTAAGTGAAAATTAAGTGATCTCTGGAAAATATTAAGAAAAATTCTTAGCAGAAAAGTCAAACTGCTTAGTAAAAATATTTAGGGGCAATAAAGGACTGAATGGAGATTCCCTATTTTCAGTAGTCTTTCCTGTAAGCTGTGTTTACTTTCTCCCTTGTGGCACCCTAACCATAAAACACTGTGGTCACATTTCCTGTCTGGCAGAGTAAGTATTTTATGAATGCCTACAAAACAGAATAGCTTTGGCTGGAAGGAGTCAGAGAACCTATGTTTATCTGAGAGGCAGGTGATGCAGTTCAGAATATTTTTAGAGCTGAGACTGAAATGACTACACTCACAGACAGTGGCCTTAAAGCTGGACTCATGGGTTTAGGGCAGATACTTCATGATGCCAGACCTGAAAAGTGTGTTCTGGGCTTCCTGAATTAGGGAACTTCTAGAGATAAAAATAAACAGGACTTCAAGCCCATTATCAGGTCTCATAATAGATCCAGTGCAAGTAGACTATATAGAAGCTCAAGATTTTGACCTTTTCTAGAGAAGCATTTAGGGAACATTAGGGAAGCATGGTTTATAGGTTTCAGTTGTCTCCAGACCTAATCAGTAGCTAAGTAAAAATATTGTGTATCTACAATTCTTTACTCAATGACTGCTGTGGTGAGTGGTCAGTTTTCAGGTACTTGATTTCTGTGGGGGAACATCTAGGGGACTGCAGTACAGCATGGAATCCCAGCACAGAGTGTGTAAGTGTGCCTAGCCAGCTCTGTTCAAAGGAGGCCATCCAGAAGTTTGGGAAAAGGAGGAGGAGGACCAGAGGGCAGTCACCCTGACTAAGGAAGAAAAGCAATGTATCCAGTGACAAAAGAGAAGTATGTGCTGACCAGCCACGAGAGAGGTGTACGGAATGCATCTCTGTGCCCCAAGAATATCTCCATCTCTGAGACATTGCTGGTACCATGCTCTAAGGATGTCCAGAATCACAGATTGCTGAAGCTGGACTGCTTCCACTGTTCAGGGAAAATCTCTCTCCCTTCATGCTCCATACCACCCCTTGGACCTATGTTGTTGTCCACCATCAGAGACAAGATGTTGAACTACACAGACCCTTCATGCAATCTTGGACAGATGCTCTAATGCCCATGGCTTAATTGCAGCATTACCTTTGTTTTTACATGCTTTTGTATCTGCCTATTATTCTTCTCAGTAGGAAAGCACTTTCAGTGTTTTGTTCTAAGTCAGAAATAACAGAACATTTGCCTTCCTTCATTACCTGGTCTATGCATTTGTTTTGTGCCCTCCATTTAGTGCTTTGCACATTGCTTCTCACTGCAGGGCTTTTGCAGGTTAAACAGAAGATGATGTTATGGAGGACATAAGGCAGAAATCCATATTGGAAACCAAGAAAACAGTATACACACCAAATGAAATTTCTGCCCTCAGTGTATGCTCTGCTATGCTTCTAAAGTCCGTATTAATAGTGTTTTAAGCATTGCCTGAATTGCGAATGAAAGGCAGTTTGTGAAATGCAGTAGAGTCAATGGAATCTTTATTTTAAATGTTATAATTAAAATAAATGTTGTTTTTTCACCACTGCCAGAAGTAATCAGACGAAAGAAGGAGCTTTATATAAGTGGAAAAATCATTATAGGTTGAGTGTCTTTGTACACTAGTATTAGAAGCTGTCTATAGCTGAATAAATACTAAGTACTCCTTTATAATGCAAGGTAGGTTGTGTGTTTCAGCTTTAATAGCTACTAACTCATTTAACTGGAGGGTGACATGAGGTTAATCAAAGGTCGCCGGAGTCCTGGTTGATGTTGAATGGGAGTTGACAGCTTTCCAGAGCAGTGCACAATTCATAGGGAGGATTTTTTTTTCCTGCAGGAACAATATTCATCTGAGATTGACACAATGCTGAGTTTCAAAACGATTAATTCAAATCCTTAAACACTCTGGAAAAGCAGACAACTTTTCAAGTCTTATCCTGGGGAAGAAGTGTTCACCTGACAAAGAAATTCTGGTCTCAGGCAAATTACTGAATTCCAATTGCAATATGTTTCATAAATAGCAGCAGCAATCAGGAACCTGCTCAGACAACAAAACACAGGTTTTGTAGCTTCAGTTTAAAATGACACAGGCCATATAGTTTAATAGAAACGAAGCATGTACTTTTGCATTCACAGGGACAAAACAATAGAAAACATGAGAAAAAACAAGGAAGGTATGAGAATATTTATATTTAAGACTAAATGAGATATACTTCAAATGTGCACAGTCTTTTCCAAGAACAAAAAAACTAGCAGTGACATGGTGAATGTAAAAGAACAGATTAAAATGCCAGCCCTTGTTTTTTAAAATCCCTGGGTCTGACAGCATCATAAGCTTGAATTCGTGTGGTATATTTTACTACCTCTGAGAGCAAAAGTTTGTTGTTCAAATGAGTGCGTATACACGCTCCCTGGCAGATGGAAGTGTTGAGATTGGGCATGCAAAGTGATTATCCTCCCCTGCAGACATGCTGAATGCAAGTGAGGATACATGTGAAGACATGTAGCCTATCTCACAATTGTAAAATGTTACCCAGAACAAAACCACACCTTTTCAATAGATCTTGAAATAGTTCTCTCTAAGGAACTCTTACAGCCAAGGTTACCCTTGAGTATGCAACACACACATGCACACAAACAAGTTCTCTTACAATGTACTTTGGTAGATGCTTTAATACAATGTACCATTATGGAAATAATTATAGTGGATTTAAGATCAGGTCAAGAGGAAATGTGAAACTCATCAGTTAGGGAAAAAAAAAAATAGAGGAAATATCACACAATTAGAAAATAATTAAAATTTAAATGAACCTATCTCTGACAAGGATATTTGTCCATGAACCCATGGAGAGAGGGGATGTTCTTTGAAAAGGTAATGAAGTAGAAAAAATGCTTTTCCATGTGGCTACAAAGGAGATTAAAAAGTCTTTATTTCAATGTGTAATAGAAGTAGTTACATAGGTTTTGCGACTGCAGAGTAGAATATACCCATAAATATGTCTGAAACCTACAGCTGTCTAAACAGCCAACTGAAATTCCTTAATCCTCCTTCTGTCAGTCAGTAAAAATTGTTTTCTAGAACAAGATCTCCAGGACTGGAACTATAACCACTGTGGAGGAGATGGTCACTGTACAGAACACGCAGTCAGAAATGTTCCTCTGTATCTGTATCTCCATTTATAACACCACTCTGAATTTTAGCAGCACTGGATTTGAAAAATTAGTGAACTGAAAAATGGCATGTAAGCTTCACTGCTGCCAATCTCCTACCATTACCACAAGGTAGCAGGAGCAGGGTACCATATCTTCCCACAGGAGAGAGATGACAGAAGTCATTACAATTTTAAATACTTGCACCAAGGAGAGAAAAAGAAACCAATTGAAACCAGTAATGATTCAGAAAGGTGGAAATGGCATTAAAAAATCTGAGTGAAACTTTCCATTCCATTTTAACAATTTTTAAAAAATTAATCATTGATAACTAAAATGTTTCATTTTTTACAGTTTAAAATTTCAGCTTTTGAAACTACTGTGGGAAGAATTTGAGTGTCAGGGGTTTTGAAAATTTATCTGGTAGAATTCCATGAGTTGCTTCATTCCCAGCATCCTCTCTTCACTTGCTTTCTATTTTGTGTCATTTCTATTAGCTCTTTTTCTGTGTAACTACATTCTTCTTTAGTATGTGCCACTCTCAAATTCTGATATCATTCCTCTTTGGTTTTCCTGACATCCAGAAAGCTTGACTGCAAATGGGCCTCCATGAAGTTTTCATTATCACCACGACTGATAGCATTAGTTAGCCACCTCGGAACTTCAGCAAGGTCAGAGTATCTGGGGCAAGATCAGAGCAGAAGTTCTCTTTCTTTTCCATTTTCCATTCTTCCCCATCTTCTCTCTCACCTTTTCAGTTGGCTTCTCATTGCTGATGAAGTAAAAATACTGTTTCAGAAAAGAGAACATATCCTCCCTTAAGTATTTGTGCTGGTAGTTAATGCATATTAAAACCAAATTACCTTCAAATAGTTCTCCTTTGCCTTTCCCCTTCCCTGATATATTAGAAAGCTGCACTAAAACAATTTGTAGACTAGTTTTCAAAGGGCAAAGTCTCACTCAGGACTCTTTTATTCCTGATTAGCCTGACCACACATTCAATAAAATGCAATTAAAGATCTGCTCAGCAGTGAGAGTGTGGGAATTAAAGAGAGGAAACCATGGCCTGATTTTTTTAATTTCAAGTATTTTTTTTCCACCACAGTAATCAACAATATAAAGGTTGCCCAAGAAAAAAATCCACAAATCAGCCACATTCTAGCTTTCTTCAAATCTATAATTTTCACTGCTGTCCCTAGTTTGGATTTTGATGGTGTTGGTTTAGTTTTGCACTTTCAATATTTTTTGGGTGTTTCTTGTTATAAAGCTCAAGTCTGTGAGTGTAAAGGAAATGTTTCTTGCACAAATGTGTTGCTGTATTCATCCTTTCTAGTGGTACCTCTACTGAAGTAAATTGATTAAATTTGCAGAGACATAGTCAATTCCAAACACAGCAGGCACTTGATTTCTAGACAACAGCATTGTCCTACTTGTCCTCTACTGTTGTAGTCCAGTAGAGTTAAAATAAGAGGAATGTGTGAAATTTAGTCTACTGTCAATCGATTTATGTGCTGCTTAAGCAGAAGCAAGCAATGCTCCCTTTCTGTGTAGATCTATTTCACCATTTTGACAGGAAAATAGTAAAGAACCCACCAAAATGGACAGTGCAAATTATTAGTCATTTTGCGTAAGAGAATGCCTGATTTAGCTTTTTTTTTCAATAATTTGTGGATATCTATTATAAGGTAGTGAAATAATATTTCCTTAATGACCATCTGCTGAGGGTGGAAAATATGTAATAACATCCCCAGTATGGTGGAACTAGTCAGTTAATATGCAGGTAGTGTGGGAAGCAACCCTTCACACAGATGTTAAGTAAAAAATAGACAGTTTACACTTATATGTGATAATTAGGATCACAATATGATGACAACCCTACTTAAATAACAGAAGTCTTTTCAGTCAAATGCCCAAGAATAGTTATGCTAAATATGTACCTGAAATATTTGAGATGGGAATGAGATAAGAGTCAGACAACAGGTTTAGGATCTAGGCAGAGAGGAGAGGAGCTGCTGGTTTCTTTAGCTTGCAGCTCAGCTTTCTGAGGTCAGAGGTGCCTCACCAAGTTACTTAAACAGTACATACCTTTATTATTCCCATTTGCTTGCCCAGGTATCCTTGCAGTTTTTCAATACCAAGTGTTATCAGTTTAAACTTATCTAATCAATCCAAATAAAGTCCAGAGCCTGGAGCAGGGGCTATATGTTAATTTGCACTTGAGCTTCACTTTGTGTAATGCAATCGTGGTGATATTGTCCAGTGAACAGCTCTGGTGACAGATGCAAAGGAACCCTGCTAGCCTGTGATAACCAGCTTCTGCATTGCCAGCAGCATGCAAACTAGCTAGCTTGAAGGTAGTGCTCATGAAAAGTATAGTCAGAGCCAGGTGCTGTCAAGGGCAGCAGACAGCTGATGATAGCAACACATGGTCCTGTGCTCTGTTTTGCTCACAGCAGCTCCTGGGAAAGATGAGCTGAATGGTGCTGATACCAGGAGAAAAGATGGGGTATGTGGCATGCAGGAATCTGTACCAGAAAGGTCTCTCCTATAACCATCACTGCTTTGAGCCTTTTGTTAGGGCACCTTGAGCATTGCACAAACAGATGTTGTAAGCAAGGCATATGCTAATTAGAAGTACAAAACAATTTATGGATATATTGTTTATCAGCTCTACACCCAGCAGAGCGACGATTAAGGAACCACTGGTAGTCTCAGCAGTAGAATCCTCACCATGCATTCTCTGGAGACCAGGCAAAGGTCTCTTAGGAGGCAAAGGGTTGACCCTTGCTTCTCCCTGGAGTTGATTTTCAGTGTGGCTGACTTGCCATAGTCCAACCATTTTTAGTATTTTCTGTTCTTTGTGTTCATGTGTTGCCTCTTTAATCTCTAAGACCCCTGTCTCAACAAACCAGCCTCTTCAGTTTTAACTTTCTTATCTCATGTGGCTCTGCACATGAGATAAGACTGTTTCACAGCTCTTCTGCATTACATGATTTCTTCATCAGCATAAGCCAAGGTTATACAGCTGGGACATATTGGACCTGAGCAGAGCCATGGGGAAAGGTGGGTGTTAAAAGGGGGCCACAGAGCAAGTGGGTTACAGGTGTAGGAGATCAAAAGTTGACCCTGCACCAGACATGATGAACCTTTTCATCTCTTTCCTGAAACAGAAGCCATTACTCCTCTTGCTCTCCCACTTCCCTCCAAGGCCCCCTAATGACAATAGTGGCAAGCTAGTACCATATAACAGGCAGCAAAATCCATTTTTACCCCTATCACTCAAAATCCATTCATTAACTGCTTTGCTTGGTGCTTAGCCTGGCCGGAAGAATTGTTAGACAGAATGGCCAAAGTGCCCTATGACATCTTGGTGTTGGATGCCCAAGATTAGGTAGGGATGATATCAAAATAATCTGTCTCCTCTTTTTCGCCTTGTATCTCTGAAATCTGCCTCCTGGAAAGAGCCTTCTCATCAGAGTTCCTCCAGCTGAGCAGAATATTATGCAGGCAAAAAACTAGTTCAAATGTTCTTTCCTTTTCCTAGGGAACTGCCTACCAGAAGTGGGAAGATGACCATCTCTACTAACATTACAGTTACTTAAGCATAAGGTCTTGTCAGTGAATAGAGAGAGCAGAGTTCCCTTTGCAGGACTCTAACAAAACCAAGGGAAGACAAGCCTTTGTTTGAAATCTTCTGCTGAGATTCTGTGTTGCAGGAGGCCAGAATCCAATTGTCTAACCTCTCATGTTCGATATGTTAAATGGCATTATAGATAAATATGATTTGGTGTTTTTTCCATAAACTAGATTTAAATGTAATCATAACTTTTTTCTTCAAGGCATAAACTGATTATTGAAAGAACGAAGGGAAAAGTTCTATGCCTCAATCCATGAGTTGCATAATTCTGTTAGCTAAATGTAATTAATGAAGTCTTTGAAGCAGCATTGCTTGTTGCTTCAAGAGACAGAGAATAAAACAAAAGTCAACTAAGATGTGCCTAAACTTTTTGGGTTTTGGCAGCTGAGTTTGGCAGTTTTCTTTGGTGGTTATTTACAAGAGGATGTCAAAAATGTCAAAATGACTTTATTAATCAAGCAGAGTAGAAACATTTGGGCTTCACTTTACAGTCACTGAACCTGATGGAAAATTTGCCAATTACTCCAGTGGCAAAAGAATAAGACACTTAATGGGAAACATACAAACCATGATAAGAACATACCAATGTTAAAATGCAATTCACTGAAAATTCTCTTAGGTTTTAGAAAGAATCTGATCAAGAATTGGAAGAGAAGAAGCTATCCAATATCTGTATAAAAAGATCCTTTTGCTTTATTTGTTTCCTCAAAAAATTAATTCAATGCAAAAGTGTTATTCAGCATAAGTGAATACAAGGATTAATTTAAATATCTTAAAATCCCAGTCAAATATTGCAAATTTTCCTAGTTTAGGGCTGAAGTCAAATCAAGCCCATCCAAAACCTTTTTGCCTTTCACCTAATTAATATAATTTGAAAAAAGATTTAAATGTTATGTGTGTGTGAGGTAAACTTTATAAAGTATAATAGACATAAATGTAATGTTTCCAACAAGAACCAAAGTATGAAATCAACAGATGACAGAACTCCTTTCTGTCTGGGAGGCTTCAGTGAGATGCTGCTGAGTTCCCAAACCTTTACGTCTTTGAACAAGGCACCTGTGAGTTTTCTGGATTGCATTCCCCTGCCTTTTGTGTACTTTGTGGATTTTGGAACAATCTAATCTGTCTCTTTCCTTCCCTTTCCCTGAGCTGGATGTAACAACGTAAGAAGGATTTGGGTGAGAACATAAGGAACAGAAATTTTGGGTTCAAATGCATTTTGATAGACTTTCATAAATTGTTTTTGGGCAGCCATAAGTTCTTCTCAGCACCTGGGAATTTAAAAATTGCATATATGCACCATTATTATTTAAAAAGTAAAAGGTATCTGAACTAAACCTAAAATATTTTTATGCTCTGGCAAGCTCAAAAGTTAGCAGTATAAAAAGCATGTTAAGCCCTGTTAAATCGAGCCTTCTCCCCCCCCACTGCTGACATCCCCACCTTATTCTACCAGAACACTGTACATCACCCAGAGACCAGCTGGTATCCAGAAATACTGTCTGAAATGTTTCAGCCCTACGTGCAGATGCTGAAAGGCATTTTAGTAGGGCGAAAGTAAACTTCAGGAAGGACCCATAGGCTTTTGTTTGTTCAGCCTTGCAGCGCAGGGGAGGCCAGGGGCAACACTGACACCTTCTGATAAGAGGCGGGTACATCCATTCCCTTGCTACTGCAGAGAAAGAAGCAGGATGCTCTGCATCTGCAGGAGTGGGTGGTTCTCACATCTATTTCTATTCTGTTTCTGTAGTTTCAGGCATCTCCCCAAGTCCTTTCAAACATTGCACCTTTTCAATATTCAGCTTGATGCAAGTTTCAGTGTAAAAGAGACACAAGAGAAGGAAAACAGGGGGATGAGGGCTGGCAGAGGCCTCCACTGGCAGAACCTATCAGAATAAATGCAACTGTGTTGTTTCTATGTTGAGGTCTTCCCATTTTTAGAAGTTCAGTTGCAAAATAATGCCAAATGTGGGAATTAGATTCAGAAAGTCATTAGGTCATTGGACACTGCAGATAAAGAGCCTGAGGAAATAGACTTGTTTTTCCAAAAGAATAATTTATAAAGAAACGCATATTTAACTGCAAAGGGAGAGTTATAAGGTGGCTAAAGAAGCAGATAATAAATAAAAATGCTTGGGATAAGTGAAGAAAATTTTGCTTTACACGTATGAGTTGTAGCACATAGCTTACGGGTAGAAAACCCAAAATAGAAGAATCTAAAAAATGCTGTTCACTGGAGTGAGTGTAATGGGATTCTGTTTGCTGCAGGAAATCTGGGAAAATACAATGCACTGGTTTTCCATTCATATTACCATAGTCACAAAATCCACTTAGTGCTAGTGACAACAATTTGAAACTGCTGTTTATGTTTTGTCCAGGCCAAGCACACATCTGAGATCAGTGTAGGATTGGAGTATACATTATAAATTATAGTAAAATCAACTTACCAGTGAGTGGATTAAGAGTAAATGGCACTTGATATGCTCAGATCAATATCCTGCCCTTGCTCCCCCTAAACACACACATCACAACAGGTCAGGCTTCATACAGAACTCGGATTCCTGCCAGGCTACTTTCTTTCTGAAGGTGTCTATTCTGGAGGTAGGAAATCAGGGGAAGTGTTATGGGATGCTGGTCTTTTTTCAGCCAATGCACCAGAGATACTTTGCAAAGGAAAGTACAGGAAGGGATGATACATGCTGAGTTACAACCTACTGTATCAGGGCTCAGCTGCTATATTTATTTATTTATTTATTTATTTATTTATTTTATTTATTTATATGTATATATCTGGCAGATGCAAAACACTTCTTTTTATCGCACACAAGAAGTAAATAACTTCATTTCTCAGTTACTCTATTTTTAGGTTGAGGCACTACAATTATGTTTCATAACAGATCATATGGGGCTCAGGAGTCCTAGGGAAGAGTGGTTGTGAATAACAGAAGATATTAACTTCTTTTTTCAGCTAAATAGCCATAGTAGTCATGAAAACTACTATTAAGGGGTCTAAGTGCCTTTTTTAAAGACTGGATTTCTCTAACATCCTAAATCCAGAGTCATAGAACCATAGGATAAGCTAAGTTGTAAGGGGCCCAACAGGAAAAAAAAAAAAAAAAACAAACAACCAAAAAACAAACAAACAAACAAATCCAAAAAACAAAAAACCAAAAAAAACCTCAAAAACCGAAACAAACGAAAAAAAGCCCCAAACAAAACCAAGACAAAAACCAAAGCAAGCAAACAAGCAGAAGAAAAAGGTTTATTTTTTTTTTTTTTACTTTCTTCACTAACTCACGTTTAAAAGCAGCATTGATTAGCAAGGAGGAAAATTAAATGCATTCGAATTTAAAATCAAGATGTAGAAATTATTTCATTATACTAATTCATGTTTAACTTTCTAAGGTTTTTTTTTTACATCATTCATTCATATCATTATTTCTAATTTTTAATTGGTACTGAAACACTGATTTTACTATGCTTGTGCACATGGTAACTCCAGTATGCTTTCTAATGAAAGATCCTTCTAAAGAACAGTTAGAGTCAAATCCAGCTGTTCAGCCTTGCTGTGGATTGTCTCAGCAACATTTCCCCAGACTGCAGCAGCAGCAGCAGGGCACACATTCTGGTATTTGCAAATTTTCTCTGTGAAGAAGACTATTAATACTCATTGCAGGAATTTCAGATCAAAGCCATTTAACAGGATAAGCATTGGGAACCTACCAGAGAGACCTGATTTGTGCAAAAGTCTATATCCAGCAACAATTATAATACAGGGAGATTGCTTTTCATGTGGGAACTCTGTCTCAGTTTGGCTTTCATTTTTTCTTATACGGCTTTTGTATGACATAAGCCTGGGTATGAAAAGTAGGCTTGGCCATTTCAGTGGCTGGTTTTTATAGCACACTTGCATTACTGACTGATGCCATTACTGCAGCTGTATACAACTTCAACAACAACATTTCTTCTTTGTACAAATGACATTATTTCCTTGTTCTTTTAAGGAATACAGTACCTTACTCTCCTAATGAATTGTATATCAGAAAAAGATAGAAATCTGTATTAGTTTCTCTGTTTTTTCCACATAGTTTATTTCATATAATTGAATGATGAGGAGTCAGTTTATTGTCTGATGGAAACTTGCATTTTTAGGGCACAAGAAAGCAGTTGCAGAACATAACTAGCTCTGCTAAAATTTTAAGAAACATTTTTAATATTTCCTGAACATCACAGCAAATCTATATATATATTTTTTTTTTTTATCTAAGTCCAGTAACACAGCAAATAAAGAGAAGTATAGGTGATTTGTATAATGGACAGCATTTTCCACATTATCAATTATTTAGTTTTCAACTTTAAAAACATTTTGTTGCTATGAATTAATCCAAAATGAAAACCAAGTCCAGCATTAAAAAATATAAATCTTTACATCAAAGCACCCAGCATTCCATCCTTTGAAATACCCAGCCTTTCTTTTTTTTATTCCAACAGTTAAAATGACAATGGCTATGATCCAGAGGTGCCTGCCTGTAATTTTTGGAGAATAATCTCATATAATCATGAAAAATGGCAAAGGTAAAAGTTAAAGAATACAGAAGGGACTAACAGTAGGAGAAATATCAAAGTATTGTGTAGAACAGCACACAGTAAAAGTTGCCAAAGTCAGCAGAGCACGAGCAAGATGCACACCACTGCTGGATTGGGCAGCAATCCAGTGAGCCAGAACACAATGTCCTCTGCTGAGGATACAGTAAAATTGGAGTGATGGCAATATGACACAGCTGAGTCAATGCTGGGATAGAGTTCACTGTGTGGTATATAGCAGGGCCCTTCCATTCAGCTTCCTACACTTTACCTTTCCCAGAAATGCAATGACATTTGTATGTGACACAGAAGAATTCAGCATCCGTTGGTCTGCCATCACAGACTCCCAGGCTGGTAGGATTGAGCAGTGCCCCTTCTAAGGTCATATATTTTTCAATCCTCTTTTAATGCTCATAAATGCTTTCATACATTTCTGACATTGATAGAGAAAAACTGCAATCTCAATAAAAGTATTGAACCCTGAAAATTAGACTCAAATTTATGTGGCAGTTTAGAAACATGATGCCTCATTCCAACAGACACATATCTTGGAAGCACTGGCAAGACATTACCTGGTTAGGTTTCTCATGATTGCAACACACTGCTGTGCCATCTAGAAGGACTTCAGAATTGCACAGTCTCCTCATTTTTATGGTGCATTAATTTTTTTCTTTTGTTGCTGTGCCTCCAATATTCTTATAGTATTATATTTCTTAATTTGAACTTATTTTCCAGGTCATCAATTCAGTTGTCCAATGTTATTGTCCTAAGGATATACAACCAGATTGTTGTTTTTCAAGCACTATTTTTCTCTGCTTCTAGTTTTGCCTCAGCTTTCTGTAATCTGAAACTAATATTTCTATTGTGGTCATATAAACTATATCACTCAATGCAATCCTATCACACTGAGCAAGACCAGTTTTACTTGGTAAATGAAGTGCATGTTTCCAGATGCCCTGATATTTTACATAATAGAACAAAATGAAATGAGATCAAACCACATCAAATAGAATTGAATAGGAAGACCACTATTCTCAGAAGAGGTTGAGTTCTGAAATGTCTGCCCAGAAAGCAATCCTCACTGCATTTATTCACACCAGGAATAAAAAGTTTAAAGTCCAAATCAAACCATAACAAACTCTGTCAGTATCCCAATCCTACATTCCTCAAAAACTTTGCCTGCTTGGAAATCAGAACAGGGTGCAGAGATGTCCCTGCAGGGCTGTTGATGCTGTAATAGCTCCCAGGACAAAGAAGTTGTTTTTTCACAGTCATTCATCTGGGACTGTGAAAAAACATGAACATGAACATGAAGAGGTGAAGAATACTGCCTTCTCAGCAGCAGCCAGAGGGCTTTTTCAGAAGTCCCTAGAGGACTTCAAAGCTGGTTGTATCAGAGTACTGGCTGGGAGAGAGCTAATGCTCCTCATAGTAGCTTGTATGGGACTGTGTTTAGGATTTGTGTCCGAAACAGTGTTGACAACACAGGGACATTTTAGCTGTTAGTGAATAGCACTTATGCAGGATCAAGGATTTTTCTGTGTACAGAATGTGTAAGTTCCTCACTTTGTCCATGAGAGGTGTAAGGAGAGACTAGACAGGGTCCTCTTGTTTTCTCCTGTATCTCCTGCAACAAGACATTTTGAAAAGTACATTAAAAAGTTTGCTGCTCTCAGCTTGTTAATAAAAATATTCTCATGTGTGTGATCCTTAAATCTCCTTGCTACCCCTAGGTCACGTGAGAACATCAAATTGTGCAAAACTGGTGTACTATAGAGAGATAGTGAGTACCAACATACACAAGATGCTGCTTTTTCCTGGCAATCAAAGTTCTGGGGACAGAAGTATTATGGGGAAAAAAACTCTAATAAATATGTTCTGGGTTATGCAAACTGGGCATTGTTCTCTTCCTTTTTCCCTTGAACCCATCTCTTCCAAGGCTACATCTATTTAGATTAGCACTGACAAAAGTCCTGTATATGTCCACATGTCCACATTGAGATGCACAAAGCTAACATTTTTTTTCCCAGTGAAAGAAAAGGAGGATAAGGGAGTAGAGGTAAGAGGAAGAACCTGTAGCAAACATTTCATGGCATGAAGGATCAGGGAAGGCTGCCTGTCATGCAAAGCATCAACTGCAAATCCTCCAGACAACCCTGAGGCAGCAGTAAGGAGGTAGCTGGCTAGAAACTGGATTTTTAACAGATGGTTCTGCTGGAGCAGATTGAGCTTCACAGACTTGATATCTCACAACAAGAGATGCAATATGAAAATGAATCCAAAGCTTGCATGAAATTAATGAAGTTGGAGGAGAAACATTCATTGTACATAGGGGTAGGGTAAATTGTATGTTGTCTTCCGGGTAGCTATGATTAGGCAGACTAGGAACTACAGCAATGATGCTGAAATGCAGTTGGAACATGAAGAAGAGTTTTGGCAGAGGAAACACTGAAAATTCTGGTCATCTTGTGGGCACGGTTGCTAACAGACTTATAGATGGAAGTGACACAAAGACTGTGAAATCAAAGTTGTGTCAAATATCAGCTAGGTGACATTAGAGATGAATGTTAGACATGATGCGAGGATACTGGAGCTGTGGCTGTCAAACTCTCAAATCAAATGTTATACCCCCAAAATATGTGACAATTGAGTTATCATGACCTTTCTACATGACATTAGCTCATCTATTGTGTTCTCATTTCCAGAAAGAAGCAGTTTAATTTTATTTAGTCTTCTGTAATGTCACAAAACACTGGACTACTAATCAAATAGACTGCTTTTAATCTGGAATTCTTTGGGATAGTTGTCCCTCCCAGTGTGTCTGAACGTCTTATAAATTATTTCAACTCAATTACATATAAATTTCAACTCAATTACATATAAATTTAAGCCACATTACAGTTCATGTGTTCCATTGATATATTAATCTCTTTTTCAGTTTATGTCAATTTGGGAACTTGCTACCTCCCTGAATATTTTGTGCGCAAATTAAAACTGTTTAAACATGACAATATTTCACAGTTTTAACAAATTAATTGGAATAGGTTAGCAACCTAAAATTGTAAGCTGCTGAATTCATTTATCAATATGATTTTGCTAGTACTGTTACTTATAATCCACATTTGTTGTAAATACATATGGAAAGCATAGTGGAAAATTAAAACAAAGACCTGGAGTGAAGCTTCATTTAGTGCAGTATCTCCAGGTGGTCAGTGTTTCACCAGCATGACATGGATGGAATGAGCTCAGTTAGGACAGGCAGGTTTCATCCACTGAAGGCTGTTTGGCTGTGAGCAGTTAGCTGCAGAACCCTATGAACTTTCAAGTTCCCTGGGTTCAGGAGAGGATTGCTCTTAGCTCCTAGCTCTGAAGATGAACACAGATATTCATAGGTGATGGAGTTACTACAGTGGAGATTTTGTGGTGCCAGACTTCTAAGGCTCGCCATTTTTGCCCTCCAGTTGTTCTATCCTTTACATGCTCCAGCAAACGACATGTTACTTGGGTATGTTGCAGAAAGGTTATTTGGCAGCTAAAACTCCCTTTCTCAATTTATACCTTCAAAGTTAAGACAGCTACCTTATGAAAAAGGCAAATTTTCTCTTAGAGGGGAAAAAAAATAAAGAAATCTCATCTTAAAAGGAAAATACATACATATATTTTGCACATCCATGTACACAGATTTTGGACAACTTTAAGTGAGGAAGTCTTTCCTCCACCTTTTTTCAACTCTACAATGATAGAATGACCTGTATTTTGAAAAACATCTCTGCCTGTTAGATGGGATCTTTCTATGATACTGGAGTACTTGACCTCCCCAGTCACTTCCATGCAGTGGATGGCCCAGTGTCCACGGCCCTTCATTCCCAATTTTCCCTCTCTGTATGGAGAAAGAAAACAAAAATTAGGTTAAGCTTAGGCAGATCTGCACTGGATCAGACTGTCTGTTACAGAACAATTAAATAGATGTATTTATGCATTCATAAGTAGAAAAGGAAAAGTTGGCAAAAGAATACGTAGGAGCCTACCTTATCAGCCCAAACTGGAGAGGTTTGCTTTTTGGATTTGTTTCTGGTCTTGATTTTTCTTAAATATGAAAGGTTGGTTCATTCTGCCTAAACCATCCTACCCAAAACCACTGATATAGTAAAGCAGTAGAGAAGGTGTAGGTGTAAGGGCTTATTCCAGGAAGTCTTTCCAGTAGCTCCACTAATGTGCTCTGAGGAGTTTAACATTATGTCAACCAGTTGGTTTTAAAGTCTGATATTCATAAACATTGTAGAAGAAAGACTCAGCACACCCTCTGAGTAACTTTGCACTTTATTTTTAGTCTTTCTGAATCAAGTGAGAGGGGGGAAGTGAGAAAGGCAGTTACAGTGGGGGAATAATTTAGAAATGTCAATAGGCTGTCAGTAAAGTCCTAGAAACCAAAGCTGTGAGCTGCTTTCATTCCCTGCCCCTGCTCTGAGTCCTTCTCTGCCCAAATCATCATAAACAAAGCTCCCACTTGGAAGAAAAGGTTTGTGGCAAAATTCCTACCATTGCTGCAAGGCATTACCAAAAATATTGGTTCCTTGGGGCCAAGAGGTATCAATGTACTTCATTAGCCAAGAAACTGAGTAGGTAGAGAATGGGTGGAAAAAACCTCATGTAGTCCTTTGTAATAATGAAGGGTGAATATGTAATTAAAAGTTGCAGGTATGAACAATACTTATACAATAATATAATACAATAGCTTAATACAATACCTTTATTGCTGTACATGCCCACCACTTCAAGGCTATAAGCTAAAGTGGTAAGTAACCCAACAGCCTGGTGGGATTTTCAACAGCTGATTAAAAATTTATTGAAAGATCTAGTAATAATTTATTAACTTTATACACATTTTTATAGGTACTCTTAGATTAAAAGTCTGATAGAATAAACTTACGATAGGAAAACAAATTCAGCACTTACCTTAAAAAAAGTTCTTATTTAAGTTATGCTAATAAAAAATAAAGTTGTTTTGTTCTAATGGGAGGGAGAGGAAAGGGAGAAGCTCTTGTTTTTTGTTGAACAAAGTACAATATTTACGAAATCCTCTTATTTTAAATAAAAGAATACTTTAAAACTAGTCTTTGAAATGGGAGGAACATTCTAAAGAGATTAGGCTTTTAAGGAGAGGTGGGTGACTCTGGAAGACCTGTCTAAAAGGGGTGGGATGAACATGACTTGCTATACGGCATTGAGACAGCACTGCTTTATTTCTGCACTTCAGAAGAGTGTTCCTTACTTGTTTTTTTTTGTTTCATTATAGAAAAGGATGGTGTGAGCAGCAGTGTCACTCACTGTTTCACAAACATTGAATAAAATACTTGTCTTTAAAATATCTTACTGTAAGATGTCTTTTTTCTGTTGGCTGACTTACACAAGAGCTGGAAGTGAACAAATTGTTTTACTGCTCGTCAGCTCCTGACATTTATTCTAGTTGTATATATAAAAAGCGATAAAAAAGAGAAAAAACTTTACATATCAGGACAAGAGAAAGGTCAGAGTAATATTATCTGCCAGGTGGTTCCTGCCCAAGAAACAAAGAAAAAGAGCTGCAGGAAAAAGGGACAAATATGATTTGTTGTGTCAGAAACACAAGTCTGAAATAGATTTATTGGCATTGTTCAGCATATAGACAATTTGTGACACTGACAAATGTACTTTCTGAAGGGAATCTAGGGGGTTTGTTGTTGTATGTTTTCTTGGAGTCATGAAGTACCTTACCTCTATCCTGTCATAATTATCTAGCAAATCAGCCATTGATTTTTTAAAGTATGTTCTTGAAAAGTGACTTTTACTACAATGTATGGCTGTATGCTTTTAGTATTTAATGCAACTACCAAAATATGTTCCTATGTTTAAAAAAACCAATTCAGCAGTAATTGCAGAAGTGCCCTAACACTTCTAAGCTGAACCCTCTCTCCAAGCATGTCAGAGCAGCTGTCCTGTGCCTGACTATCTGCCACAGGCACAGCAATTGCAGCGCAAAGACCACTGGGTGCTAATGTGACTATCAGGGAAAATGTTTCCAAGCACCAATCCCCCTCGAAAGTGCACTCCCAGTGACCTAAAATTCTGCAGCCTCTTTACTGCTCTGCGGCCCTCTATCTGCTGCTAACACTGCCAGTCTCAGAGCAGAAGAGATGCCAAAATATTACTCAGTGAATGCATGGGAGGCAATCTGCACAGTGAAAGAGCAGAAGGCTGGCACCAAAATACAAGTCTTATGCTGGATATAAAAATGTATGATACCCAACTGCTGCAGCCAGGTACAGAGCTGCAAGAGGAAGACTTGCAGAGGAAGGAAGGGCAGGAGCAGAGCAGAGGGGGCACAGCTGTACACAGCTTCCTTACCTTGGCCTGGGGCAAGCAGGGAAAGAGAAGAGAGATAAAGGTTGTTTACCAGGCACCTGAGCTCTCAGTACTGCCCCATCTCCTTTAGGCATCTCATTGTTAGTTCATAGCCAAGGAAGTAGCTCCAGGAACACCTCTGTCCTAACTTTTTCATCTTTTATAGCATTAGATGAATATTAGGAAAATTAGGATCTAGTGCTTGTAAGAGTCCAGGGTGACTAGTTTCCTTGTGGGCAACTACCTTCCACACTTTCATATCTGGGTTGCATATTGACCACGCACAGAGCTGTATCCCTGCTATTTCTCAGGAAATAACATAAGTGGTAATCCCAGCAGGTCCCTTTGAATGCAGGGTCTCAGTGAGTCGTACCAATCAAACCTGTTTAAATCTGCTTCTGGTTGGTGCTTTCAAATATACTTATATACTTTCACTGCTAAATGTAACTCTTCAAACAGCAGTTTTACAAATACAGTAGAATGCTTTCTATCACTGAAAAGCTGCGGAAAAATAAGATAGTGAAAAATTTGTCCCATGATGAGCAATTTAGAGTCATATTATCTGTTTTTTTCTCCAGTGTTTAAACTTCTTTTTAGTTTAAATCATTTATTCTTTTATGGATGGAATGAAAAAAATGAGATTTTTCTTTTCCAGGTCAGTTACTGAAATGAAGTGGGAATATGCATGTAGTGTTTGTGTCATATAAAAAGCCACCACTTTACTGCATCCATTCAGTCTTGTAGCTACAATGTAACAATGTATTTATTTTTTACTATGTTTATTTTTACACTCATCTGTGACATAGAAGAACTCAATTTTAAATGAAACCTTACTATTATCCCTGTACATCAGTTTATCTCTAAATTTTCTAAAGAAAATTAATGTATTACTAGTATGAAATTGAACAAAATGTAACTCTGGTGCTCTGAAGCCATAAAAAACTGTATCCTGTACCATTGAAGTTAATATGTCTGCTGCCGTGTACTTTAATAAGAACAGGAGTGGTCCTCTGGTCATCTGGGGCTTTGATAGAAAGAGAGATTAGCATAAGGTTAATTAAACTAAAGATAAATCATTAAACCAAAATGCAAGGAAAGGTAGACAAGAGAGAGCCTAAAGAAACATGAATTGTGAGAACAAAATTAACACAAGTTAAGAAAAAAGAGGCAAACCATGGATTTTATTTTCAATTAAAAATACACATATATAATACAGATGCATTTATTACATATCTGAGGTACTAATAGTTTTCTTTTGAAAATCTTTGGTCAGAAAGAAATGAAGCATTAAGTATAAAAATCTCAGGCATTCTCATTTCCTTAGATCAGTAACATAAGTGAAGACATTGAGCAGAGTGCTGAAGGGCAAGGTCTCATTCACTTTTTCTTTATAGTTAGTTTGTTTGGCTGGTTATTCTGAGGGGTTTGGTTTTGTTTGGTTTGGGTTTTTTGGTGGGTTGTTTTTGGGGTGTGTTTTTGGGTTTGTTTTTTTGGTTGGTTGGTTGGTTGGTGGTGGTGGTGGTTTGTTTGTCTTGGCTTTTTATTGTGTCCTGGAAGTCTGGGAGAAGAGATACTTCGTGTCAGTTGGTAAACCAGGCTAAAGGCCTTCTCTAATCAATGTTCCATTGTACAGACAAAGGGGAAGGTTGTTCCACTGTCCCCTGAGCAGAACTGAACAAAAAAGACCAGACCAGCATCAGGGTGTGCCAAGGGCTGCAGTTGGGGCACAGCTGTGCAATGTGAAAAAACAGAAAGCTAGACCTGAAAGAAAGTGATCTGTCATAGAAACATCATGTTCAAATTAGTAGCATAATGTTTCCTGTCCTTTCTGTCTCTCTCTGACTTAAAAAAACCCCAAAACACTCTAATCCTGGACCTCAGACTTTGCACTAAGTCATTTAAGGATGATTTTTGGTGGACTTTAATTTTACAGTGAAAAAAATTCCTACTGGAAAATTTCTGGCCAGTGGCAGCCTCAACAGAAAAAGCTTCTTCCTGGAACTTTTGAGTAAAGATTAGAACAGATTAATCAGGTGAAAGCAAGAGTCAAGCTTTTTGTTCAGTAGATTTGCTACTAATTGTTCATGTAAGAAGACACAAATGGGGAATCATATCATCCCTCATAGAGAGATGTCTTGTTGCTCCTTATTCTTCTGTCTGAGCAAACAAACACACATGTACACCCTCCTCCCACCATGCACACATTTTTTTTATCTATTAATCTAGAGAGATACATATATTAGCTTGCATGCCTACTATCTATTCATAGAAAAAGGGTTTTTTTTTTAATATAAAAGATTTATGACTCCTGATTGTATCAGGTTTCCTTCCTAAACACATCTATTCCACCTGCACAGTTATCACATTTTTCTGATCCATTTTCCTCCCTGTACTTTCTGTTGGTCTCCAGCAGCCATCATGGTGGATGCTGGAGTTGTGCTCTGGTTCTGCACCCCCAGCCCCACTGGAAAGTGTTCAGTTCACAACCTGGAAGATAGCCTCCATTTTATTTCCTCTATTTCCTTTCATTGGAAAACAGTGTCCATCAATACATTTTGCAGCCAGCCATGAATGACACAGAAGTATAGGATTTATGAGTAGATGGACTGAAGGTGGAATAATAGAAAATAGAGTTGGAAAAGAGACTAAGAGATCATCTACCCTACAGAAAGACTAGAGCATTCTACTTGTCTCCAGGCCTTAGAAAGCCACCTGGCTTATTCTAGCCATCTCTCAAGGACAAAAAAAAACCAAACAAAAAAACCCCTTCAAACCCCAAACAAAAATAAACAAACAAACCAAACAAAATCCCCACAAACTACTAGATATAGCATTTTACTATTCAACTATTCTGCCTGCTGTAACTCATTTCCTAACCCCTGACCATTTTGCAAATTAAGCTTATTGCCTCTTGTTTCAGTTAAAGTGAATATGACAAGACAGTTTATCATCATAATCTTGGAAACTAACCTTCCATGTATTTAAAATCTATTGTTGTGACTTCTTTACTCTAAACTAGATAACTCAGCTCCTTCAGATTTTCTTCTGAAGTCATATTATTTAAACCTCTGATCATTCTAGCCATTTTTCTCCATTCTAGCCATTTTTCTCCAGCTGTATCTTGTTCTACAATCTTCTCTCACTGCCTTCATATCAGATCCAAATAACAGCATTATTCCAAATCCTAAAGTATAGATATTTGTACATACAAGTGTGATATTCTCGTGTTATTTCTTTTTTGCTTTGCTGTGATTTCTTTTATTATGAAATCATTGTATTTTTATATGCTTTCACTCTGCCGTCAACCACACCTCTCAGATTTTAGCAAGGTGCTCCCCATCCTCTGTCTGTAAAGATGATTATTTCTGCATAGTATAAAACTTTACATTTACCTTTATTAAATTGCATCTACTTTTCCAATTTGTCAAAATTATTTTAACTTCTAATCTTGTCCTTCAAAGTGTTTGCAAGCCTTCCCAACATTCCCGAGTTTTAAAATTTGTGTCCTTTGTTCTCTACTCCACTTTCCAAGATCATTAATTTAAGTTCTGAACAGAAACGGCCCTGGAAGGACTGCTTCAGTTTGGGAACATAGCACTGACATGACTCCTTAACTACATTTTTCCAAACAGTTATCTGGATGTTTACCTTTCCCTCTTTACCTGTTGCCTGCTCTGTTTCAGATGGTTGTCTTACCTTTTACTAAGCCTTGCTTTCCTAACATTCCTGTCTGGATGAACCACAGTATGTCTTAACTAGGAAATATTACTTTTCAATTTTACCATGGCTGTAAAATCATTGAAGTTCTCAGTCAGTGGATCCTCCCCAGTATTATTTCCAATTGATAAAGTTTAGCTTGCAAATGAGAGAAAGACGTGAAGTCAAGACATAACTGTTGATCACAGTGGGGCTAATTTATTTAGAAAAAAGAGTGTCAATACCAAGGAACTGAGAAAAACTCCTAAGTTACATAATCCCTTCTAACCTTCATGCTTAATATCCTGCCAGGGTATCAAACATTTTGTCCCATTTTTATGTGTCACTTTTCCTGACATGGTATTTGTCCCATTATGCTTGGGAAGTACCAATAACTCATGGGTTCTAGCATAAGATAATCATTAGCAATAATATTTAAAAAAAAAAGTTGATAGATTTATTAATTTATTTGCTACATGACACCAATACATTTTAGTGCTTGACAAATACAGTCAGTCAAATTCTTCATTTAGACAGTGTCTTTTTTCATATTTTAGTTCACAACATGTTATTTGTACAGAGAAAGACAGAGAAATCTGTCACCTGGAAAACTAAAAAATTTAAAGATAGCCAACCCTGGAAGAGAGGTTTTTTTTGTTCACGATCAATTGTATCATGAGCATACCAGATAAAAGTAACCGAATATTTCAGGGTTTTTGTTAGGAGTCATTCCTTTAAAGTACTTTTGTTTTGAGTTTGTTTTCATTCCCTATATACATTTCAAGCAGAAAATCATAAATAATATTTCATATCATAAAAAAGCAATGTTGTGTAAAAAGAAGAAATCAAAATGAAACAAACGGATATATCATACATGAGATTCTCATCAGTATTTGTGTCTTACTCTATATTTCTTACAGTAAATCAATCATTTTTGACAATAGGTAGATAGAAGGCCACTGAAAATTGTGGATATATAATTTTAAAAACACATTCAGCTTATGCAGAAGCATGAAGCATTGAAGCTACCAACCAGTATAAGTGCAAGGGGTATTTTTATCTTTCTCTTCCTTCACTCCCCGGTATTTGCAACAGTCGCTTTGTTGAAACTTGTTATAAATTAAGGAGAAGGAACTTCTCTGCAGAAAAGGCTTTTTGTCTCTGTTCATCAGCACAATTAACACAATGGAATTAGAGCCTAAAATGGAGCCAGCTGAGAATCAGAACTAGTGAAGTAACAATTTAAGTAATAATAATATTTTCAATTTTTATCAACATTAGAACTTAGATTTATTGCACACTCAAGGTTTAGGACTGGAGAAATTCTCTGCCAAAAAAAGACTTTGCATAAGGAATGAAACAAATTCAATGATGAGTCAGATGTGGTTATACAGAATCCAGAAAGTTTAATGGGCTTTGTGTTTGTCACATGGCTCAGTTTGCACCAGGCAATCTCACTACTTAATACAAATCTTCATCTATTCCTTATACACTGATAATATTGAATGCTAATTATAATCCCTTTTTTATGGAACCCTTATGTTACAAGAAAAGAACTTAGACTTCTGTTTGTATTTTTTAATTATCATTTTCTCACTGCATCTCAAACTACGTGAACATAAGCGCAAGCTTGTTAAAAGAGTTGGATGAGTGAAAAAGTGTAAAAGATGTCTCACTCTGAAACACTTCTCTTGTCTATAGAAGCTAGACTGATGGAAAGATTTTCTGTTAAACTTTGAATGAATTCACTAACAGTTGTCTTATCTATTAACACGACAACTCGTTCCAGCTTTTGCAGAGAAATAGCTACTACAGTTTTTCTTCCCAGAAAAGTTTCCTCATCACAGCAGTGAAAGGGGTGAATGGCTTTTTTCGAACAGCTCTGTCCACACACCCAGCATACCTCTGCCTCTCTATCTAGTGACACCAATTTTCATGGTGGTATGTGCTTCCAAACATCATAAATGCAGCCAGAAATGGTGCTCCTTTACCACCGAGTGATAGAGAATATTATATGCCTGTCCACATATTTTAACAGCTTTCCAGATCACAGCTGGATTTCTTGCCATTATTTATAGGGTATCACTCCAAAATTACTGTGGTAATTGTGAGTATTGTTACAATGAGGCAGTCTAGCTAGGTGCTTTTCAGCCCTCATGTGCTCCCAGAAGAGAAAAACCCAAATTAAAATGTTCTGGTTTCATACCACCACCCCCGCCCCCACCCTGCTCCAAATAATCCTGCTGTGACAGCTAAGGAGAGCACTACATGAGTAATCGAGTAGTGTAATGCACTATAACATTTTGTAAAGATTCTAGCATTTTGTGTTGGTAGGTCCTCCATGTGACAGATCTCTGTTTGCAGCATGTGACCTCCTCTACAAAATGCTGGTTTTGAGAGCCATTACATAACGCCTTTCAGTTCACAAAGAGGGATGGCACAGGCCACAGGGAGCTGAAAGCCATGGCTGCATTTTATTAAAGAAATTTCATTACTCTTACGTACTTCCCAACATGGTGTTCAAAATCTGAGACAGTGAGAGCTATTCCTGTTTTACTTGACCTGTCAATCTGAAATTTCAGATGTTAAAAACTTCCTCCAGTTGACTGTATTTTGAACATTTACTTTTCCCATTGTCTTAGTGAAAGTGACAATAAAAGCTCCTTAATAAATCCTAAGACATGCTGCTTATATTTGCCAGGTTTTAGCCTCTTTAGTAGATCAGTGTTAATACTGTTTTCTCTTACATGAAATGGGAAATATTATTGAGAATAGTTCATATCTGTCAGGGTTAAAAATACTATATTTATATCTCATTATAATCCACTCATCAGCTTGCAGACCCTGGGTACCCTGGGAATGTCAAAACTCCACAGGATGTCTCTGAATGCCGGATTTTGCATTTGGATATTTGGAGTAGCAGGAAAAGTGTACAACCACATGTGTTATAGCAAGAAAACTCCCTGTTGACTGCATAGCTGCAGGGGTTAGCTCAGAAGAACACATTTTCCCCAAATGCATGGCATAAATTAAACTCAGCAAACTGCTTCTTTTGTGTCCAGTGATTACTCAGGTTTTTTTGTTTTTTGTTTTTCCCTGTTACTGTAAAGCTTGTTATTAAATTGTCATTTTTTTCACTTATATCAGCTCCTATTTTTTTCTCCCTATTGGTGGAAATGGATTGGCTGAAACTAAAGGAAGGAACTCATTTTAGAGTGCCCACCTCTTCAATTGTTACATTGAAACATAGTTACATTTGCTTCCTGAGAAAAAAGGGTACCATACATTTTAGAAACATAGCTAAGAATTAAGAAATGAGTATGCATTTAGCAGTGGAGATGAATCACTGAATGGAACCTCCCATGTGACAGGACAGTTTCTCTTTTGAGTGGTCAAGAGTGAATGCAGTTTCAAAAACTCTCTTTGCCATGCAGCATAAATCCAACCTACTGATTTCAGCGCTGGGTAACTGGATTAAACTCCAGGGCTAGCAACAGAGCAAATGTCTGACTAGATGATGAATTGGTGCTTTCAGACTGAGAATCTGAAAATTTAAGTAATCCACAAGTCACATACTCTCATAGGAGATGAATGCCATTTACCCAGCATGTGCATGTCTATCTACAAGTTATCCCCACATGAGTAATGTCTAAAGGGTACTATTTCATTTTGTTTACTGTCAAATGTGTGTGAGTCAAAAGCCCATTCAGAAATGTGCATTCTCAAATAAGTTGTGCTATCTGTCTGATAGATGAACATTTTAAGTGCATGCAAACATTAAAGGACAAATTGTGATCCATAATTCGTCCTACTGAAGATAAGGCAAAGTGGCAGCAGATTATCTACTGCCACTTGATAGTGCTAAAGACTACTGCAGGCATAGCTCTTTATTTGACTAGAATGATGGTTTTAGCTTTATGTTTTGTACATCACGCATGGGAGTCCAATACTGTATAAATGTAAAGGGATCATTATATAAAATGAGGGGTAGACAGTGGAATACGTTAATGCTTTACACACTACATGGTGATAGCCCCGAAACACAAAACTTTCTTTTAAAAGCAATGAAGTAAGGAAGAGACTGCATACATAGAGATAGTTTTACGCCGCATTCAGCGCTTCAAGATATTTATTCAAACACATAACAATGTATTTTTAAGTGTCTCAGACATCCCGTCAAAACTTACAGTGCTGCCAGCTGTCTTCTGCACACTGCGAAGCTACAGTATGTAAAAAGCTGTTTTATAAATAACCCTAAATCTGAAAACCTATCCATTTTCATCTTAGAAAACTATTTTCCAGACTGAAGGACTAGTCCTAAATGAAAAGGAGAAGCCTTCTACTAAGGTATTTCATATCACTTGCCCATATACATTTTTGAAGGGAATCTGGGTGATAAACTCTTACCCTGTGAGACTGCCAGTTCTAGTCTATCACCTCATGTACATATACACTTTACAAAGAGAGATTCAAAAACATTTTTCTCTTTTTTTTTTTTTTTTTTTAATTTTGGAATTGCCATTTAGTTTAGAGAAACTTAAAGCTCCTAGGTTTTCTTAGTTTGAATCTGTTTCTCAGGGCCAAGATAAAACAGATTTAGGGCTCCACAATCCTAACTACCACTTATTTCAAGGGGAAGTCCATAAAGTTTTAAAAGTAAGGAATGGTAATGTGAATACCCATTTTTCACCATACAGCTGGTATTTGTGCTATATTAAATTTAAGTTAATCAAATTAGGGGACAAAAATAAAGCAAACAATCCTTGATACCTCCTATGGGTTCTTAAGTCCATTTCTCAGTTCATGTGGCAGAAATTCATGAATAATTATATTCAACTTCTCCAGAATTTTGGACTAAATTTGTGCGATGCTAAAATCACCCCGGGCTTAATTTTAGCTTTGATAAAACTGCATGAGCATTTCCAAAAGAATTCTGTGAATATTTCCATATTCTCATTCTAGAAAAAGCAGATTTCTCATAATTTTGAGGCTCATAAAATATTCTGGGTTTTGTGTTGACATTCAGCACAGGTTCTTAAATGTGAAATTAGTAACTGAGTAATTCATACAAACAAAATAAGACCATTTTCAAAAAGAAAATATCCTTATTTAATTCCTGGCTATTTTCATTGGAACCCTGTTAGAAAGAAGAATGAGCTTCTGTCAGAAATAGTTATTCTTTCAGCATTATTAGAACCAACCACTGCCCATAATGTACTTGACCTGAAGAGATGGCCAAAAACCAAGGGAACATAGGTCTGTGCATGTTCCTTGCTCAATTTTTGCACAGGTTGATAAACAGTGGAAGAAGCAAGTCACTTAGAGATGAGAAAGGTCTGTCACAGGCAAAGGCAGTCTTGGAGAACCATTCTCAGTCTTTGGTTTATGGACAAACTTCTATGTCCTGAGAGTCCAGGACTCCATGCCCTGGAGTTTTGCACAGGTTACCACTGCTTCCATTTCTTTCTTATTCCATGCCATGTCTCCCAGCGCCTTTGGATTCACAAGCATAGAGACAGAAGTAACTAATTGTTACATGGTGCAGAATGATGGGGGCCATAAGATGACAGCAGAAGAGTGGCCTAACTTCTTTGTCCATAGCTGGAATGGGAGGCAGGACGGGGGATATAGCAGTGGATGCACTCAATGTCTCCTTCTGGGTCTAGGTCTCCTAAGGTACTCTGCACTCCATCTAGTCCCCTTCAAGGATAAAACAGAAACAATGGGAAGGGATATTCAGTGGTGTGTGTGTGGTGGTCAAATAAACCATCCCATCTACAAGTTCATTCATTTTGCCCTTCCTTTTTTCTTCTCTTGCATTTTGAACTATGTGCATCCATTTTTCAGTGAGCTGCTACTCCAGCTGTGAAGTGCGTAAATACTTGTAGCCACCCCTGCTGTTTTGAATGAGGACTGAGAGGTAGAGAAGGAATGAAACATGGACCTCCAGCAGAGGAGGAGGAATATGCTGTTTGGAGACTGTGGGAGAGTAAGTATGAAGCAACATCTCTCCTGGGAAAGGAAAAGGGGAGTGGGACACAGCACTGCTGTTCTGCGGGCTGGGGGCATGGGGTCTACTGCTCCCAGTACTTTTAGGGCTGACTTGCTGAAGGAGGCAAGGTATCTGCTGATGCAAACCATTGCTGGTAGCAGAGAGGCCACTGATGGAGATGATGCCACTGTTGACAGGAAATTAGAGTGCCTGACATTGCCTCTCAGGAATTGCCACTGATCCCTTAGGTGAGGGTTGTGCAGCAGTACTGTGAGATAGATAATTTTGTGTACAGTCAGAGGGAGCCTGAGCCAGCTCTGAGCACTCCCATCAACAACTGACAATAAAGCAGAGGTCTCAGAGACTGCAGAGAGCACATTGGTGAGCACCCTAACCCAGTCAAAAAGAAATGAAAAATTCTGACTCAAGAATGTGGATCAGACACTAAAAAAAAAAAAAACCCAAAACCCAACAACCCCCCAAAAAATCCTGAGGTAAGACCCAAGTACAAACCCTTGTATGCACTGGACAAGGGAGAGTTCTGCTGTAAACCAAAGCATATATTTGATCTTGTAGATCAAAACATGGGCATGCAGTTGAAAATTATCAGCAGAGGCAGTGAAAATGAGATTATACTACAGCTGCAAAAGCAGATTTGTGGCATTTTTTTTTCTTTGTGGAGACTGGTTTTGGAAACTTAGTGATGTTCTTAGAATGCAATTGTTCATAGCAGTGTTGTGTGATAATAAAACATGGGACTGTGTGAAACAGTACCATGTTAATTAATATCTGCTTATAGCAAGTACTTAACTCAGTGACCCATTTTGCCATTAATTTCTCATCAGGCCCAGAAACTACATCCATACTAGTGTGATTTATTGTAGTGAGAAGTCTTATTGGGCAGGACCTTTTTCCAGGGCAATTTTGACAAGAGATGTTATTTGATACCATTAAATTAGTTTAACGCCCAGCACAGCAGGAACTCTTCATATGTTGTAGAACTACTGCTCTGTTCTGGATGGTTTTATCTTCTGAATAAAATGTACATTAAATGTACATTTTCATCTGTTTGTCAGGCTATGGCTGGGTACATATATCCATACTTGATGGAGTTCTACATGTGGCAGGGTTCCATACATAGTATTATGATGTTCTGATGACAGAATATAACCATCACAACCCAGAACTCTAGTCCAGTTTGACCATAGCAGGCTGGCCCACAGATTCATTCCATTAAAAAAATATATCAAAACAGGTGTAATTATTTAATACTCTATATTTCAAACATTCTGTGGTGTTCATTTCACCTTTTTCTGCACTAATGAAAGAAAGCTGCTGTTCCATAGTTTACTTAATCAAAAAAATGTGAAACAGTGTATTTGACTAATTCCCCTCTGCCTCTTATTTTGTACTTTGTTTTCCCCTGCTTTTCTCATCATTCTGGTCCCTAAGGTGAAGCTGCTTGTAGTCAAAGCACTGAACTTAGTACTACAAGGATCAGGAATTCCTCAGCGAATAAATGCAAACAGTTGTTCTCACTTTTGTCTCTATTTGCCTGTTTTATTATAAACTTGCATTTTCCTATAGAAGCTCAGCACAGGCTTGCATGGAGAGATTAGATCAAATACAATTCTGTTTCATAGCATTCCGCATTCAGCATTTGAAAATCAAAGATTTGTTTGAACACTGACAGTTAAAATATAATCTGTATATATGCAACATTTCAGAACACTTCTGATGTATTTAAGGGCATGTGTAAACCTACTACTGAATTACAATTTTTTCAGCTGCAGATTTTTAGAGAGGATGTAATTAACTCTTAAGAGGAAAGCTATATAAGAGAAGAAAACCCAAGGAATTTTGAAATGAACAGAATACTTCTGACTTTTCACTTATATCTAGAAATACTTCCTAGAAAATGTTTGCAGGACAAATTTTCAAGTACAAACGACTCTATTAAATTAAAAAGTATAATGACTTTGGAACTTTAGGTTCTTAATGACTGCAATAAATTTTCAAAAATGTTATTAAAATTCCCTTAAAATCGACATTATTTGCTCCACTACAGGTACAACTAGGCTCTTTACTGCCAAAAAAGGTGTAATTTTGCTATTACTAACAACTTGTCATTCTTTAATTCTCTGAGATGTGGAGAGCTCAAGAGTGCGTTTAATTATAGCTCATGATAACCAGACCTTCCTTTTCAGTAGTAAAATGAGAATGGAAGGGAAACCTTCTGAAATAGTTGCTACTTTGAAAAGACAAACCAACAAGCCAAAATCCAACGGAACCATTCATAGACCCCAGTGGTAAATATGTCAAAATTTCCACTAACATTTTTTAGTTATAGAAACCACTTTAAAAGGATATCCAGATGTACATTCACTACTATATTTCTGTGAGCTGTCTGATATTAACATTATTGTCCCTTTTTGTCTGAAAAATAACACCATCTTTAAAGAAGGAAAATAGTCTTGCAATAGCCAACACAAGTCCACTTTGGGGAAAGCTGGGATCTGCTCTAGGCTCTGTGATTGACTAAGGCTTTGTTGCATAAAGTCTTTGTTTTCTAATCTATAATAAAGGAAAATCAATATGTCTCTACCTCACAAGGGTGTTGCAAACCTAAATTCATTCGCATGTGGCAACTGGTACAACATGATGGAAACTCAATATAAATTGTTACATATATTCTGTTACCCCCAGTGGAAGGCTTTCGTCCATGAAATTGCTGCCGTACAAGCAGCACTGGACAAATTGCAATAGGGGAAAAAAACCCCTTAAAATAAAAAAGTTTTAGCCCTGGAAAGTGAGGCTAAATCATGAATGTTACAAAAACTATGACTAGAATTTTAAAAAGCTCACTTCATTCCAAAGGAGATGGGTTGTCTCCATAGGCATGGTGACAACTGAAAAGTAACATAAGTAGGAAAAAAAAGAAGATACATGATAGTTACTATTAGTTGTTAGATAAATATGAATGCTTAGCTGAGAATTATAATCAGGGCACATGGATAAGCTACATCAGTGAAAGGAGTCCATTTCACAAAGTTTGTGTTTATATAACACTCTCCACAAGAGATGCCTTAGCTGAGCCCTTCCCCCAGGGCAAAGTGCTGCAGTTTCCATCATAACATATGGGAACATTTTTTGGCCCGTTTCCATAGAATTTTATTCTTGATTATATCTGCTGGAGTCTTTCTGGAGATGCCCTCCTAGCTTTGATGCATCTCTTTCTCGATATTTTTTATGCCTCTTATCCATGCTTTGTGTGAGGATATTCTTGTTTAAACATTTTGTTCTTTATGGAAATTTGCTTTGAAAGCTGTGTAGAGTGAGGTTTGGAAGTTTGGAACAGGTGGTGCTCCTGTCAGTGTAATCGGCTATCTGTTCAGAGAAAATGTTTTATAAATATTATATCAATGTATGCCCTTGGTGAGTTTTCAGGAGAGCTTATAAAACTGACTGGCAGGTGAGCTCTACCTCTTCTTTGTATTGCCTGTCAACCTCTTGCAGCTATTGTCTGCTAGACCCAGCGACGCATGTATTTTTCTCTCATTTTGAGTGTGTCACAGACGTGGCTCCACACCCTTCTAATTTTTTTTCTCTCTGCAACATTTTTTTGTAGCTGTACAAACTCACGAATTTTAAAGTCCCAAGAATATTGAGATCCATCTTTTGGCCGCACGGTTTTGGTGAGGAAATACTTTGCAATACCTGAAGGATAAGGGTGGCATTCCATGTGGCAGTGAACATCTGTACATGCCCACTGGGCACACAGGTCCTTCAGTGCTGCTGTGATGTGCTGAGGGTGGGGCACAGTAGCTGTCTGAAGACTCTGCATGGAGTCCTACCCACATCCTCATGGGCTTTGGTCCATGCAGATGGCACGAGCTACGCTCAGGCTTGCAGGGTCAGTGTCTGGGGCAAGAGAGCAACGCAAAGCCTGCAGGGTCTATCCCAACCCTTATCAGCTCCTGCATAGCTATGGCACATTAATGGATAATAGTAATGGATTTAATTGTGGACCTGCCTGCACACCAGGGCCATGGAATAGTGCTTCCAGTGCTGAACACATTTACAAGGCAGCTGGTTTTGTTCCCATAAGAGGTTGCCCCCAGCCCCTTGGACCACACACCTGGTTTTGCAACATGCCTTTCGGTGCCATGGGCTGCCTTGGGTTGTGTGGAGATGAATGGAGACACCTAGCTCACTTCTCAGCTCTGATGGCAGCTTTTGGGCCTGCTGGGGTGCTACGTAGGCTTTGCAACCCATATCACACACAGTCTAATAATCAGACAAAGCAGGTGAACCAAATCCTGAAACCATATCCCTGTTGTTATGTTAACCGTTGTGGATGGTTGGGTTTACCTGCTGCCACTGGCAAAATTTGTCTGTAACAGCAGTGTCTGCTCTTCTAAGCAGCAGACCTCTTTGTACAAGCAGTATGGTTTCCAGTCCCATGACCACGTAGCTGTGTTGGGGCAGTTCCCAGGAATTTTCCCTTGAGGACTGGTTTGGCAGTTGCAACATACACGTTTGTTTCCTTCTGAGCAGCTAGAAAAAGCACAGTCTGCTTACAAAGGTTATTCAGATAGGCATCTGCAACCAGCTCTGGACTTTGGGGCTGGGGACTGTGTTTGTTTGTCCCATGATGTTCAATTCATCCTCCTTATAGGTTGGACCACTGTTAGTTGGGCCCATATAAAACTGTGGACCTAGTTTCACCAGCAGCTTCCATGTTTTTGCAGAACTCACTCAGTTGTTTGCACCTCCCTGCTAAAACCTGTCAACTTAAATGCCTTCAGCAGCACCACCTCTAATGATGGTAGTCAGAGCATCTGGACTGTTTTGGATTCCATGGTATTGTAGGGTAGTCCACAGGACTTTTTAAACTGTGCAGGGTATGATTATAGTGGGAATTGTATGTAAGCAGGAATTATCCAGTACTGAAAGCTAGTTGTAATTAGAATCTATAGAACTTTTTTTAAAGATGTAATTAACTCTTGAAATAATATGACATAATTTATATATTTAAAATCCAATCGAAGAGCTCATCAGCTATGCTGCAGAGAGCAACTGTATTACATCAAGCACGCAGAGAAGATTCCTGCATTTCAAGGGACAAGTGGAAACACTGGCAGAACTACCAGCAGTTAGACTGCTAAATGCAATCGAAACAGAAAGAAATTATCCATATGCTGCACAGCAGAAATTAGCAAGAGTTTTGCATCCAAAATGATAATTGTCAAGCAGAGAAAGGCTGAAAAAGTGATGTATATTATCCTGTTTAAGGTGTGTTTTTTACTGTTATGACCAAATTCAGTGTCAAGTAAACAATGTTGAAATAAAAGGAGAAAAAAAGACCAAACTGTAACAAGTAATAAGGAGGTGTTGAAATTACTGTAATTTAAACATCTGAAGGTGACATTGCATCTTTGACCTATCCCAAAGTTAATTTTCAACTACCAAAAATCTGATGAGAAAATAAATATGTGCCATTTGCAGTATGGTACAGATCATTCTGAGAAGGAAAGAAATACCCATATATATGTAGAGATGTGGCCTCTTATTTTAGAAAAGTTTTAAAAATCATTGCTCTGCAGTAGATTAATATTCTTATTCTTAATAGTACTTGTGAAGTTCTGTTCTTAAAAAATCACAACTTGCAACCAAAAGACCTGATTTTCCTGTCACATCCCACTTATTCAAGCTTCTGTTGTGCTGTGAAATAAAGAAATTGAGAACAAATTTTCCCTAACATGAATTATCCTGCCAGGTGAAAACGTCTCCCTTGGTTATGATCTACAATGCCAAGAATTGGAAACGTTCATTTAATAAGGGCAGCAAAGAGCTGAGCTCTTACATGTTTGCTTTCTCATATCCCATCACCAATTTCTGCAATACATACTGGAATGCAAATTTCTCAGTCCTCATTTTAAGCCACAGTAGCCACTATTAATTTGTGAGCTTCATTTACGGACTGCATCTGGCAAGGATAATGTTGACAGAAGATGACCAGTTCTGCTGTCATCTCTTGTTGACTCCAAAGCCATCTTAAATAGACACACATTTGTCATATCTATGTTTTCAAAGAGCAAAATGTATCAATTCCACCAAACTGTTCAATAATAAACACTGGGCTTGAATTTATTTTCTTGATCTCTCTATTGTATTGTTACAAAGAATTGCATAGCAAATATCTAATATCTTCCTTTTCTTTACCAAATTCCTTAGAAATGCTAACAAGCCACAGAGATTTGGGGGAAAATGGTTGAAAATATTTACTCTTCTCTTTATACTGCATGTGCAAAATTATAAAGTCCAAAATAATTGCATTTACCCATGTGCACGTACAGAAAAGCTCAGTAAATTTTTGTCAAACATTTCCTCACTTGTTTTTCAATTCAGTGTAAGCTTTTACTAGTGCAGTATTTATTTAATCTAAGAGACTGAGTTTCCACTCAATTTTTATTTTTTTTCCCCACAATAAATCTTAAAGAAAGGATTGATCATTTAAAGGTTTTAGTATTTGGAGGGATATCAATGATTTTATATTTGATTTCCTTTCATATTTTAGCCATTCGTTGTTTTAATTTTTTAACTTTTTTACAAACTCTCAATTTTTTTCCTATGCAGCAGACAGGATGCTCTCAGATCCATCAATATTCATCATGCTTTCAAAACAGATGAATCATTAAAACAGTTGAGAAGTTGTTTTTCCATTGTCAGAAACAGATTGCAAGGATATTTGCTCGTATTCTAGTTACAGATTCCTCTTCTCAGGGTATCAGGGAAGCAGGCAGAGATTTCTGCTGCTCCTCTGAGCCATGCTGCTTTCCCAGCCACAGCAGTTTGCTGCTCATTCATCTCCTGTGTCCTTTGTCTGTGTCCCCTCTCTGATGCTTGGATCTATCGCTATCTCTTCTACCGAACCGTAACAACAGCGAGTCCTTAGGATATCCTGCAACGTTAAACAAACACACAAAAAAATTGCCAGACACAGCAAGTTGCTGCTTATCTTTCTCTGATCCTCTCTGCACATTTGGAAAGCTCTACTTGGTTTTTATAGGGGCAAAATTGTAATAAGTTATTTTTACCATCAATAGTTATGTTTACATGGAAAACCGCAATAATGCTAGGTTCAGGTAACTGTTTATTTGGGGTCTTTTATCAAAACTGTGACTTGGTGAAGATTCAGGTTTTAGAATAAATCATTTTTTCCCTAAAATTTGAAGACCCGAGAGCAAAGAAATATGTAACTGCTTCTGCTTTCCCTGTTCTTTTTGTTTTTCTCTTGGATGAGCCTAGTCAAGTTTTTGGATTAATTTCTTGTCTCTCATTTCCTTGATAAATATTTTGTCCAAACTTGGCTCTTAACTGTAGTCTGTCATTCTTTGAGAGGCTCATATAAACAAGGTCTGAATGCAACTGGTAAGCTGAGGAAATCATGGAGATTTTACCCTTGCTATTCAGCTGGCTGAATAATCTGCAGAGCTGCAAAAGCAATGACTGTGGAAAAGAAAATACACAGAATACTGACCAAAAAAAATTTACAGATGAAAGGACTTAACTGGACTCAGGTATTTGGATGAACCACCTCCTTCTTATTTCAGAGGAGCTATAGGAGGATTTCCTGCCTTCACAGTCTGATTCCTGGGTATGCACATACCTTCTTGAGAGATGCTAGACAAGAATTCTGTAACCTGTCTTTATCTCAGCCTTTTTACAGCTATGACCTGTAAACCAGTATGTGTTTTTCAAATGAAAGGAAGTCATATGTCAGTATGATGGTAAACACAGTAGAAAGAATAAAATCTGCCTTTGAACTGTTCTAATTGTTTATCTGAAGAAAGATTTTATGTCAAACTCTTCAGATTCGTAAACTGTGAATTAAAAAAAAAAATACTCTAGACATTATCTACAGCCATTATAAATCCAGGCACTAGAAGCATTTATTTTGTATTTATATTAACATGTGTGCAATAAACTAATGACATCACAAATGGAGTTAATATGGCATTTCACGAGACAGTGTCCTTTGTAGCTGAATGGGAAATTTAGATAAGGTAAGAAAAAGTTTATGTGTTGTCTCTGAGGCACTACTGTGTTTTCCATCCTTTCAGTCACTTGCTCAGAAACAGCAGAGACTGTGTTAAACATACAACCCCAACTTCAGCAAATTTTGATTGCTATATTCATGTCACCAGCTTATAAAATGTTTTCAGATATTTTAAAATGGAATGGTAAAATAGCCACTGCTAATTAAACCCCCTTGTTTACTTCATGCCACTGTAGCCATGCTGGTTTCAGTTTATGACATGAGGCTTTTAAATATGTGATAAACTACTATAGTAATGTAAAAGTAGGCAACCTTTAAGACACATAAACCTTTTTTGAGTTCTACTTACAGACCTTCATTTACTCGTGCTCCAAGCCTGTAACACATTGCCTTCCAAGTATGAAATATGTCCTTTTTAATGCATTCCTCCAACCTGCTCCCCAGATCTTTTCTGCAGATATGTGATGCTCTCTTTGAGCTTTAAAAAACATTTCCCACTTAAATCAACATCCATCAGTGGTTTGGAACCCCTCTCTGCTGTGGGATTTTGTCCTTTACTTTTGGTTAGTATTATGTACTGACAAAGAACAGAACAAGGACACTATGTTAGATTTATAAGGAAATAATGTCAAAATGGTTAATGCAATTCACCAGTTCAATAAACTGGATTACATTTTAGTAGGACAAAAGATCAACGAAAGCTTATTTATATTCATTGGGTGAAGGCTGTACCAGCAACCACATAATGCATTCCCCGTCTTTGGGCTCATTAGCTATGCCTATTAGATTTGTTAGGTATCATAACATCCAGATGTTTCTGGACAGCTCAGCTGACATTTTATCCATGTGCAGATTAAATATTAATGGATAGCAGGTAAACAAGTGCAATAGCTAGTCTTGGATTTGGAGTACTTTCAATAATATGAGGGTTTGGGTTTTTTTTCTCTCTTCATGTTTCTCAGAAAGCATGAAAAGACAGAAAATCACCTTTAGAAAGCACAATTCTTGTGGAAATAAGCAGCAAAGAGCAGTTTGCCATCGCTCTTTGTACAGGATCTTTATATGATAATTCACACCCAGGGCATACATTATCTAACAAAAATGCTGCCAGCTTTTACCAAAAACCTTCACTAAGCTCAGATTGAGCTTTCATTTAGGCAGTTGAACTTTTTAAAGTCATTTTAATGGACAATGTGTGTTGTAGATAGGTGATTTTGAGTGATGACATGTTCTTGCCATCCTTCCCAGGGATGATGTGTAAAGAGTTTGAGAGTCCTCCCACCACATCTTCTCTGCTGAATACCATGCAATTATGGCTATTCTGCTTTCTCTTTCTTTTCCAAAGCATTGTACATAGTGAAAGGCCATGGGAAGTGCACATGGGGTGCATCAGGCACAGCATCGATAACTGGTCAAGGAAGAGGATTGTCCCGCTCTGCTCTGCACTGGAGCAGCCTCACCTCAAGTCCTGTGTGCAGTTTTGGGTGCCACAATATCAAAAAGACAGGAAGCTATTACAGAGTGTCCAAAGGAGGGCAACAAGGATGTTGAAGGGTTTGGCGAGGGAGCCATATGAGGAGCAGCTGAGGTCACTTGGTCTGTTCAGCCTGGAGAAGAGGAGACTGAGGGGACACCTCATTGTGGTCTTCAACATCCTCATGAGGGGAAGCAGAGTGGCAGGGACTGATCTCTTCACTCTCATCACCACTGAAAGGACTCAAGCAAATGGCATGAAACTGAGCCAGGGGAGGTTTAGGCTGGATATCAGGAAAATGCTTTTCACCCAGAAGGTGGTTGTGCACTGGAACAGACCCGCCAGGGCAGTGGTTACAGCACCACTCTGACAGAGTTCAAGAAGCATTTGGACAAGGCTCTCAGGCACAGGCTGTGATTCTTGGGGTGTTCTGTGCAGGGCCAAGAGCTGAACTCGATCACCCTTGTGCGTCCCTTTCCACTCAATGTATTCCCTGATTCTGTGAAGTGTGAAATTTCACCTATGCTGTTATTATCACTGTAGAGTAATTGCTATACACAATAAACATTTTAGATCTTGATTACTCTGTTTCCTGTTTTCATCAAATGTTTTTTTCAGGTAAAACTCCAATCCTAAGTCATTAGCACAGAAATAGATTTTGTCTTGAATACTTTACACTTCACTTTTCCTCTCTAGGACATATCTGCAATTGTTATGCACTTATACTTTTTCACTGAAATCACTGACAGATTTCACCAGTCAAAAGAGTTAACCCCTTAATTCGCTATAAGAGGGAAGAATCAATTAAAGAGAGCACTGGTGGCAGAATCTGTTTGTTATCATCTTGGGGTTCATAAAAGTCCTATGCAGTACCAACTGCCTTCTGAACAGTCCAAAGGCGATTTAAGGAAGGTGACAGAACCTGTCCCGGTGATTAATTCCATGTTCTCCAAAGTAAAAATGGTCCTGCCTGTTCATTAATAGAAAATATTTTGCTGCCAGACATGCCCTAAGACATTTTCTGAAAGACAAAAAATTTCAGATCCTTCAGACCAAAAGAAAAGACCCAGGAAATTCATAAGAAAGTTCAAGTGAATTTCTTTGAATTACCCAGCTTTAATTACTGCATTTGCATAAGTTTGTCACCACGTGGGCTCGCCATAGACTGTTTTTGTTTGTTTTTTTCTTGTCAACTGTGAGAGCCTGGGGAGTGAGCTTTGTTGTACCAATGAGGGCTGCTGTGCTCTGACATTCACATTTTATGAGACTGCATGGTTTAGACACAGGATTTGGTGCATCATCATTTAAACATTGTAGTGGGTGTCCATGGTCAATATTCACAGTAAATGTCACCCAGGTGTATGCTTTGAATGATAGTGTAAATCCACATATGAACCAAAACCAATAGCACAGAATGAAGAAAGCAGTGTTGTAGCCCCAGCTAAAAGAAAATTGAATCACTGAATTCTCCAAAAACAGTCAGTCTTGTACATTCAGACTAGATTAGCAATGTGTTCAGCTAATCATCAGTCTGCTGGTTGGGACAATAAATAAATTTTGAAATCATAGCCATGCAGAGCTATAAGAGCTACCAAAGTAACTTCTGTCTAATTTTGAAATATACTCAAATATCATAGTTTTGACTTTTTGTCTTGAATGGCAATGTTTTGGCTTTTCAGACTATTGCAGAGTGATTTATTTTTCTTCACTTCATTGTTTTCCACTGCTAGGCCAGTGAATAGAAAGTAAAAATAAAATAATCCAGTGGGGGTGAAAAAGAATGGAAAAACCAATAGAAAGAGGTGATATGAAGAACAAATTTGAATATAAAAGATGCTCTTTTGTCTATCATGTGGGTTTTTTTACCCAAGTCAAAATTTAATATTCTTCTAAAATATAAATTGAAGCTCCAACAGAAATGATAAATACGATGCAGAACTAAAAAGACAATATTCCTTCAGCTTTATATTGTGTAATGACAACCAAATGTTATGATCATAAGATGCTTTTTATCTGTGACCCCACAGAATGTACATAAAAGCTGACATTTGCTCCAGCTTGACTCTTTGGGTACTTCTACTCTAGAATAATAACAAAGGCATCCTTCTATGAGTGTAAACTTCTTTGAAACAGAATTGCCATGAGGGCAGGGTAACAGATCTCAGTCAAATAAACAAGATCTTTTCACTTCTATTTGACTTATTTTTGACACTGTCAAAAAGAGTTGAAAATTTTGAAAACTTTTTGAAGCCTGTTTCTCATCTGGCTCTCTGAAACAGTTTATATCAGCTTGACAACGTGTTTTCCTCAGACAGGTAAAACATTTCACAACCTTTTAATTTGTCCTCCCCTAAACAGCTAAAATTACATTGAAGATTATTTTATTCTATATTTTCAAAAGAACAGCAATTCCTTTCCCAATATAAACTGCTCCAAATTTCCTTCAGGTCATATATGGACAGGGAGAAAAATAGGGAAAAAATGTATCACATAGGTTGATATTAACATGGGGTCAATGAGTGTGTTTTGTAAGAGGTCAGTATTTCGAAATGCACCTCAAATGTAGATCAGATGGTAGGACTACATACAGCAATATGTAGTGAATTTTATTTTTAGGTATTCTCTTCTGACCATGTTTGAGATCAGTTTGTCCTTTGCTGTTCTAAAATCTTCTTGATGTTTTTTGACATTCTAAATCTCAAACCTTTGGGGAGGGGGTTTGGAGGAGGAGCAAACCAATAAAAGCTGACAAAATTAATTACATTGTATTACTCATCTTAAATGTTTAATTAGTCACTTTGTACCTGATTAGAAACAAAATCTTCAGCATCCTCTTAGACTATAAAAATTGGAGTGCAAAGTGACTTTTAACACAGCAGACCTTTCCAGTTGCACTGATTTTTTGCTCGTTTTATAGAAATCCACTGTCTCTGTAAATGCTGCCTCCCAGTAACCATAGGAACAATGTCCACTGTAATTTCTTAAAGAGGAAGGGCAGACAAAGTAATTTCATCTATAGGAAAATATATGAACATAGTTATGTCCTAATTATCCTATATGATATCTCACATTACCTCTTACATTTTAATATTCCCTGTGCCTGAAAGAAGAATTAAACCAGTGACCTTTTCTTCCACTGGTGATTGTGATACATGAAACTGCAAGTGCCTTCAAGAATTATTTTTTTTTTTTTAATGGAAGATGATGAATCCTCATCACACAGGAGAAAACAAACTTCAGCACCAAATCCAATCCCACTTTCTATATATCTCTTTATCTTTGCAAAGCTGCTGTCATTTGACCTCATGGTGAAGCAAGGGCTTGGTCTACTGATGAAAAATTCCTGGGAATGGGGACAGGGTCTACCTTTGAATTTACATCAGCCAGGATGTGAGCTCAGCTGCACCATTTCAACTCTTCCACCTGCTGCTTCTATACTTTCTTTTTGTGATACTGTCTAGAAAGAGACAGGCATGCCCACCACTCATAGCATCACTGGTAGAGGGGTTTTGATTTACTTTCTTATCAGACAATTGGAGAGCATTCAGTAAATAAAATGTCTCCAAGATTCAGCCTGAAGACGCACCTAAATTGGCTCTCAAAGGACCAAAGCCATACACCTTGCTTAATCATAGGCTTCCTCTGAGGTCTCCCTTGCTTTCATTATTTCTCTCACAGTCCAGTAATATATAGTGGATGGGGAAAAGAAGTTATTTCCCCACTGGACTTCTGAGCTTCTTCTCTGGTCCTTTTTTCTCTGCTCTCCCATTTAACTTCTCAGTAATTCCTCTGAGCTTCAAAGCACAGATTCTAGTATGTAAGCCAAGGAGATCTTGATGAGAATTGATTTTTAGCCAGCAAATGTCACTCCTTAAATGCCCAAAGGCTGTTTAAACCCAGACAGAATGTTAGTAATGGCAGAAAAATCTGACCCAACTTACCTTAATGTACTGTTATCTAGTTTCTGCTCCAGAAGTCAGCACAGATAAGTACATGGCAGGTTTTCCCAAAATCAAAAGTACTTTAAAAAAAAACTTCATGGTTCTCCTCATAATGCATAGGCACTTGTGCTGCTCCCCAAAAAACTGAAACAATTTATTCTTTTGCAGTAAATATTCTGTACCATTAATTAATCATAAACTGATAGCTTTTTTCCTCTCTCTGCTTCTTTTCCAAACTGTTTGAGTGCTTTTTACTTCCTCTGGTTGCCAGTGAGGCATATGTTACTTTGTCTGAACTTCCCTCTAAAAGTTAAAGTATCCTCATCCCTGTAAACTATTTGAATACATTTGCAAGAACATCCTCCACTTAGATGGTCACAGGTGAAGTATTTCCAGCTTTAAAAATACAGAATACTTCTGCATACTGTATTTTAAGCATTAGAAAGATATGAGTATTTTCTCTCTGCTTTTATTCAGGGCATAAAATCAGGAAAATATATAAAGAATCTGAAATAACTAAGCTGGCACATATAAATCACAGAATCAATTAAAAAGAGAAATATTTCAGCTTAGAGAATATTTCTGCAAAACAAAGGAGGATACATGAAGCATTTCAAAACTGTAAGATAGTTCTGGGGAGAGATGCAGCAGGAGTGGACTTTGATGGCTCCTATAGTTCCTTTCCAGCTGAGGACATTCTATGTTTCTATGTTTTTTTTTTCCTGTGGTTCAGCAGGCACTAATTGCCCCAGCACACAGGGACAGCAGAGGTCTTGTTTTGCCTCCATGGCTGTACAGTATCTTTCTGTAGGCTGGCCTCCTCTATTGTCCATATATGCCTTCAGGATGCCACAAATATCCCACAGCAGCATGGCAGGGAGCTGTGCTCTTCTCAAACTCTCTCAGTAGGGCACCTGGAAGGACTCTCACTACTAGGAATACTCTAGAAATTCTCTGTGTGGTTATTCAGCAATATAACAGCAGCATATTTAAGCAAGAGGATAGAATAAATAGCTTGCTTAAAATCATCACACTGAAGTATTGGAACAACCATCAAAAAATAAAACAAACTGTTAACATTAGCATTTACACTAACATCTCATCTACATGTGGTTTAGTTTTTTCCTTTCAGCTTTGCTCTATTACTATTTCAGTTTAAAGAAAGAAAGAGCAAAAGGCTGCCCCTGTACCTCTTAAGTAACTGCCTCAGTAACCACATTTGTCTGGTAGATAACCTTTTGCTTTATACCTAGCTTCATCAGTCAGTCATTCTCCCTCCTGACAGCATCCCCTCCTCCCATTTTATTGGAAACTAATGAAATAGTCACAACAAAACTATTATTTGTGGTTATTATGTTTTGAAGGATACAGACCTGAAATGACTAGTTCAAAGACAGCTACACGTGTTGTAGCTCTGGTATCTTTGCAAGCTCCTTAGAGGGTACACGTGACATTTGATCCTCTTACTTTCTTTATGTGGGAGTTTTCATTACTAAAGCCACTTGCCTTTTATGTTTGAGCATATGCATATCCCCTAAGCCAAACAACCCTGCTGTATTTCCTCTCTAGAGGCAAAGAAATCTGTTTGCAAGGTGTTCTTATTCTTTGTGCTGTTTCTTCATTTGGTGGTTTAATAACCTTCTCTCTCTGCTGGTTGTGCTATTCATTCATGTATTATCCGCAGCGAATAGGACCCTGCAAAGAAAATCTGTAGAGCACAGAAAACAGCAGGGATTAAGAAAAGAAATTGAAAAATATTTTCTTTTCCCCACTACCTTTTAAATCAGTTATGCAAATGCATTTATTTATTTCATTTGTTTATGTCCAAGTAGACAAATGCAGAAGGGGAAAACAGTCTAATTCTTTATATTCTTTTGATATAATTTACCGGGAAAAAATGATTCAGATAAGATTTTGTCTCATCAGCCAGCTAATAGATATTTCTATAATATTTTTGACAAATATAAAAGACCAAATTATTCTTTCCTTTGCAGGGCTCATATTTTCTCCACAGTTTAGATCGTGCTAGCAAGAGACATTTGTGGCATTTTTCTTTTTCTTGCCTACGAGACAATTTTAATTTAAAGATGGATTTTTTCCTTCTATTCAAATAAAAGTTTGTAATCAATCTTTTGTTTTGCCAAAGCATGTGTAACAAAATCTAATTTGTATTATTTCTGCTATCTGTAACTGTATATGTAGTTCTTAATGGTCTTCCTCAGCTCTATTTTCCAGAGTTTTGACCATATTGGTATAAAATAACAGTATCCTAAAATTTGCAATAATTTATAATGAAGGAAAGAATCATATTGACTCAATGAAATTTTTATTTACCTCTTTTAATTTCTTTTTGTTTCAATATTTCATTCTTTTAATATAAGTTGATTAGACTTTTGAAATTAAAGCCTTTTGAATTAAAAACGATCTTATTGAATAGAAATAAATATAAAAATAATCCCCCTTTTGAGATAGAAATCTTTGTTCAAAAGTGCCAACTATATTGAACTGTTCTTTGAATTATTTTGTGCATACATCCATAAACAGGAAGGCACTGAATATTATCATGGCTCTGATGCAAGACAAAGCACCCCAGAAGGTGTCAAATGGCTTTCTCATATCTGAGGTCAGCAAAAACTGAACCTATCTCTAGCAGTGAATTCTATTTAGACGTGATTTTTACAGACACTAGGTTTTCTTGAGTGTTCTACAGTTTATAACTCTCTGGCAAAATTACCTAGTTAACTATTGTCTACAGACACACTCTAAAATCTGGACCTGATGTCATTTTCTTTAGCACTAATGTCTGCAGGTCCACTTCCCAAAGTTGTGGAGGACAGCAATGGTGCAGGCACTGGACACAGCTTCACTTTGGTGGGGACATTCAGCAGGACCAGGAAGCTGCCAGGGGGATTTTGACAAACAGCACCATCAAGATCTTCTTACTGGCATTCCTGGAAGTTGGACATCATAAATCAAGATCTCTATTTTATTTCCAGGCATCAACAGCACCACTTGGATGCCAGACTACCAGTTTTAGACTCTAAAGTGTTCAGGTACTGTGCAGGGCATCATGTTTTAGATGTTTCATGATGTTTGAAAATTATTGGGTTTTTTTCCCAAATTGCTGTCACCTATTGGGATTGAGATGAAAAAAAAACTCATTTCAAAAACAACCTCATTAAATTATCTCATTTAAAAGGGCTAAATCCGGTCTGATATTGGTTACCTTTACACTTTTGTCTTGTCAAACTGTGTTTATTATCCCTTCTCATAGTTCTGAAGGCAGCTGCTGGTAACAGCAGTAGTGTGGGACAGAGAAGAACCATAAAGGATAGGCTGGTAATGTTGTTTTTCTTTCCTACTTCATTGGGTATGAAAGTTTCTCTCTAGCTTTTAGTATTACATTTATTCTGCAAGGTACACGTGCACAGTCATATTCCTAAATATTATTGAAATTGTAAGATTTTAACATGTACTTAACTGCTTTGTTCAGATAAAAAACACTCTTTTCCTAATTAGTTATTTCTATTTACTACTTCTGTCCAAACAAGACACAGAAATGGAGATACTTTTTAAGAAATACCACTGTCAGATTGGCCCATTTTCCCAAGAACATTGAAAAAGAGTCTGGCATGGAGGAGAGCAGAAAGGGACTGAAGGCTGGAAATCTAGAAGGAAGCATATGAACAGTATAGCTCCACTAGCAAAGTGGTCCTTGGAAGAGTAAGACAAGAAATATAATCCTGTGGGAGGACAATAATGATGAGAGAAAACATTGGCTTCAGGAGACATAAAATAGGGACATGCTTATGGGTCTGGCCCTATGTGCTGTACCACAGCACATGTGCCTGCCCACACACAAACAAGTTCACTAGCACATCCTGATATCAATGTTATTCTCTTAAGAAATGATCAGGTTTTAGGAAATTATTATCTGAGCTCCCCTGATATTGGCTAGTGCTAACTCCAACAAATTCCATCATAAACCTCTACACATTTTTTAATTTATTTTTAATGAATGCCCCATTTAAAAACACAAAAAAAACACCCCAAAACCCCTCAAACATACTCCTATAATATATCTTGAAATAAAATAAAGTTCTGGACATCCAGCAGAAGACATCAAGAGAAAGTGATAGTAAAAATTCCATCCTGCTTCTACCAAGAAGCTCCCAATGAGGTGAGGAAATCAAACCAGGCAAAGTAAAGACAGGGATTAAATAAGGTGAATAGAGATTAAGTTAATTCAATTCAATGCCAAAACAACCTTTCTGTAAGGCTCCCTGGTGAAATCAAAGTTAGGCAGTTTGAAAGTACAACCTTCAAGGAATAACAGCACGAAAAACAATAAACATGCTCCTTTTGGAATAATTTTACCCTGAGGAATAAACCATTTTGCTAGGACAGGAAAGTGGAATCTATACTTAATTTTATCAGTGAGAGGAAACGTAGAATTTACCTGTCAAGTATTTATCTGGTTAAAAGAATAAAAATTACAGAAAAGATTCAAAGTACAATTCAGATTATTAAGTTATCTTAACTTTTAATGGTAGGGCAAGATTTTGAAGGTGTTTCAGTAAATGTCTCTCAGTAAATTGGTTAGCCACCTTCTCTAGTGCAATATTTATCAGAGGTCAAAGCACAAAAAGTGTCTGACCACGACGGTAAGATTCAGCTGATGGAAATATGTTGCCAGCAGTGATATGTGACCTTCAACCTGCTGGCTGTAGTACACTGAATAGGATCAGCTGGCCAAAATGCTGTTGGTAAAAACTGAGATATATTTTTATGAAGCCTGTCGTGTGACTCTAGACATAAGCTGTATATTTGAAGTTTTAAGCCTTTTCATGTCCCTGCAAAGATATTTCCTCTTCAGGTGAACAAGATTCAGTCCCCTTGTGCTCCATCCCTGCCCACCACAGTGTCCCTGCCTGGGCTTGCTCCAGTTTATCGATGCCTTCCCCGCACTGTGGAGCCCCAGACTGGACGCAGGGCTCCAGATGTGCTCTAACAGCTGCCGAGTACAGGGAAGAATCCCTTTCCTTGATGGGCTGGCTGTGCTCCTGCTGATGCAGCCCCGGGCACTGCTGGCCTTCACTGCTGCCAAGGCTCACTGCTGGCCTGGGCTCAAGAGCACCACAGCCATAACACACAGTCAGAGATCACACAGGCTGCTCCATCCCAGGGCTGAACACAGAGCTGAAGAGATAACAGGTGCTATTTCTTTCCTTCCTGAGTTACTGGATGAGTAGTCCCACTTGGAGGTAGTGACTTGAACAAATATTAATCTTCTAGATAATTCTTGAGGAATTGCCACTGGGATATGTGGGTGAAAGACTATTATGAAGATGTTGATGTGTTTTGTGAGATAAAATGTTAAGGATTAAATAAAATGTAATGACTTGAGAATATATTACTTGAAACCTATTTCAGTAATTTTTTAGACCTTTTTTCAGTCTGAAGATCCCTAAATATTCTTTTTTGCCTAGGAGTGGAGAAAACTTTGACTAGCAAATTTAAATCCACTGACTGTGGATTTCATTTTCTTAATTATGACTCACAGAGCTCAAGGGTTAAAGGAGCACTGTTTGAAAACCAGTGGTAGATAGCTCAGCAAGTAAATACTCACCTCAGGCCGGTAAGTCAGGAAGCAGCTGGAGGTAAAGGCAGAGGTGTCAGATTATGTGGGCTCATGTATTTTTTCATGTTTTTCTTGACCATTGAATTCCAAACTGAGCTGTTTCACTTAGATCTCTAGTCTTATTTATGATACTTAACAGTGCTCTGCAGAGAATAAAATATGCTTCAGTGCTGGATCCAAACGCCAAATGAATATAGAGAAGGAAATGAGATGTGCAGATGCATCTGTGTTCATAATCCAGTCACAGGGTTAATGCAGAAAGAAGGCTGCAGCTCTCTATTGCCCCCTTGCCTGTCTGAAATCTGTTCCCAGACAGCTTTTCTTGTAATGGAAGATAAGCACCTCCTGAAAGATGAAACCTGAAGAAAATGGCTTCCCAAAAGAAGAGAGAAAACCTCCAACCCAGCTCTCAGAAAAGTGATGAAACATTGGATGCAACACTGACATCTCAAAACCATGAAAAAAATAGGGAATAGGATCAATGAAAATTTTACACCTTGCCCTTTTTTATCAATTTTATATCTCTAAGGTGATTTTTTATTTGGTTGCTCTAACCCAAAGTAGAATATTTTTGGTTAACAACTGCAGAAAAGGAACATTTCAACTGTAAACTTGATATTGCAGGACCCAAGTCTGTGGCACACATATGATTTTGAAATTTTTTCCCTGCTTTTTGAAATGCTTTTGGTGTGTACAAGTCAGAGACATCTCTTTGAAAATTTACATAAGATAATAAACCAATAATTTCTAACCTGTGAGTAACAGATATTTTATCAGGAAATACAACCTTACATATAACTACATAACACAAATACATTTACATATCCAAATACTGAAAAGCACAGACAGAAAACTGATGCAGTGAAACAACGTTTTATTAACCATGAAATACAAAGCAAGCTTAAAATGTGTTTCTCTCCTGAGGCTGAGTAATCAGATCTTTTTTTTCCTTTCCTGCTTACTCCGTCCTGGGCTCACTTTTCTTCTTTCCAACATCCCTTAGAGAAAAGTTCTGCCATTTATCACAGTCAGATGATTCAAGCTTGAATGCAAGAACCCCCAGTTCTTCTGCCTTGAACTGTATCATTGAAGAGGGACTTACAGACATGGGGCAGATGGTTCTCCAAGCTTCCCTCAAGCAAGAAATACCATAGCTTTCTGCCCCTCCCCAAGAAAAAAAAAATAACAAGAAAAAATAGCAAAAAAAAAATATTTGCAGCACTTTTCACAATTACTAGATCTTATCATTCTAATTTTCCATTTCAACCAAATGTTCCTCCAGCCTCTACCCCTGTCAAGACCAGGCACACAAAAAAATATAGCCTTATACCTAACCTGTTGTTCTTCAAAACTCATGTTGTGCTGCCACCTAACTGTAGAAAATCCTAGTGTTTAGTTGGTAACACAGTAGGAGTTAGATTTGGAGTTTAAGCTCTCTGCTTGTGACATAGCCACTGCAGGCTCCTTTTATAGTTAAAGGAGAGAATCAGAGCCTTTAGGGAAGCTTTCATCCCATCCTAAGTCTGATATCTAAAATGGGACAGAGGAAGATGTTTGAAACATGCCAAGGACAAGTACATCACAACTCTTACCAAGCTACAGTTGTAGTGCATTGGACAGCTGAGCAGGTGGCTTACAGCTGCTTTTCAAGGCTTTGGAAGTTTGTAAGAAAACTCTGTTGGGATAAGGGCAAAATAAGATGGGTGAAAAACTGTGGTAAAACTGACTAAATCAAAAGTGAAATATTTTCATCTGTGCTGGTCACCTGGGTCTCCCTCTATCATAAGTTTACAGCAGAACAGGAAACCTGGGCCATCCATCTACACTAAAAGAGATTAGATTAGTCACACGCTAAACCCACCAGTTTCTCTCAATGGCTATAAAAAGGGAAATGAATCCCCCCTCCTCAGGACAGATAGAAAACACTGCACTAGTAACTGTAAAGGGTTTTCACATCAAGAATCATAGCATCCCTCTAAGAGTGTTATGGGATACAGATTTCAAAGGAGTTATTTGGTGTGAAATATGTTCATTTGAACATCCTGATAATACTGACCCCAGAAACTGAACTTAAAGAATTTATAAGTTATTAAGAGGCATAAGCTGGCTTATATTTGAACTTCAGAAATGCTCCACAGAAAATCTTCAAAGTCAGGCAGTGAAAATTATGCAAGATTTGGAATGACTTACAAGGAAAGATTATGGGACCCTAATTGCTTAATGGAAGGACTTACACCTAAAGAGGACAATTCAGCATAGTGTAGAACTGGCACACAGAAAAAAAATAAACATTTATTGGATGCTGGAAAACTGTTGGGAAAGAAATGAGTGAATGTGCACAATACAATTGGCATGGACTTTCTACGTCATCAGGATTGTTCCCCTGTATTCTTAATCATCTGTGCCAAAGGAATATCTTAGTAAACTCATCTTAAAGCAAGGAAAATTCCCTACCAATTGAAAGACCATCCCAAATTTCCACTTCTCTAATGAAGAAAAAACTTATCTCAATTTCTGTATTAAATTTATTGATGGCTCTTATGTACCCTAAAGCTAAATGATGATACCCCTGCTTTGACTGGATACAGCTATCATGTCTGTGATTTCATGTGCCATTTGTTTTCTAAATTATGGAAATATTGAGCATTAAAAACCTTTTCATTTTTGTCTCCATTTTGATTGTATAGCTGTTTGCATTTCCACAAATATTTTTCTTTTCAGCCCTCCAAATGCTCAACGAGTAAGAACTAAGCTACAGTGTATTGTAAACTCATAGCTGCATTTTCATCCCTATCCATCAATACTGTGCTACTGCCCCATATCATCTCTCTTCCTTTCTTTTGTTATTTGTTCAATGTCCTTGAAATATCTAACTCAGCTTTTTTGCCATGCTTCATTTTCCCTGCATGTTTCCTGGCTGCTCAGAAAAACCTTTCCTTGTTTTATAGTATTCCATAGAGCAATAGCTAGCCATACAATCCAGACCATTTTAGACCACCAAACATCCTTCTTAAAGGCTAAATATTCTAACACAGATGGCCTTTTAACACAATGATGGATTCTAACAGCTTTCAAGAAGGCTTTCCTTTCACTGAAATGCAGAGCAAAAATTATATGAAATCTTAAAAATTATCTCAGTATTAATTACTGTTTGCTCACCCACAAACCTGGTTAAAAGACAGATATTTGACAAATATCCTAGTTTTTGATAGATAGAGAGACATACATATGAAAATTAAAAAAAACTTAAGAAGGCAATCATAGGTTGCCTTTAAGGAAAGGCCTGTTGTGTAAATGGACTCATGTCCAACATGGTCCTGCTTGGTGAAGCAGTCAGAGCATTATTTTATAAGGGATACGACTCACCTCTGTGTCAGGACAGATCAGAAACTTGATAATTTATTCATGATTTTCATTTCAGGAGGGGTAAGAAATTTTCCATAAGGAAATGTTGTTTCCTAAGTTTCTTTCAGTAATACAAGAATAGTTTTTGTCCAATCAAGTAATTAAGTTTTATCTTTGTTTACTCATTGTCTTTAATTTAATTTAAATTTCAACAATGCAAATTTTAATATAAGCATTATATCACAACACACACACACATATGTAGGATATTTGTTGCAACCTTCCACATCACTGAATCTAGTTTTATTTGACTGAAAGGAAATTGTACATACATATTTCTATATGAATTCTTTCAAAGTTTTCTTTTCTCATACATTTTTATTGTCATCTTTGTTCCAGTTGAGAATGAAAACAAGTTCAGAAATGTCAGAATTTCCCCTCTGAGACAAAGACTGGTTTTCAACCACCTATTCACTTGCCAGCAGTCTATCATCTACTAGCAGTCTCTCAAGGCAAGAAAATATATCAGAAGAACCATTTAAATACATAGATGGGTATTTAATCAAGAAATGGATAGATTCAGGTTGTAATCAACATAGTGCTTCCATGAAATCCTTTCATACTTAATAGTATTTGTACAATTAATTAATACTGTTATAAAAGAAAAAAAAGAGACATTAGAATATAAATTAAACACTTAGGATTCCATTTTGCTCCAAAATGCTTAACTCATTCCTATTACATTCAACAGGAATTGCTTCTATTAAGAAGCACCATAAACAAACAAAACAAAAAAACAGATTGAAAATGGATACTTGTGTTAATTTTGCTAATGGATTGCAGACAGCCTAGGCATTGACACAATAAATGCTGTGCTGCTCTATGTGTGTAAATAACTTAGAGTCATCAGTGTTGTTTGGTAATTCTGTCAGAATTAGTGGTCAGGAACCTCAGCAAAATACTGCGTTTCAGTTCAGGTGCTTATTTAAAGTACTTTTCATCTTCTCTTAAACTATTTCTGTCTGTGTACAGAAGTTAGGCTTGTAATCACAGAGGTCCTCATTTCTGAGGAATAGGAAAGCAGATCAGAAATATCCTAGACTTCATCCTTTTTATTCTTTTATATTTTGACTTCATTAAATTCTTATTTCTCTCGGCTTAGGGAAAAGAAGAGTACAATAGAAATAAAATTGAATGGGAACATGTTATTGCCCAACACAAAGGTTCATGTTCATTTGGATTAATATATTACCATTGGTAACCCATTTTAAATACGGGACATGAGAAAAATGAGATTTGGAAGAAGAAAATTACAGGGGCTTAGTGACAGAAAATAATAAAAATTTGAGCTTTGTTTTTGTCTGAAAATCAAATACAAACACCTAATGAATGGCACAGAATAGATTTTTAAAATTAGAACCTATGCAAATGTCTTCATAAAAACAGATCCATGGGACTGAGTCATCTCTGGGGCTCAATTCCATGCATAAGCACCTGGACCACATGAAGTGTCCTGACACTTTTGAGGTACACACACACGGCCAGTAGATATCATCAGGCACCCACAGGTGGTCCAGGCCCTTTGGGGCAGCAGCCAGAGGCCAAGCACAATACTTCAGGGTGTCTTGGATGGCACCAGGGGGCTGTTTAGGTTACTCAGTCCAGTCCTGGCTCTGGTACAGGACAACCGGTATTGACGACAGTTCTTCCTCACTTACTATCCGTGTGGGTTTGTCTCCTGGCCAATATAAAAATCACACAAATCACACACCATAAAATCACCTAGAGTCATACTATTCTGAAATCCACCCAAGTGCCCTTCAGGTGAACAGACATTTTAGCTGCTGTCATCCTTTGGTTCACGTGTCTGCCCCTGAACACAACCATAATCATACTCTGTGTCCTCTGTGTTATACAGGTATTACCTAGGCAAAACTCAATTAGCCCCACCAACAAGTTGTAAGTTAGATATAATTTCCTAATTAAACTAGTGGGTTGATACCTACTATCATCCTTCCCATATGTATATGCTGCAATTGCATTACCTGTGTCATTCTTTAATGGCCTCAATAAATTAGAAAAGTCTGGAAGTTCTTTGAATGATGTATGTTTCCATAAGAAAACATGAAATTAGGGAGTCATGATTAGATCATATTCCCAGGTTCCTTGTTTGAACTTCTTGATTAAGAAGTGTTGCCTATAGGTTCAATAATGATCTGATATAATGACCACAATTAATATTGTATTAAGAATGTTGAATTTATGAACTACAAAATTGGGCTCATTCCCAGTTAGTAGCTGCGGTGACAAACTATCCTGACTAAGCAATTCTCAGGGTACTTCAACAGAACATTGAATAAATAAATCATTCTTCATTTACCAACTTTAACTATTTGAAATCATGTATAGCTGCTAACACATGCCCTTAAAAGAAAAAGATCAGCAAAGCTCTAGTAAAATGTATGCAACATTTTAATAAGATGATAGTAGGTCTGTTCTGTTCTACTGCTGCATTTTGACATTGATTTTCTCTAGCGCAATTTAGACCAAGTCCTCTGAAGTAACTTTGGTCAATTTTTTCTCATGCTCTACATGGATGCATCAAAAATGAAAATAATGTGACAGCTGTAAGCATTTGAACTTTTCTGGAAACTCTTTGTCACCTGAAATGCTAGAAATTACCAAATTAAATCTCCCTTATAATTGCTAATGTAATCTTAGGTCACAAGACTGAACTGAGTTAATGGTTTCTCAGAAACCTTGAAATATAAAAATTCATCAGATGTAGAATATGCCACTTGTCAAAATCTCTGTAGAATACAGAACTGGAAATTATTTCTCCTTCTCTCTTCTTTCTCTACAACTACAATCTGAATTGTGCCTCTTCCTGAACACTGCAATGCTGAATTAGAAAACTCAAGAAATGAGGGTAGTTGTAATTAAATGTTATTAAGTAGCTTCATTAAATTAAGCATCTAGATCAGAACATCTGTGCTTGAAACATGAATCCTGTAGAACTCATAAAGCTTGAAATAAGCTTTGACATAAGATTAGGACATAGAGTTATCAGCTCTAAAATTAATACACATTTTTTTCCTTTACATTTTGGAGAAGGTGAAAAATATATTGTTTAAATGAAATTCATCTCTTTGTATACTAAGCATAAACCTTATTTTAATGAAATTAGCTTCAAGCCTCATTGTGGTCTGTTTTTAAATGAAACATTATATATTAAGTGTCCTTCAAGACTGGCTCTCACATAATCCTTTAACCATATATCAGTCGTATATTAGATAAGCTCTGGAAGCATTGTTTCACAATAGCACATTTGTTTGCCAGCAGAGCTTTACCACTGAAAGAGAGAGTATGACACATGAATATCAAATTGAATTGTCTTCCTTCATATCCGAGGTATTGCAGCACACTATACAATCAGTGTACTTGAGTCACAAATTCCCACTTCTAAATCTGGACAATAGCAATCAAATAAACACCATGATAAAAGCACTGGAAGGCCTTCACTAGCTGGATTCCTGATTGTTTGAGACAAAATGAAAACACAGCCCAGACCAAAGAAGAGCCTCAGAGACATTTCATCTCTGACAGCTGAAGACTCGGCAGACAGGTTTTTGAGAAGAGGTGGCCTTGACCTTCTCTAAGTCTCCTGTCAAAATAACTGATTGGTTTTCATATAGACTGTCCATCACATTTAACCCAGCAGGATGTGGTAGAGTTCAAGGTAGGGAGCCAGTTGGAACAAATATGCAGCACAGAAAAAGAGAGCATGAAATTGAGGGGTTTAGGGCAGCAATCTAACACTCAGCAATTCTCAGGAACCTCTTATCTCAGCAAGCTGGGAAGAATTTAGTTTCTCATTTGTTTCAGCCTTCCAAAGACATCTTGTTGGCAGAAACAGTTTCCAGATGAGTTTGCCAGGTCCACATCAGTACTGGATAGTTTTCAGCTGTAAACAATACAGCAAACACAACTGCCTGTGACTGCACAAACCCCCCTTTCACTGAAGGCTTTTACTGTACTGGAAGATTTTATGTTAGATCAATTTGGATTCACTTTGCCCTCTTGTCTCAGAAGTGGGACATCTGCAGTAAAGGAATCATTTTGCTAACTCAGCTTGTTGTGAATACTTTCTTTGGCATACTTTACTGGGTTTTTTCTGTTCTTACTTGCCAAATTCATAGTGTTTTGAAACAGTTATACTTTTTCTGTTGTTCTGCAACTTTGTCCACTTAGTTTTTGTCATGCTCTACAAAAAGAAAATGACTGCAGTCATAAATAGACTATTACATAGCTTTCAGATTCTCTATAGCATTCGTCTGGACTGGTCTCCTACAAAAAAAATAAAGTCACATTACTAAAAGTCAAGTTCAAATCACTAACGTAATTCATACACACTGTACAAAGACATCTGTGATTAACACAGTAAATAATACGTTTTCTTGAGAAGTAGAGATCATTTTGAGAAGCATGAAAAAAAGCATCTGTAAGTCTGCAGTTACACTTCTTTCAGTATTCCCTTTTTACCTTCAAATAAAACCATGTTACAATCCTTAGCATGTGTTTTGTTATACATTGTATAGCGCAAGAAGGGAATTAATGTACAGAATAATTTCCACAATTCCTACATACTCTTCTGTACACTTATGCTTATCTCTGTAGGTAAAGACATCTCTTACATTCATGGAGCAAATGAGAAACCAAACTCCTCTGGCCATGTCAGACCTAAGGTGAGATTCCTGAAACTGTGAAAATAACACACTTTCGCACCATACTCATACATCCAACCCTTTTGCCTTCAGTTGTTCAAAAGATATTAATAACCATAAAGCATCAAAAAGACATCAAAAAGCATCCTTCCTTTGGGTTATGGCACAGACATGTGCAGAAGTGGCTCTTTTGTGTCACTTTCTGTTACCCACAATTCTCTACTCTTTGTCAAGGGAAAGGTAAACAGCGTTTCCGGTTTCCTAACTCATTGGGTCAGATGTCATAGAGAAAACTAAAGACCAAAAGCCTTCGGATTACAGAGTCAACACACTAATATCAGAACAGGAGTGGACAGAGATTTTCAGATTCAAAGTAAAGGCCCTTTTGGATAATGTGTTCAAATAGTCTAGCAGCTCATTTAGTATGTATGATGTGCATAGATATACAGAAAACCAAACACATATTGTTCATTGCATTACACATATAAAACAGACAATTTTTTTCCAAATATCTGTCCTTTTTTTTTTCTCCAGTTATAGTGACCCTTTCTCTGTAAACCCAAGCAGAATCAGTACTAAAGGTATGAATGCAGAGTAGTCTATGGGGATGCAAATAAGTTGCTTAGAATTCAGTATCACAAAATTATCAATTTTTGAAACTTCTCAAAAGATCCAAGAGTGAGTACAAAGGACAGTGTTAGGTTATAAGGGAAATTTGTCAGTCCTTTGTAATTCACATAAAATACTGCCCTGAAATGCATCACAGAAGACATCTTTAATATCTGATATGAAAAATTTATGGAATGGGTGGGTGAATGAGTGCTGCAGTTCATTGCCAGTCACTCAGACATGATAGTGATAAAGGTCTGTAAGTGTCAAGACAGATACTTAGCTCTTAATTGTGGGGATAATTCAAATTTAGGGAAGAGGTGTGGGTCAGTTCTTCTATTCCAAAGTGAATGGCTTACTTCTAATTAAAAGCAACACTAATTAAGATAAAGAGCAGGACATTAACACTTATTATTAACATTATGAGCTGCACCAGCAATATGCCTTACCTCTGATGTGAGTAGTTATTTATGGTGCGTGTGGTGCAGCAGAGCTCTCCCTCATACACATCAGGTGTCAGGTTCCAATGTACACAGCTTCAGTGATGGAGTTAAAGAAGAAAATACCAGCTGGGGAGAGGTCTATGTGCAGTGGAAACAAACTGGCCAGAAAACAACTGGGCAGGTATATCATGAAGTCAAACACTCCTTTCCCGGTGCCTGACAGCTTTCTGGTTTCTCCAGAGTTCACAGGTTATGTCTAAAGGGAGAGGATGGCACTTAAGCCCACCACTCCCTGGTGACTTCAAATCACGCCTCACCCTTGCTCTCATTTGCACAGAGGACACCTCTGCAGGTGGGCCAGAAAGCCACAGCACCCTTCAGTCAGAGCCCTGGCAAGGGTCAGGTGGTTGAAGCATCTGGGAACCATTGCAGCAGCCACACCCAGGTCATCTGAGACAGCTGTGGTCTTGCTGGCCTATTGTCCCATTGAAACTTTGAAGTGGAAAAGTCTCCAAGGCTCCACAGACCAGCCAAACTATTTTTTGAATTACAAGACTGGCAGCTTGAATTAAGACCAAAAGTCTTTCTAGTGCTTTCTAGTATAGCTCAGCTGTTTTCATACATTGGGCTGGCCATGTGAGGCCAAGTGAAATTAATGTCGTACTCCTGCAAAACCCAAGCAGTTCATTCCTTTTAAACCCCATTAACAAAGGCATTACCTCTCACTTAACCAAGTACAACAGCAAAAATAGTGTAACTATGAACTGTTTCCACGAATGAAAATTAAATTAAAAGCTATGACAATCATAAGTATTTTAAAAAGATTGAATATCTTTTCCTAGAAACAGGGCCTCCTGTTGGTGTCCCAAATGCTATTTCTTGTCCTGTCTTTCAGTTTGAAAGATGTATCACTCATCTCCGCTTGAAAGCTATTATTAATTCCCATATGTTCCCACGTGCTTCTGTAGTTGTATGTCTTATTCACTGATGGTGAACAAAGTTTAGATTTGTTCTAGGATAAAAAGGAGCTTAGAAGATAATAGAGCAAAGAAGAAACTGTGCATAATGATGCAGATTGCATTAATATGTCCTTTGAGCACAATCATCTTAGCAGAGATGATTTTTCAAATTCCAGGAGCAGCAGAGGTGAGCTCAGGTGACCATTTTTATTGAGAATTGTGTTTTTCTTAATCCCATCTCTGACCTGAGATGGGGTTTCACAACAGTGTGGTCAAGCCATGTGAAGTTGCTTCTTCACCAAAAGGCAGGAAAACCTGAATCTTTTGTGATTGTCCAAACTGACTTGGCTTTTTAAGAGGCATATAAAGGACAGGCTTGGTATCCTTTTTGCTATTTTCAAGCATAACAGAAAAATAAAATCTTAGCTGAAATAACTTGATAAAAAAATAGCAATATTAATAGCAATATTTTGTTTAAGTTTTCTAGTAGAGACCTCATCAAAATCCAGCTAAAATTTTTTTCCTTTGGTATCAATATTCCTAGCTGTCTGAGCCTGACAGCACTTTTCTGAACACTGATATATACAGCTTGAGACTCTGGCTTTAATACCCACATTTGCTTAGATCTGGGGTAATGAAAGTGTTCTAGAAACCGTTTTTTAAAAGCAAAAAAAAAAAAAAAGTCCAGCTCTCAGAAAATATAGATATTTGTATGCTGTCACACCTGTCTGTGCTTCACTGTACTGTTTGACAAAATGGTAAACTTTCATGCCCATATTTAACAGTGTTATGCAGTTCAATAGATCACCTCAAGAACCAGTGCAAAAAATTAGCTCATAGGTACAAATAGAGCACAAATATTCAATTTTCTAAAAGGGGTTTTCTAGCTTTATCTGAGCCAGTAGATTTTATTTAGGAATCACTGGAGTATTTTTACCACTTGTGTTAGAGAGGGAGTGAAATAGATCCTTATGATTGCCCCTTCCAGCCATGAATATCTACCTGCATATAATAACATCGCTAATATAGGAGTACTCACAGAAATACTTCTCCAGTGCTCAGATCTCAAAACATATAGAGGAAAAAAATTAAAGCAATTGATCAGCCCTTCTTTCCAAGCATTTTTCTACACACTGCACTTTTCTGCTCTGTAGCACTGCTCCAACAGAAAGGATGGGGCTTCCCTTCTAGTAGGTCGTATAATCTAGTATGTATGAGATGCTTCTGGAAAGAAAACAAACAAAAAATACAATGTTTTATAGACTGAATTTTTAAAATTTTCTCCAGCAGAGGAGGGAGTTGAACTTTGACATCCCTCTTCTTTGGAGGAATGCTTTATCTCCCCTAGGGTGTTAGGCAAATAATAGGACAGGTTGCAAGAGACAACAGCACCCAAATAAGCACTGGTGGTCTTCTCTGAAAAAAAAGTCCCCAAGTGAATTTAGGTACTTTCTTGACATCCTCAGAGAAGAGTCTGGGAAGTCAGGTAGGTAGGAGCCAACTTTACCACTCACCACTGCAGACATAATCCTCAGGAGAAGGTGAGCTGCTTAACTCCTAGCTGACCAAAACCCTTCTTGTACTAAGTCCTACACAGAGGCAGTGGGTCTGCCTAGACCAGATGTAGCTCATGTTGAATGCCTTTACTGACAGACTTTCTTCCTGGTGGGGAAAAGCAAGGGTTTTCTGAGTTGTCTGTAATGGTTATAAGCTGCAGACAGAAATGTAAGACAGACCAGGTCTCCTCTCCAGGGTGACCAGTGCTAGATGTCTCTCCGAGCAGTCTTTCAATTGTACTTGAATTCCTGAAGCTGCATCTATTCTCTCCCTAAATTACACTGCTATTACTTTTGGAGCTACTGTGTTCTTTCATAACAGGTGTGAGAAATAAGTAGGTAAAGTTTCAAAACACACTGAAAGTGAGATAAGCTTAGAGAATCAAAGCTAGTAAGTTGTATTGTTATTGTTCTACCCTCACAGTCTTTTTCTAAAATCTAAAATCTAAAATCTAAAATTGGTGACTGCACAGATGAAGATACAGCTTTTTTTGTTCTCAGGTAGAGCCACAGTAAATCATTTCTAACTAATGGCATAGGAGACCATCTCAGAAGTGGGTGTGATAACATTACACAATTTGAATAGGTAGCATCAAAGATTAATGAGGACAACTGAAATATTTTGTCTTGCTTAACAAACTGCTGTATAAGAAAGAAAAAGTGCAAAATAACACTCAAGATTTACACAAGATCTGGACTAAATGGCTACACTTCCATTGACTTGAACAGGTTTTGTATTCAGCCAATTTGATTCTATTTGGTTTCAGTAAAATAATACAACATGGCAGTGATTCCTGTGGGATTTTTTCTTTTCATACCCTCCTGAAGTCTCCTAACAAACAGATTTTTAAAGATGTTCTGTGATAATAGTGTACCTGCCTGACCTATACTGCTTGTCCTGAATTAGCTGACCTTAACGGTCTCTGTTTCTCACTCATGAAAGTCCACTGCTATGGGCTCAATAAACTCAGAAATACACTTTTTATCTCCTGTGGAATGAATTCTAGTTGGCAGGCAAAATTTAAATTTCAGGATTGCGATATTTTGCCGATCAAGAAAAGAGATAATTTCTCCTATCAGTTGCATCTGATTGTGTCTCAGCTGAAACGAGGAACGAAGTCATTCTGAACATTGTGATAATAAGTAATATCAATCAGGAAAGAATAATTACAAAGAAATAGAAGTAAATTAGTTTTGCCTCCTGACAGCACTGAAGTGAGAAATGAGTACACAGGAAAGGGTGCACAATAGGTATGAGAAGAGTATTTGAGTGGAACGGGAATGCACTTGGAATGTAAAAGAGAAACAAAAGTTCAGAGGCAAGTTTTGAGATAAAAATGGGGTTTTTTCCAATTTAATTTTGTTTCACTGCTGGAAAAACTGAGTGGTTACCCAGAAGAAAGGGGCTTCATATGATTTTAGATTAAATTACATTTACTTTGACTTTTTTTTTTCCAGTGGAGCTTTGTTGGCTTTAGCATTTGCCTTCTGTTTCTCAATAAGGCTGGTGTGAAGTCTAAAAATCTGCGTCCTGTTTCAAAGATTTCTGGGTAACTTCAGGATTTTAAAGTCAGATGAAATGCTACTGTACTCCCAGTTAATAATAAATAACTTCCACAGCTCTACCTATGACATGACTGCCTATTCAAATCATCTATCTAGTATTATCAGGTCATTGATGTGTAGATAGGAAGGACACAAGAGGAATAATCCTGGGCCCCTTGAAGTCAATACATATTTTAACACTGACATCAATGGAATTATTTCTGCAGACTAAGACAAGATTGTGGAGACTGTCTGACTTCTTAAAACCATATCTAGCACTAACACACTAGAGTTGCTTCAAAAATATCTTGGGCTATTCTGCAAAATGGCATGTTTTATTTTATGAATTTCAGGAGTAATTGCAAATACATTTTGTTCACCATCAAGCTCCATTACACTAAGAAAACAAACACCTCCCTCATATAAGATGCATGTCATGCCTTCTATAACAAATTGCCTATATTGATTTTTCTATAGAGACTAGGAAAGGTAGGACTTGAAATCCCCAGACAGATGGAAATGGAAAGGAAGTAGCTATCTCTCAGGAAATCTGTTAAAAGAAAATCTGCATGAAGAGATGAAATTAATTAGGACAAGAGCTTTACTTCATGCAAGTAACTGCTTTGATTTACAGCATCTAAAGCATATCACTTCAAAAATTCAGTCAATAGTGTTTGAGTAGATGACTTCTCATGGAAAATGTGGCATGCCTCTTTGAATTTCTATGCATCCATTTTAACAGTACCATATCACATAAAAATAATATAAAAGATAGATAAATTATACCATTATTGTCAGAAAGAAATTCAGAAAAGTACAGACAGTAAAAGCTGTATTCCAAGGATCAGATCAATTTTGTGCATACTAAAAATCATTCTCAAAATCAGGCTCTACCTTTACTGAAACACACAGTTAATAAGTTTTTAGGAAGACTTCTGCTGTTAAATATGTCAAAAACAATAACTCTGTTTCAATAATTTTAGAGAATTTTAAAAATAATTACTAATAAAAATTGTCCTATGGAATTAAGGAAGGGGAGGTTCTTGGGTTAATGTATTCTGAAATTTGTGACTTCAGAACTTTAAAGATGAATTTGCAAAACATTTTAAAATAGGACTTATAAAAACGTTGAATAGATCAGACAACCACATTTCCATCAATGTTCTCTGAAATAAGGTTCCATTAACTTCAGAAAAACAGCTCCTAGATCAATTAAGTGGTTTTTTTTCAAAATAGTACATTCTGTCTCATCTGCAGTTCAAAGCTTGACAGAATAAAATATTGCCATGTGTCTCTTTCCTTATCTTGTAAGAATCTACTTCCAGAAACTATGACCTTCAGTCCCACAATGGCATCTTTTCTCATTGCCCCAAGCTACGTTTCCAGCCTAAACTGAAAGCTGTAGGCCTAGGATAATAATATCTCTTCTTCCCTACCATTTCCTTTTCTTTCAAAAAAGGGGAAAAATATTCTTAAGTCTAATAATTGCTTAATACTGATAAAAGTTACTAATAAATTTGAAATTTATTAGTAGTCAGTCAAGGATTGTCCTAATAAAAATATTATTTACAAAGTTTTTTACATTAGAAATGGTGTAGATTTTTCAGTGTATTCATCAGAGACAAAAACCATCTGCTTAATTATTTTCCTTCTTTTAGTTAGAAAAAGGTTAAAGAAATAAGTGAATCAATATCACTAGCAAACAAGTTTGGCACAACCAGTGATTTAGATATGTATCCAAATAAAACTAAAAGTTGTGAGACACATTAGACAAGTAAAAAGCAACAATCAGACTACTTGAGGAGTGGTAAGTATTCTAATTTCACAGCTATCTGAAATTTGTTGCAGTATTGTTTCACAGTTAAAACATTTTTTTCTTAAAAATATGGATGCAGCATGCTACTCTTTTAAGCATTCAGAAAATTGCCAAATCAGTATAAAAATACATTCAAACAAGATACAGAATTAAATATTAAAGCACTAACCCATTACTCTGTTTATCCATCCTATGACTATAGCCCATCCACTCTTCACTTTGCCTAGCTCATTTTACCTTGACAACTCCATTCCTTTCCTATGTGGTTAATAGAATTTTAGCTTGAGATAATTGAGTTCTGTAATTAACATTCCAGACCTCTGTGCTAACAAGAACTTGAAATACAGGAGAAAACAATTTTTTTTTTTCTCTCTGGTAATCACTTCTTCTGGAAAATGGTAATCCCAAAGTAAAGAAGGAGGGGAAAAAAAAATAAGGTGAGAGGAAGAGTAGAGGTATTGGAAATCTTACCTCTTACTCTTCATAGACTTATTTTGTCCTTATTAAAAGCAGTGATTTTTTTCAGATTTGTCCTACTTGTTTTGCTTTATCTTTAAATCTCCACAGAGACAAAGTTCACTTAGATTTGACAATTTGAGGGTAATCCTAACTCTAGAAAAGCATATTATTGACTCGTATTATAATTTTTTCATAGAAGTAGGAAAGCATTTTAAACAGACAAGGAAAATAAGCAAAAATTCTCACTTTTACATTAACTGTAAAAATATTGAGGCAGAGATAATAACATTAGTTTTAAAAAGGAATCTTTAAAGACCCAAGGCTTGAAGTTGCATCAGGAGAGATTTAGGTTAGATATTAGGGAAAAGTTCTTTACCTAGAGGGTGGCTGGGCACTGGAACAGGCTCCCCAGGAAAGTGATCACAGCACCAAGCCTGACAGAGTTCAAGAAGCATTTGGACAATGCTCTCAGATACATGGGCTGATTATTGGGATGATGCTGTGCAGGGTCAGGAGCTAGACTTGATGCTTGAGGGTCCCTCCCAACTCAGCTTATTCCGTGATTCTGCAAAAAGAAAGAGTTCATTTAAAATTTTTATTATAGAGGGAAAAACATTAGATATTTTGGGAAACCATGTTTTCTGTCAATTTAAAATTAATCCCCACAAAATTCGTTATTCATTTTTGCTAGCCACAGTACTAAACTGTTGCAATAATGTACTAGAGCCATGAAAATGTATATGCAAACACCGGAATTGCCTTATTGTTAAGTCTTGGGCTTAGATATCATTTAGCCCATGGAATGGCAATATGCAACTCCTCCATGCTGGGTACAAGAGTCAGATGCAATCATGTTCTCGTTTGTGCAGACACTCTCCGATTTTGCAGCTCAGTGGCTCATGCAAGAAGAAGGGCTGCCTGCAGCTCAGTTATTCAACCATGAGCATCTCAGCAGAGATGAGAGGTCCCTCTCACACCTGCACTGAGGGCTCGTTGCTCTAGTACACACAAGCACTTGCTGAGTTTAAGCCAGAAAAGAAAATGGAAGCAAATCTTCTGCCTGCAGAGGCTGTGACTCTCAATCCCATTCTTCAATCAGACATCAGCTCCTCCAGTTCTTGATAATATTTGGCTTCATGACCACTTTATTAGATTATTCCATTTAAATAGACTTGGTTCAGACTTTCAGACACTGTAACAGCATTTCTACTTTCAGAGGAAGATTGATCTCTGTCTGGGGAACTCCTGCACCACAATCTCTGGATCCCACAGCTTCTGTGGAAATATTGGTTACTGTTCAGCAGCCAGGTAGTATCTCCTGGTCCCATGCCTCTTCCTCATGATCCTTTGTATGATGATATAAACAATAAAACAAACCTTCTCATAAAAACCCTACAAGGCTTCCAAATCACAGAAAGAAAGTAAAAGATAATGATTAGTAAAAATTTTGTTGCCAGAATCATAATTAGCCAGAGGTTAATTTTGTGTGTAGGACTAGAGAAGGGAGTTCCTACAGTTAGCTAGTGCCCCATATTACCAGGCATGACATTTCTGTACACACAGGTGGCAGAGCGACCCTCCATGCACTTCAGCATTGCCCACTGCAAATGGAAGTTGCACTCAATTCTCTAAACAGGGAGTGTCTGTGAATCACGAATTTTACCCTTTCCTACAAGATTTTTAAAGGGGTTTTGCTGCCTTCCTTATATGCAAGTACTGACTGATATGGCCCAACAGAGAAAGCAAGTCTCTGACCCCTCCAAAACCTTTAAACAAGGACCTGCTATAATGTGTCTCTCTGCCTTATAATTATTGGAAATGTTCATCTCTATAAGAATGTCTGACAAAGAAAAAAGTTTCCTTTCTTCTTTCTTTCATTCCACTAACATCCCTTTCCAAGCATAAATACACACCTGAGTCTCAGTCATTAAAAAACAGATGTGCCAAACAAAGAAATATCACTCCGGCTGCTTTATAAAATGCCATTTGCCCATGTGTTATTTTGGCTCTGTGGATGGCTTTCTCACTTTGGGAGTAAAAGACTGTGAGTTCAGTCCCAGAGTGCTGTGTGATTACAATGCAGAGTGCTGGCCAATATTTACACCCCTAAATGAACACACATCACAGACAGCAGTAATACAAATCCAAACACCTATGGAAGACATCATTGAGGAGATAACCAGGACACTGCCTTGAATAAAATTCCTACTGCACAAATGAGCAATTCACTGTTGTATAAGCATATCTGAGATTCAGAGAAAGGAAATTACTGGTTCACAAATTACCACGAGTTTGTTAAAATTAGAGTGCTAATATTGTGCTCTTCCACACCAGTTACAAGTTAAGTTAGCAATGTGGTTCATTAAAAAACAACAAAAATAGTCAACAAAATTTTGACCAGTAACTTCTGCTTTGTACCCAAAGAAATTCTGACTGGGGGTAATTCGGGCTGGTTAACCAGACACATTACATGTGGGTCCAATACTCAAAATTTGTGGGAACAGCAAAAATGACATCCCCCTTTATGGTGTTAGCAGGAGGTTGGAATGAAGTTCATGGTGAATAAAAGAAGAAAGGGAGGATGTAGGATGACAAAACATGTTGAGAGGCAAAGGGAGGTGCAGCCAGGGGTTACTGGGCTGGGATTAATGGATGGAAGGGCCACCCCCTCTCCTTTGTTTGTGTAAAAGAGTGCATGCCACCGGAGAGGGGAAATTCTACACACCAAGAACTTCATCAACAGGTCCTGTTATAATTACACATCAGAGCAAGGTGACATCATCAGGCAGCTGATGCCAGCTGCTAATTATGGTGTCACTGGAGTTCTGCTGCAGGTATTTACAGCCTGCTCCTTCACAGGCACTGCACCATGAATTATTCATGAACAGCCACCTCTGTTTGATTAGTCAAACAGCTCTCACAATATACAAACCCAAGCTTAAAAGTGGATTTTGCCAGACCTCATTTAAGCTGTCATATAAATCTACCTTTTCAATTTATGAATAAGCTGCCCATCAGTTTATCTTTTCTTTTCATTATGTACAAACCAAAGAAATTGGCATAGGAAAGATTTTCTTTCCTGATACTTCTCTGCCTTTGCAAGCTAGTCTCTGAAAAAAGCAGAAATTGTTGAAATGAATGCATCTTTTACACTTCTCAAATACTATCTGCCTGCTGAATAAAGATTTTCTGATTTATTACAGAAATGCATTGACACAAGGTGAGAGAAAAGAAAATAATGGGAGACATTTGTATGCTTTGGTAAAGTCAATTTAATTAGCATGTGAACCACACAGATAAGTATCATCACTTCCTTATGTACTCAGTCTGGACACCAATCACACCAAACAAGGCAAGCTATTCAAGCAAAGCCATTTGTCACAAAGTGAAAAAAAAAAAAAAAAGCCCACAAAAAACCATCCAAAGCCAAATACAGCAAACTCAGCCTACTCTATTATTGTTCGTTATAGCCATTGCTGAGGGCAAATGAAACTATTCAGTTAAATCGGCCTTTTACAAAAAATGTACTGATTCTTATATCCACACTGAACAAATAATGTAATTTACATTACTATCCTGAATACAAAACAAGTAAAACCTTTACAAATTTTAAGCCATAAATCTATTTGCTTCTTTTTACTTATTCTAGTCATGCATACAAAGGAGAGGTAAAATTTACATTAGCATAGAGACTCACCTCATAATTTCTTTTTATCAGGCTGCTTTCCACAAATCTATCTATTTTTGGTCAGGAAAGAGACAATCCTTTGTTACACATCCTGACCCATGATTTTATCGAAAGTGAAAAATTCTCCCACAAGAGAAAATTTCACATCAAGACTTTATTTTATTGGCAGAAAAAGGACAAAAAGTAAAAAACTATTGTTTAAAAATATGTAATCATTTACTGAGTTGCACCTAAGCATTTAATTGTGATATTGTTAAAAAATAACAGTTTTCATTACCAATTCTTTCTACACCATATTTGGGCAGATTAAAATCTCCTTGCTATTCCAAGCTACCAGTGTGTCATGCAGAGAGTGGTGCTTTAGCTAAACAATGCTCCCAGTCCATCAGCCAACCACTTAACTTCTCCTACAGTGCACTTTGCTTACTTCCTACAGTATCATGATGTTCCTTGAAGAAGATGTAAGTATTTATATTGATCTAAAATCTAGTATTAATCTCAGACCAGGAAATATGAAAGACTTGTTTGACCTCTATGTTGTTCTGGTACAAATATTATGGCAAGATTGATTGTTTCCCACCAAGGGGAAAAAAAATCAAGGTCAGTGTTCTTTGGGGAAAATGTTTCATAAGAAATTTTCAACCACCCTGCAATAACAGTAACAACGGCAAGAAAAAAATAAATTCCATAAATCTTAAATAATGGTATAAAATTTTGACAAAACTTTTATTTCCCATAAATAAGCAATAGTAAATGGGAAGAAAAAACTTTAGTATTCTAAACCTTGGAAAACACACTCAGGGCTTTTTCTCAGTTCCAGAAGGAATAGGGCAATGTACAAAGCATTTGCAAGAGAATGAGTAGAACCTAATGAGAAGTCTCACAGGGGTCTTAATCCTCCCTAAGAGTCTGGCTTGAACTTTAGTAAGAGAAGTCCCACAGATTTACAGGAATTGAAGGGAAGTTGAAGATCTACAAAATAATTCAAAGATAAAGGATACTTCACGCGTTCTTAATCAAACACCTTGATTCTTCCTTCAAAACATACTTGAAATTCCTTCTTCTCCAAGATCACCTAGCCCAAGTGTTCAGTTGTGATGTGTGGGAAAGTTTAGACATGGAAGCGTTAACTGGCCTTTACACTTCATACCTTCTGGCCTTCCACCCTTAAGAATGCACTTTACTCTTAACACTGGCAATTGCTAAGGCTTAATCTGTCCTATCCCTAAATGAATGAATGAAAATCCTTGTGAAATGAAGCAAGGTGGTAGTAAATCAGGTTTGATCTTTTAATCCTTTAGAAAATGTTAAAAGCTGGCTACACTTCTAAATTTTTGGCAGTTGTTCAATAATACATTTCTCTTCCAGATTTTCTTTTTTTGTGTGTGTTTTCCTAAGAAACTGTCTAGAGTAATCATTCATTTACTTGGACAAAGAGATGACCTAGAGTAAGATGAGATATTTTAATTGCCTCAGAGAAAAGCGAGTGTTACTGTTCAATTGTCATTGTAAATATTCATTCACTTGTAAATACATTTTTGTACAATTATTGTTAGCTAAAGGCAATAACTTTGTTTTTTTGCGTATTGAACAAAGGCATCTGCCTCAGTACAGCATCTAATCGAAGTCCTAGGTCAAAGAGTTCTCTTTTTAAAATACCCTCCAGCATCATCCTTTCTTTACCTCAGAACTTCTCATTAAGAACAATCCAAAGATTGCCTATGAAAATTTCATTAGGTACACTGATTACTGAAGAGACCTCACATCTATAGTTTATAAATGCATTAGTGATGCTTCTTTATAAAGAGAGAAAAGGCTAAAAATAAACAAATAAGAAGAAGCTGTTCAGAGAAAAGGAGCAGCGTAGGACTTCATATCAGGCTGTGAAATCCCTTGACCTTCAGTATGAATCCACAAAATAAAAATAATTTATCAAAAGCTATCTCAATTCTATGATGTATAAACCTCTGGAATTTTTTCAGGAGTCTTTGTCTTTCAGAACTGCCCTTCTGTTGGTGAGGGCTGTTGGCTATGCTCTGGGAGCAATTTCAGACAGGGTATCATCCCTGCCCCATGCCCTGCCAGCACACACCACTTGCTCTGGTGAGATGGGTCCAAGCTGCACAGCCCAATGCCACCATGCAGGTGCTTGAGGACAGCCAACTCTCAAGCTGCCTCCAGATGTCATTGATTTTCTGGTCATTTTAGAGCTCACCCAGTTCTTACACTTCACATTGGGGTACAGCTTTGCCTTTAAGACAGATGCAGTGCACAGGGGCATATAGGTAACTACTGGGTGACATGAACACAAAGCATAAGCATGAGAAGGAAGGAAAAGCAGAGAAAAAACATTAAATGCAGCCCATTTCCTGTTCTCCTGTGCCACTTGGGAGCGAAGTTGAGCCTGGGAAGTAGGGAAGAATGTGGTGGGTTTTAGGTTTTTTTCTTGCTATCCTACTGCAATTAATTGTCAATACATTAAAGGGATTTTCCCCAAATTGAGTCTGTGCCTGTGGTGAACAAACTGCCTGTCCTTATCTCGGCCCACTGGCTTTTCATTTTATTTTTCTCCCCCAAACCTGTTGAGAAAGCGGAGTGATAGAGCAGCTTGGTGTGCACCTGGCAGGCAGCAAATAGATGTTGCATTCCTGTGGATTGCTTTACATAGGAGCAAACATCCTTTTATTCTTTATTTTTTTGGTGCTGTGATATCTTGAGTGCTCTGTATGGGCAAAGCATCTACAATGACCTGCTTACAATTGCTGTGAGGTTCTTTGCCATCTATCCCATCTATCCTGGTGTATAAACTTCACTTTTCAAATAAAATATAAGAAAGGTAGGATAAAAATGTAACAGAAGTACCGTTACATATGTTTTAATGCCATATTTTTCTCTTATACCTTCTTTCATTATTATTTTATCAGTGCTATTTTCAGATTCTCATATACTTCAGGTTGTTTTCTTCCTATGTGTTTATTGCTTTGCAGAGCTGCACCTGAAATATTTAATGAAAACAGAGAATACAAACACAGAGCAGAAACTGCATGTTCCTCCAGTGCTACATGACCTCTAGAATTGCTTTTCCTCTTTTCATTAATGGCCAAGAGAATAATTAGGATAACAGAAGAGTATTTGCACCATTAATAGGACATTCCATTACTTTTAATCACAGGAGTAAACAGAAGATAGAGACAGGCTGAGGAAGACTCTACTGGAAATAGTTTTCACAAGAGCCAAGATACCTCTCCTCAGAAGGAGATTACAATTTGCAGATAAGAACACACATATAGGGGACAATGATCTGATATGTATCTGAGCTGGATAGGATTGCAAATATATTCCTCTACTATCCATAGTCTGTGCTGTATAAGACTTAATGAGCTTCATCTCAAAGCCCTTGAGAAAACAGATGTGTCTGTTCATAGCCCAAAACAATAGTTCTGCAGCTCTCATCAGAATTCAAGCACCATCTTTCTTAATATGCCATGGCCCAAATATAGACCTGGTAAGTGAGAAGGACCTGAGGTCGATGAAAAAAACATTGAAGGGCCAGCCTTTTAATGTTTTAATTGAACTCTGTCTCTTTAGTCTTGGATTCTCTTTCACATTCCTTATAAAAACAGCAACAACAATGCTGAGTGAGGTGGAAATAATATGTGTAGATCACTGAGTAGCCTAGGCCTGAACACAGAATAATGTTCTTCAGAACAAGGGACGTTGGAAACACAGAGAAAGAAATGTTTCTGAAAGATTAAAAGCTGCTCAGTTTTCCCATTTGTTATTTACGGAATGACAGAAAGTAAAACACTTTTTTAACAAAGAGAAAAAAAATAATGCAAGAAAAATAAATAATGGTGAAAATAGGTCTGTATTACAAAGATTTCTAGATGATTCTATCTTGTCCTTTGAGCTGAGAAATAGAATTTACACAGTTTCTCAGGAGCACTTTACCTCAAAGAAGATGATTTTGTTATTCCAGAAGTTTTTGACTCATTTTTTCCTGGATTTGGAACTTTTATATAAAACTGTGGTGGTTGACAGAAGTCACTCAAAATTCTGCTAATATCTGTATTCCCAAGAGTTTGCCAAGAAGTATTCACCTACTTCTACTCAGAGAGTCCCACCTTCCTAAATATTTCCAGCCCTGCAGTCGTTGAAGAAACACACTTATTTTTGACATGGCAGCAATCATGGCTTATTACACATAACTGCAAATCTTTACAAAACAAAATATACATCTAAGTCAATTGACTATGACTCCCTTTATGATTAAGAGAGAAAAACAGGTATATATAGCATCCATGCTGTTGACCAATTTTATTTCTGCTCTAAGTCAGAATTTAGAAATGTCATTTTCCCTCTACTCACTACTAAAGATGTACATTTGCCCTTTGCAGCACCCTAACCATTTTATTGGTATATTATCCTTTCATGATTTTTTTTTCTCTTCTCTTTCAAAGGCTACAGAACACTTGTCTGTTTTATTATTTATCACTCCTCCATCAGTTTTGTCATTTACCTGCAGAAACTAAGATTTTAAATTATTTTCTTTCAGGATACATATGAAAGAAAATATTAAACAGCACAGGACAAGACCTGATTTCCACAGAGCTCCACTAGAAATCCACCAGTGTGATGACGAATCTTCATTGCCAGTGGCATTTGGCATGTGTCGGCCAGACAATAATACAAGTATGTCACATTGATTCTACAATTTTTTTTTTTTAGTGAAAATGTCAGGCAGCATAAAGTCAAAACCAATTAAACATTATGTTACATTGACACTAACACTCTTATCAATAGGTATCAAATTGTTTGGACAAAATCTATTTTCAGTAAACTGCTTTAGTAAAAATTGATCATGTTATGGTCCTATCATAGCTTAAGGATTTGAATCTTCTATCATTCATTTTATGTTGGTTTTTTTTTTTTTTTTTTTTTTTTTCCCAGGGAAGTGATCATTGAGATAGACTTAAAACATCTTGGGTTATTGTCGCTGTCAGGATAGAGTAAGTGACAAGCCACAGTGGATCTGGACTCTGTAGGGCAATTAAGAACCTCTGAGGTTAGAGTCCTTGACCACTTGATTATGCTACCCTTACACTGCACTTGCTTGCTCCCACAGCACTTTCCTATGTATTGACCTCTTTTCCCATCAGGAAGATTGCTGCCAGTCCACGAGCATCAGGCAGGAAACCAAGCCAGTTCCCACCATGCTGCTGCTCACACTTATCTCTACCAGGAATGATTGGCCAGGGCTCCTGGCTGTCCCCCAGCATTTGTTGCCATGTAGCTGTCTGATCTTGGGATCTTTCCCTATTTCCAGGATCTTCACCACCTCCTTTCTGGGTTTCTTTCCCTCCAAGACCATTTTTCTCTGGGAAGCCTTATTTTCAACACCACTTTGCCTTTGCAGAATTCTAAGCCCTTGATTTTCCTCCAATCTAAAGAGTGTATGTGCCTAATAGTCTAGGCACAATGTGTGACCAGCCCCCTACCTGGGTGGTTCTGTTTCGTGTCTTCTTATTAGTTAGAGCATTTAGGACATGCCACTTTGGTTTAGTCCGGGTATCATCGAATTTCACAACTAACTTGAACAAGTTGCAGTGGCCAGGAACAGGCTTCTACCTGAGAGTTGAAAAATTCAGTTATGAACACAGACATACATATTTGTTTATCTGCTACACATTACTGTTCATAGTGCAAGCTAGCTTTTCACTTATGACATTCTTTTTTTTTTTTAGTACATAATAGTCATGACTTCTTTCAGGCCTCTAAAACTTGTCTACTGTTTCATTGTATTAATTAATAAATATTAATGGCCTAGAGAGATCCTCAGTCAGCTATTTAAGGATACTAGAAAAATAATCCCAAAATAATCCAAATATAGTACCCTCTGTTCAGCACTATTTTTAGACAATATTGGAGTAGAAAATAGTGTGAATCACTGTGAAGTAATATTTAATTTTCTTCCTCTTCCTCCACACCTTAAAAATAGAGCAGAAGATTTTGATGAGTATTTTTCCTATCTGTTCAAAGCTACAATACACTTCACCATAAGCCTGCTGGAGAGCAAACAAACAGCTTCAGAACAGAAGTCCCCAAGGCCCACTACTGCCACAGCCAGAAACTGCAGCTGCACATTAGCAAAAACTATCCTGCTGCTACTCCTTATTTATATCATAGCTTTGATTGTGAGTCACAGTCTCACCTGTATGATTTTAGCAGTAATTGGAAAGCATTCACATCACCAGTAGATACTCTAGACTGTCTCTTTATTTTATTTTCAAATAAAAATATTACAAGGTAACATCTGGGTAATTGCCAGAGCTGTCACCCTCGATGGGGCATTGACATGGTGGTACCACGACACTCCATCTGCATGCCCTGGTTTTTCCAGTTACCCAGGGAAAGTTCCCTGCTCCCCCATGCTCTCCACAGCATGGAATTAGGTTTCACTTACATTACATGGTCTGAGCTTGATTTATGGTCCTTGTGCAGCTGAAGTGATCAAGCCCTAGATGGCAGCAGGTGCACTTTTTATGTGTCTTATTACCTTTTTTCTCATTTCTTGACCCTTATTTTCATTCTTGTACCTTCTTTTGTCAGCCCTGACCTTTTACCAAATAAACAACCTGCCCCAATTGTTTTCCCTACTTTTCTCAGTTTTGCTACCTCCACAACCACATCAAGTATTTCTGATATTACAATTACCTGGATAATCTTGGCTCTGCAACATATTGCTGTGCCAGATTTCCAGGTGTTGCTCAGCTTTTGAAGATTCTGCTCCCATTCAGTTATTTGTCAAGTCTGGCTGTCTCATATACCTTCTCTTTAGCAACCTGTGAAGTCCAGCCAGTGCTCATGGCACTATCTTCTCTCAGCTTCTCACAGATACCCAGCACATCCAGCAATTTCTCATGTCTGGAAGCTTTCCTCTGAGCCTCTTGCTCAGTTAGCTGAACCTCAGACCAGCACCCACTCAGTGCTGTAGACATTGAATTGTAACCCTAAAGAAAGACAAAGGAAATTTAAAAATCTTTGTTTCAGAATGAAAACAGTAAACACCTATGCTAATGGGCGTTTCCCTGTTGCTAAACAAACTTAGAGTGAAGATGCTGTCACAGGACATTGTTGACCTAGGGAGGTAAATCTTGGCTACCCTTGTGGGATCATGGGGCACACAACCCTATAGAAGTACCTCGGTCAATAGCAAAATAAAGCTGAAGCCAAAGGAGACCCCAACGTGTCTTTTTTGTGACTGATTTTGCATCTCAGTAGCAATTGGGCAAACAGAACAGACAGATTGCTTTGAAAAGAAGTTATGAAAACACCAGTGACATAAAAGGAAAGGATTTTGTAGCAAGGTGCAATACCAAATAAGTTTGCCTATGGATTGATTATGTAAAGAACCACAAAAAATATTTTTCTAACTGAAACCTTAAAAAAAATTGTGTGAGGAATCCATGTTTTACACTAAATTACACTATTTTTCTACCTGATCATTATGGGATTGGAAATCTCAGAGGATTTTCAGAGTAGACATCATGGATAATTTACTTTCAAATAGACAAACCAGGTATTAAATACTTATGAATAAGTGTTACAATGTCCCTAGAGTCTTTGCTGTGAACCAGCTGAAAACTTGATCTTATAAAATAAAAATTTGGTTTGCAAAACAAAGAAGAGTTTTGGGGGGTTTTTTTGGTTTTTTTTTTTTTTTTCCTAAGGAGAAAAACATTCTATAATTAAAGTGATTTAATCCCTGAAAGGGTGTTTGCTTTATATATGAACATTAGCACCACAGAAATCAGTCTCAGACAAGTTAAGCAGTTAAAGCCAGGCATGTAGACAGCCAGAGAAGGAACCTGTGTGAAAGACAAAAGGCTGGAAAGATATTTCCACCTATTTACAGCGGTTAAGTGATGTGTTGCTAACTGATGCTGTTAATCTCACATGACCTTACAGAAGTCCTTTGCATAACACAGACCTACTTTATCAGATCATCCCAAAGCAGCCCCCGGCAGCCAGTCAGCTCCTGAGGCTGGCTCAGGGGTACAGACTGGGATGGCCACTTGCTTGTGCACAGGCACCCACGCAGAGTTACCCATGCTTGGGTGTGTTAGGGAGGGCTTCCTGTTGCCTCCATGTAGCTGCTGGAATTTAAACGGGACACGGCAGAGTCAGATTATGGGAGGACCTTTGTGAGACATTCACAGCCCTGTGCCGGCAGCTGAAAACCATGAGGATGTCAGCAAAAGATACCTTAGCTAGGACAACTGAATCCTGCATCTGCTACTCCAAACTATCCAAGTACCACTCTGTTACAAACAAGACAATGTTGCCTTATTTAGAAGTCAAATCTAAGTTACCTTTATCCTTAATTGTCTAACAAATACAGGGTTACCGTTTCAGATTTTTTCTCCCTTAAAATTAAATTTTAAGTCAAGCACTGTCACATTTTCAAATGGAAATGAAAAAAATTATGAGAAAATGAGTCCTGTGAGTCAAGCAATATGAAAAGTTCATGTATACACAGAGTAAGCACATAACAGTGTAGTCTGTTGAGCAGTTTGATAAATCATGAGTTCATTAACATCAACAAACTATTTATTAGTGAAACAGACAGGAAAATCAAGAAAAGAAAGTCCTGTCAGAGATATTATTCTACTATGCAGAATCCTGAATGTGCTTTTCACTAGCAGAAGGGCATAGATAATCGTAGTTAACTTGTAATATGAGTAGGGACAGATTTACATTTCTAAAATATAAATAAAATGTATCTGAGAAGCTATCATCAACAGGAATTTGTCTTTCCTGAATCAAGCATATTACTGATTTTACTCTCTGTAATTATGCTATTCACTATTAACTGTCCCAGCATTAAGGCATAAATCATTGTATTCACACCTTAAAAGACTTTAAAAAATTATTTCATTTGGTAGCTTGGTGATAAATAATAGAGTTAAATATTCTTGACTTTGAATTTTAATTCTTTGGGTTCCCCCTTCACTCTCCTTGGCTTTAACTCTTTGATACCCAGTAGAAAAAGTTATATTAAAATAAATTCTCCAGAAGAATCTATTTTGTCACTTGTAGAAAATTTATTTACCTTTTTCCACAAGGACATTATCCTATGAGCTAATCTCACTTCTTTTATTTTACTTTTTCTTTTCTTTATTTGGCCCCCAATGTGCTTTTTTTTTTTTACTTTTTTTGTTTGGGAAATACTTCACAGCTGTCCCTCTAACTTAGGCAGAATAGAGTTAGAAATTTTTATTGATGTATTAATGCTATTCTAGTTTGTTCTTTTACTGTAACAGCAACATAAAGATCTTTTAATAGAAGAAAGAATTTGACATCTCTGGTTAGTCTCAGGAAAAAAAAATCTAAATGATATTGTACAAGGATGAGAAATCATCATAACCATGAGCGATCTCTTGAGATGAAATCTCAAGCTTCATGATTAGGTACAAAAGATAAGGACCTCCATATGATCAGGTGCCACTTCAGGCAGGTCATCCCCCTGTGGCTCACAAAAAGCAAGCAGCCTTACTCCTTTGTGCCAACACCTCTGAGAGGGACTTCAGGCCAAATCTGTCTCCTGCTTGTGAGTCCTAGCCAGATCACAGTGACCTCTGAGTCACTTTTTGTGTCAGTCTGAGCAGACAAAGGGGAAGCTTTGGGTCCACCTTGCCCTGCAGAACGAATGCACACAGACCTCCCATGTCAACAGTCCTGAAAACATGGGCTAACTCAGCAGCCTCCATCTGCTCTGTCTGAAAAGACTCTTGTCATCATCTGTGACTAAAGCAGGTTCAGAGTTCAAAGAGTGAAGCTCTGGAGAATGGAGTTTTACTGAGTGCTCTGCTCAAGAAGTTATTCTTCACCTAGCATCATATTTCCTGATTAACTGAATTGTTAACTTCTCTACCCCACAGCAAGTCTTCCTTTACTTTATGACCATTTAGAGCTAGCTGTCCAGATGACACCTGAAGAAACTGGAGTATAAATGTGGGCTACTGCCTTTGATCCATATTTCTTTTCATGTCCCTGCCAGTCATTTCCTCTTCACATACTTCTCTTTCTCCTCGGCCTACAAGCATTCTAATGTTTTTCATGAGAATATGGTCCATCCTTTTTTTCAGTTATTCATTTCCCATTCATCTTGAGATGTCTTTGCCAGTATAGAAACAATTATTTCAAGAGTGTGTAGTAGAATCTTGGTGGTATTGTTAAACTCTGATTTGCAGTTGCTGATTATTTACATGTTTAAAAGATGTATGGTTTCAGAAAGTCTACTGCCCTCATACACAGATTTAAAGCCTCTGCAGGTGTCTTCAGGAACTGCCATTTTCATCAATGCTCTGGCAAGAAAATAAATTATTGACTTCATCTTCCTGCTTCTGCTGCTGTCATTACAGCAAATAAAAACTAATAACTCCAAAATCCCTGGACTTGTTTAGTTTAACATTAGCATTAAATTACCATGCTTTGTTGATAGCTTTTTAATTTTTACCTCTGGCAATTCTATGTTATTATGAAATTCGTTCTGTAACCAAATATAAATAAATTGTCCATGTCAGTCGTCTCAACACAAATGTCATAACCTGCATTCCACTTTAACTGCAAGCCCCGAAGAGAAAAAGAAAAAAACTTTACCTTTCTCAGAACTGGCCAGCTTTCCTCTTTTAGAGAAAAGGAGCAAAATGTTAGGAAGAATTTAAACCTTCAGTCCTGTCAACTCATGGTGAATGCCTGTGCTAGAAGAGCAAACATGCTGTAACCTGTGCTGCTAGCAGGTCAAAGGACTGCCCAGGAGGAGCTGGATGGAGGAAGTCAGGAAAGACATTATTAGTGGGCTATTTCTCTGTCTTCATCATTGGACATAAGACTACCCTGCCCCTGGTCTTGTGCAGACCCCTCACACTGTGGATCGTCCCAGGTAAGAGACAAAAATATGCCTACCTGAGGAGAGAAATAAATGACATTCTGGAAGAGACCCTAGCACAATGTGCATGTTCACTCTATTTGTATCACACTAAATCTCTCAAGCTGACAACACTGAGATCATAAATAGCACATGCAAGAACCCAAACCTGGATTACAATTATTTAGCACAGTATGATTATCACTTCACATGAATTGTCATCCTTTCTCTTGTATGGGGTGATTTCTATTCCACCAGAAGTAGATTGGCACATCTTTTTACTGGAATTATTTTAAAGTTTACTTTTTTTTTTTTTTTTTTTTTTTTTTTTTTTACAAGATTGGGCACAGTTAATTTGCCAAATTTTCATATTTTTATCTTAAAAAATGAATTTTTTATTCACTTGATGGGAGTATTTTTAATTTTACTGCATTGTGGCAATGGATAAGCCATATGGTTGGGGTAATTTTTTTTGAAGTTAGGTAGCACTTTGCTTTATGAGCTGAATGGAAGTGTATTTGCCAAATTAGTGGAATACAATACAGGCTGATGACTGTGGGCTGTTTACCTCAGGTAATAATATAGAGCTCAATCCACTTTTGCTGAAGTATTGATTCATAGCAACCTGCTCCCACGTTAATAATGGATAATCATGACAAACACATACCCAGCAGGGATCTTCCACAGCGTAGATAAGTCTCTACATCTCACTGGAAGAGCAGTTTCAGGAGCATGGTGTGATCCCAGTTTGCTTCCTTCCCATCTAAAGGATTTTCAAGATGTTGTATAGAGCTAGATGATAACCCAGGAGCTTCTTCTGATGACCTTACTAGCAAAATATTAACATGCCACCAAATCTGGTCTTGAGGTATGTCTGGAACTGTGCTTCCAATTCACTGTCTGGATGGCAATTTTTTCATGATGTTTGAATTTGGGATAATCTCGGAAGACAATTTGCATGTGCCTCGCTTCTGATGGATACCTGCTAAACTGTAGTTTGACAGCTTGCCACAAAAACTGACACTGAAATCAAATTACAAGCTTTCAGTGACAGCTGAATACAGTTCCCGACAAAGTATCAAACAAAAAAAAAAAAAAAAAATCTGGGAGAGCTATAAATGAAACAAAGGACAGCACAGAAGAGGGTAAGAAGGGTCATGCAGCCTACAGGATGGCTTCCATCTGAGAGGAGCTCCATTAATTTGATAATTTGGTTTTAAAAGGGGGGAATAAGGATGAATAGAGAAAGATACATTAAAAGACTATCAGATCATTAAAGACAGAAATGGTGAACAGGGAACATCCGCTTACTGTTTCTAACAACTCTAGGGAATATCCAGTCAGATGAAGAAACTGCAAATAAATTTTAATGAAGATTTAATCATATGTTACTGTTAGAGTAGACAGCTTCAAAGCCACCATTATGGGCTTGAACTTTGCTAAGGGAAATATTCTTACTCTAATCTGAGGACCACTCAAGCAAGCTATTCCTCTGATGCTGAATATTTCTAATGGACCACTAGATCCTAGATTCCTGTAGTCAGGCAAAACTGGAATCCACTTGAAGTGCACCATATCTCTTAACCAGATTATACTCATGAATTTTTTTCATTAAAAAAATCCCAAACAGAATGTGGAAGTGATGCTAAACAGAAAGGGCACAAAAGGAAAATGGTATCTCCAATTCTCTTGCAAACGAGTGCGCTCAAGCACTCGTGATTCCACATAAGGAGATTCCTTTCATCACCTATTTCTTGTGCATCTGAAGTACTTGAAATATGCTGCTACCTGCTCCATTTCCCTAGGGTGAGTATATGAAAGTGGTTTGAGTACCCCCTAAGGTAAACATAGTATAAAATCTAAGTCCTCCCACTCTCCAGTACAATTAGTTATAAATTACCGTTGTCTGTGAATTCCGTGCACGAGCTGACTGCTGTGGCATGAATGAGGTGGTTAGATATAACCTGTGTTGCAAAATATGTGATTACTGAAATTCTGTAACAAGCTAAAGGAATTGTCTGAGCTGCAAAGAATAGCTTAGTTTAGCCAGCAAGATGGATGGATGGACTCTAATGATTAAAGGAAATACCCTTTGTGTGTTTGCATTAGAGACTATGCATTAGCCAGAGCCAGACTGCTTGGCCGTGAGAACAAACCTGACACTCTTTTCTACGTGTTGCTACTGGCACTTATAACCAAAGAATAAATTTTCTGATTGAGACAGGAGAAGAATGAAATAGCTTGATACTGGAATACTCTCAGCAGGTTGAGTATCAGGAACAGGGAGCACTGGGGTGCTGGCAGCTACCCATTTGTACCCCTGGTTATGTATTGAGGACTAGTATAAATAAGAATTTTAATGAAAAGAAACTATCAGTTCTCAGTTGTTACACTGTGACAGAGAAGTTCTTGCCAGAAGGTCTCTTCAACCAAGAATCTGAGTGATGGCTTGGAAAAGGATCCTGGAGGGAAGCTGAAGAACAAAGCTATCATCTCAGGTCAGAACTGACAGGCACTTAATTTTATTTTTTTCTTCCTCTCTTTTTTCTTCTATTTTATTTCTTATTTATCTTTTTCGTTATTGTTGGGGTTAGGGGTTTTAGAGTATGTTTTTTTGCGGGGTTTGGGGTTTTGTTTATTTACTTTTTGGTTGGGGGGGTTGCTTTGTTTTGGGATTTTTTGGTTTGGTTTAGTTGTTTTGCTTTGGGTTTTTTTTTCCCCTTGTCTTCTGTCTTTTCTTTGTTTCCAGTTTTACAGTCAAGTATCTAGCCTGTGTTTTGCTGGGATAAGTGTCGTTTCTCTTTCACCTCAAAGTTTGTCCAGTAATTAACCTGGACAAATGAACTGCCCAGTAAATAGCACTCTTGTTTTGACAGAAATGGACAATCTGATCCTAGCACAGTTTGCCGTATTTGTAAGCTATCTCTACATAAACAGTTCATAGCAGAAATGGCTTCAGTCCTTCCCATCTCCATATCTTTAATGTTGCTTTGCTTGTCTGAAACTTGGTTTGGTTACAGTTAAAACCCAGGACAGAAAAAGTACCTGCCACCCCCTGCTCCACCTGTGCAACGGACATTGCATGATGTTACTCTTTCCTGTGCTGCTACATCCAGCCCATGGGGAGAGGCCCTGGGGAGATTCCTGAGCCTCTTTGGACCAACTGGGCAGCATGAACCCACCAGCTGCTCATGGGCTAAAGTGATGACATCCATCCATGCTGGCTTTTTATATTCTCAGGTGTATCATGAGGCTGCCAGAACCAGAAAGTCCTGCACACAGAGATTCAGAGAGCCAGAGGAATGCACATAAACAACCATGAAAGATGTGTCTTGAAGGACAAGCATTTGAAAGAGACTACAAAGAGTCACAGCTGAAGCTATTCCTGACTTGTCACACTGGTTGGTTTTGACTACAGTAGTCTGAACCTGCAATAGTAGTAAATATTAAGAACATTATTATATCTTGTCCCATTGTAGAAGGGTTGGCTGGGATACAGTTATTTTTCTTTGTAGTGACTTCTATTGTGCTGCTGTGGATATGTGACCAAAGCAGTGCTGATAACACAGGGATGTTTTCGCTGGGCAGTGCTTACCCAGGAGGAAGGCTTTTTTCTCCTTTTCCTGCTGCCCTGCCAGCCACCAGGCTGGGATAGAAGTAGTTGAGAGAGGACAGCTGGGACAGTTTACCCCAACCAAAAAACAGGATATTCCACAGCATATAACACTGTGCTTAGCAATAAAAAAAAAAGGTGTAGAAAAAAAGGATGAAGGGGATAAATTTAGAATTATGATATCTGCCTTCCCAAGTAACTGGTACAGCTGATAGAGCTCTGATTTTCTGGAGACAGCTGAATACCTGCCTGCCCATAGGAAGTAGAGAATGAATTTGTTATTTTGTTTTGCTTGAGTATGCACCCTCTGCTTTTTCATTAATTTCTCAGTTTTGCTCTTGTGATTCTCCTCTCCATCCCACCAGAGGGAAGCGAGCAACAGGCTGTGTGGGGCTGAGCTGCCCACTGGTACCACAGCAAACATCTGCTTCTGACCTTCCTTGATTTTTCACAGCACTGCATGGAGGCAGATCTGGGTCAGGCAGAAGTTACACAACTTTGTGTGAAAGAATCCAATTAACATTACCATTGCCAGGGGGCAAGAAGCATTTTGAAACACCTGGAAGTAGTATTTGAAAAATATTCTTTTAAAATTCTTCTAATAAAAGCTTTCATGGTTATTAAAACTATGCATTTGAGAAGATATTAGCACTGAAAATTGTATACCATTTCCTAGAACATACATAAATTGCCAACATGTTTCATTTATCCCTTAATTTATCTTCCATCCCAAATTTTCTGAGTATTGTAAAGTGTTATTCATGCCAGTAAAAAAAGACCAGATATTCTAGGGTTAAGTCATGTTTTCTGCCTTTCCTATCACATAATATATTCCCAAATGCCTGATGACAATGCACATAATTACTTTTTAATTTTTTTTCAAGCACCTCTCATCTGGGAGTACAGAATAGCCTAAACAACATCTTTTATAAATATTACATGGAAGAGCTTCTGACTATTAAGATAAATAGCTTCTTATCTCAGCACACCCCAACTGAAAGGAGATGTTGTCATTTTTATAATAGAATCCAAATCTTATTTATTTGTTTCAGATGATGTCTGCATGAATCAAAGGCATCAGTCGTAATCTGGGACTCATGGGGTTGCACTGGAAATGTTTGACAAAATGTGTTAAAAAAAACCTGATCAAATATGAAAATGTAGTAGCATGGATCTATGCTGGCACAGATGAGCACATGGAAGTGAGAACCACCACTGTTCCCCTTTCTGACTCTGCAAGGAGGAAAGGGAGATTGAAAGCTGGTTCAACAGTGACTTTGGCACTTGTGGAATTGATTCTGCAGCCTTCAATTCTGCCTCAGGAGTCTTGCCACACACGACCAGCTTGTGGTAAAACCTCAGACCCCTCAAATATCATTGTTTCACCAGTTTATTCTCCCTTCCTGCACTCCTTCAGTTCTGCTTTCCTCTGCAAGAGTTCACTGCCCTGCAACGACTGAGTCAGAGACAGTGGCTGTACTGAGGTCTCTGTGCCCCTTTGCCCTCTCAGAAACCATCTGTGTATTAGCTTCATGGGAGGTTCCAGTCAGCAATCCAGGCCCTGGTGTTGAGCTTTTAGGAAACAAATCCCAGGCATATTCTTATTCTTATTCTTATTCTTATTCTTATTCTTATTCTTATTCTTATTCTTATTCTTATTCTTATTCTTATTCTTATTCTTATTCTTATTCTTATTCTTATCCTTATCCTTATCCTTATCCTTATCCTTATCCTTATCCTTATCCTTATCCTTATCCTTATCCTTATTCCTCTTTCTTCAAAATCTTATTCTGTATTATACCATCATAAAAGGAAAACAGCTTCAGGACATGCAAGTTCTAATCTCTCACTCCCTAATATTCAAGTCCAAAGGAAAATACATTTGCTTAAGGCCTTGTAGTTTTGGGAATTTTCTTTGAAAAATTTCCAATGCAGTTCCTTAGAGCATATTTGAACTTCCCCTCTTACTGACACCACCTTCTCCCATCCCCATCGTCCCACCCATATTGCAGTGAAAACTTTGAAAAAAAAAGGGAAAATTAAGCCATCTAGACTTTTATCCATATAATTTTCATTTCTTTTCTGAGCATGGCAGTATAAAAATACAGTGCAGCGTTGAACACCTTTGGAACAGCTTTTCTTCTGTTCAGGTTTATTTATCTTGCTTTTGCTCTGCCACAGGCCATTCTGTCATCCTTAATTTCAGAAAATAATTTTCTTTTTCCTATAGATCAAAGGAGAAGCACTCCTTGGAAAAGCTGGTGCACTGGTTGTCTTCCTGATCTATCCTTGTGATCTGGCGCTGGCAGCATCTGCAGTGACTGTGCCTCCAGCCTTCCTGCCTCTGCAGCCAGCCTCATGCCGAGGGGTGTGCTGCAGATCTCTGCATGCTGTCCAAAGGCTCAGTGTCACCCACAGTTGCAGCAACTGCTGCTGAACCAGCTGTGCAGGACCCTGCAAAGGGCTCTGGTGCAGCAGTGGCACTGCTGCGGCAGGGCAGGCAAGTACCTGAATCAGACAAGCACCTGCCAGGCACCAACTGGATCAGAACAGATCTTCAGTACAACTAAAAGTGGCCTGCATTTCCCAGATCTGATCTAAATTCCATAAAACGAGTACAGATCTCCATGTTGATGCCAGCAGGATGGGGACTAGACCTCTCCTGTCTGTTAAAGTCTTCTGGGAAATACAGTCTTAATAGCTCTCTGTGAATAATGAGTTTTTTCGTAGTAGGTAAGTTCAAGATAAATTTTAGTGTTGTACATGTAAATATTTTTTATACTTTGCATAATTTATCTGACAAACACAGAGATGGAAATGTGGAGCAACTTGTTGGTATGCTATGGTATCCTCAGAAGAAGCACACCATTCTGTAATTGTGTGATGTGGAAACACCTCTCTGGCAAAAACAGAAGTAATATTTAGCAAGTGGCATAGCCTAGGTTCTGAAAATTATAACCAATGCATGAGAATCTGATGTTCCCTTGATATGAAACTGGCAAGTACCTACTTGTGTATGCCACCAAGCACATCTCTGGCTGGCAGTGTGATTCTTTACCCAGCTCTGCCCTTACAGGACAGCTGAGGGTAGCTACACTGAAGACTGAGATTTGGAAAAGTCATGTCCCTCCTCACACTACTCTTGGCTACTAGACCTTACTAGGCATTGAAAAAATGAAATGATGGATGAGTTGACACTTGTGCACTCAACAAAGAAGCTACAAGAAGAAATTCTGGCTGATCTCAGCAAAAAATTCTCTGCAGTGTGACCCTTGCCATGTCCTTCTGCTTGGGCAATCACTTATATCCAATAACATTTTAGGAGCCGATTCTTATATGAATGCATTGAATGAATCTCAACTGCCTCTGCCAGAAGCAAGATTTGAGATGCTCACTTTTTCCTGAAGAGGTTGATTGTACCACTAACTGGCTCAGCAGAGAACTCTCCTTGGCACATAGTTCTGCTGCACTTGGTGAAAGCAGGCAGATTCATCACAGTCTATTCTCATTTTCATTTTTATTTTTCTGTATCATAAGGTAAACTAAATGGGGCTAATGTTCCAAACCTTCTATCTCATTTCAAGGATTTTGATTGCCAGGTGGAAGAGAAATGGTTGACTATTCTAAATATTTGAAGCATTTTCTACTAGGAACAACTTTGCATACATTGCAAATTAAAATTAATCATTCCTGACTTAAGATGATTTAATTGTTTGACTAATGCTCATGTTTTTTTCATGAAAATGTTAGAATGTGACCATATGTGTCATTTCTATAACAGATGAGATTGGTTTGGTATTTGCATAAGTTCAACGTTGGGACAATAGGTGAATTTATTGTTTACATAACCAGGTGTCAAAAATTATGCAATAACTAATTTTTTGCTGCCACCTTGTGGTGCTGCAGGCAGGCATTTCATGACAAAAATGGGAGAACCAAAGCTTATGCAAAGCAAACAAAGCAAATGGACTATATAATTATACTGATCATTCTTCTCTTTTTTCTCTCACATAATCTGTAATGCTACTTAGTAAAGATTTACTCCCAACTTCTGACTTTCATAATTTATCTCTTTGTTGTCATTTGCTCATAGGATCCCCATATATAAGCTGCACACTAAGAGCAATCTATCCTGTATCCATGAACAGTATCAGAACATGCTTTAAAGATTGGAAAACCCCTCAATGCTAAACCTTGATTTTTATTAAAATTTTTAGCCTAATTGCTGGTGCCAGCTTCTCAGTTCTTCTAGAAAGTAAAATTTGTCTTTTCAAATTCTTTATATATTTTGTACAGGCCATTTGCTTTCGGGCCTATGTTGCAGATGCTTTTGGTTGTCAGTCTAGCAATGCTTGAAGTAAAGCACTTGCAGCCCATAATGTGCTTATCTGGAATATGGCAGACTTTGGAAAACTCCCTAGATGCATCAAGCGACGTTACAGACCTGTTCATATTATATGCTGGCATTGATTGCTTTTATTTTCCTCTCCTGCAGTGCTTGAGAGAGAATCATGTCATACATCTACTGTGATCCCTGTTTTGAGGTAGGCATTAGATAGATTTCTTAGTTTTCTGGTTTCTGAGCAATGCTGAGTTATACTGCTACTGCTTCTGATGTCTGGGCTTTGTTAAATCCCCACTTAACAAGAATATTTCCTGCTGAACCCATGCTTCAATGTTGAAGCTATGGTGTGGGCTTTCTGATGGCACTTTTTGGTGAATCATGGCCCCTTCCTAAAACTCCATCAAAACCCCTTGCTGATCAGCAGTTTATGAAATCAAGCAGACTAGCTACATCATGTCCATTGGTAGGAAAGTGTGCTCCAGGTAGGCTAACTCCTCACTTTTGCTTTTATTTTGGTTTTAAAATCACTGCAAATCCATGGGGGTTTTTGCAGCTTGCCATACCTGGTGAGCATGCAGTATACATTAGGTGAAACGTATTAGGTGAAATGTATTAAATATATGTGAAATGGCAATGCTAAATGTGGAGGACTAGACTTGAGAAGCATGTTGATTTTTTTCAGCCAACAAAATCAGTCATGGAAAGAAGACAAGGCGGAGGGCCAGAGGCTGATCAACAGAAGCTGATAAAAATGACAGTTCTATTTATTTCCATGGATATGAATGAGGCTTTAATCCACCCCTCTTATAATGAAAACAGCTCAGATTAGTGTGAAAGACATGCCTTAGTTGTGCAGCAGGAACAGGTGACAACCGAGTGTAAAGTGACTTACCCTCTTCATACAAAAAAAAAGCCCAAAAAGTTCTGCTTCCCTTCAGGAGTTTTCTAGCCACCATGTGCATGGAGGATGGTTTTACTGTGGCATTCAGACTGGATCCCTGCTTGGGAACTGCATAACTCTCATCATGCCTTTTCACTTTATACTCTTCATTTACTTCTGCATAATCGTTCGGCTCCTCAGGATGAGGGCTACTGCAGAGATAAAACTCCAGTGTCTCTGCTGGGGAATCCTGGCACAACTGCTCAGCTGTCCTGGAAGATTTCTGCATGGCTGTTAAAATATCCTTGGTCTGCTTGCCTTCTTTCCCATGAGCTGGCAAGCGGTCACATCTCCCAGCAAGATGCCTGCCACATGAAAGGACAGAGTAGTTGCCATTTTTCCTATGCAAATGAATATTTACCCACATGCCCTGTCCTGATGGTAGAGAATGGAAATTCTTATACATGTCTTTGTTTTCCTGTGCTTTTTCTGTTGTTTGTTTGGTACCACTTTGGTGTTCCCATAGCACCTTCTGGAATTTAACACTTCACCTGCCTTAAGGCCCTATGAGAAAAGGCCAAGCATTTAGCAGTTAGTGGCAAGTCAGGATGGATTTCAATCCTAATTCTGACATAGTTTTAGAAAGAAGTTTTCAGAAACTTTTGCACAGGAGAAAGCTGTGGGACTTGATGGTGGAAACCAGGGTGGAACTAGAAGGCATGAGTCTCAGGTAACATATTCAGTGGATTTAGAGAAGGAAGGAAGCAAGGAAGGAAGGAAAAATGGAGACAAGGCAACTGAATAAAAGATAATAAAAGAGTGAGGTATTTTGAATGGATTGATTTTTATAACTGCTCTTCTCTTGACCATCCCATTTATAAAACCCAGCAACTGTGAGGCCCCCGTATGAGGTGTGAAAGCCAAAATACCTCTTAGTGTTTTCTTGTGCATAAGAGCTACAAAATGGTATAGAATGCAGCTGTTGGGGTTGTTTGGTTCTCAAGAGAGGGTTTTGTTGGTTTTTTTACTGAAGGAATGCCATCAGCTGGAGTAGTGTCCCATGAAGTATCTGAACATAAGGCTAAATTAGAACTAATATCAGGAACCACTCTAAGAGAGGAACATCACCCAATAATTTTTTTGACAAGTAAAATATGTACACACCAGCAGCAATCTCTATATTTCCCCCTTAAAAAACAGATGCACTCAAAGTTTTATGAATCAATCTTATGTCTGAGTGGAGAACTATGCTAGCATAATTTAAAGTAACAGAAACTAACGATTATCACAGTTGATTATCTCCACAAATACATGGTATCTATTGAAAGAGAAGAAATAATGAAAAGTCTGAGAGAATTATTGTGACTGCAAATATAGAGGAATAAAAAAGAAGAAGAGATAAATTCTCAGGAAAAATAAAAAAAAAAAAAACAACATTTTAATCAGATACTAGGGTGTTAAAAAAAATATGAAAGGACCACAGCAAATAATTACAACCATAAGATAAGAGAAAGCATCTCTAGTAGTTCAGATATGTTTGTTCTGCCAAAAATCACTATTACAGCCTCCCTCTACTGCCTGAGCTATTGGCAAAAACAGCACCACAAGGAATAACAAAGTGCTAACAGTGTGAAACATCTGATTGTCATACTACATAGAACCTTGAAACCATCTTCAATAAAAGGAAAAGCAGGACAGTGATCCCTCAAATTCAGTCTATTTTGTTAATGAGAAAGTGGTGATGTAAGGAGCAGCACAGAAGACCGTGGCACTGACTGTCAGAGCGTATTTTAAAGAAGATTTACAAAAGAAGTAAGGGTGAATTCACTGCAGTTCAAGCCAGCTTTTACTTATGCACAGATAGGTCACTGGAATTTCAAAATTACTCTTTTCACTGCAATTTCTAAGCAGAAAAGTTGATGATTTGAGAAAGACAATATCTTCAGAAATACACCCAAGGCATCAGTCAAAAGGAAGCTTGGGAGTTCCATGCTGGCTTTTCCTGGTCCTCTGGGCACTCAGGACCTTGTTCCTGATGCTGAGGCCAACCAGACCAAGCATCTGCTCTAGGGCTGTCCCTGGCAACCTTGTGGATCAGCTGCCACTGCACTCCACAGCTCTGAGCAGGACTGTGCCTACAGTACATGGCTGAATGGGCCTCTCTCAGAGCTGATGCTCATTTAACATTTAGCACGAGTCCAAACTTCTCTCCTGAGGGAAGTCTGCCTGACTTTCACTGCTCTATGACACTAGCTGTCTTCATCAAAACACAGACAATGATAAAATTTAGCTGCTTTTATTTTTCTACCAATCACAACACACAGATTGAAACTGCTCTCCTTGTCCATTTGGATTTACTAGACCCAAGCCATGTCTTGTAGCTGAAGCAATAGTTTAATTTATAAATATAAATCTGTTGCAATAGAATTGAATTTTCATGTCAGTCAAATGTCAGAGAGGGAAGAGTTAAGGGAAGTAGCAATATAAAGGCTGTGAACAGAACTCACTAATCTGCAAAGAAGTGACAGAATTTGTTTCTTATCTCAGCAACATCTGACACTCACAGAGAAGGAAAATAAAAGCAGCAATGGACCCCACCTGAAATGGGAATATATTCATGTTAATTACTGTGAAGTTATGTCACAGGTTTCTATAGACAACCCACACAGGCAAAATAAAAGATGGATGAAAAATACTTTTGTTTTTTTGTGTCATCACTCTGATTTATACATAATTTCTAGTTGTTCAAGACAAGTACAACAGTTTCAGATATGTTTTGTCCTTGTAGAACAACTCAAGAGCCAGCTAGAGTTATGTGCACTTAAGCCAGACTGCATAGCTGGAGCTGCTATACTAGTACCAACAGATAGCTTCCCCCTCAACCAAACATTTGTTCTCAATCTCTTCACTGAATTTTTACTGTCCTGTCCTTCCCATAATATCTCTCAAAATGGCACAAAAAAGTAAATCTTTCTACTGTTCTTATGTTGTTTTTCTAGACTGTCCCAGTCTGGTGAAAGATAAACTGTACTCAGTGGCATATTTCCTTACCTAGGGGAGCCTCTGCAGTATCTCTTGGTGCCTCCATGTGTTGCCTTGGATCTTTCAAGACACAGCAGGCACACTTGCAATGCCTTTATCCACACCACTGCTCAAAATGGAACGGTTCCTCTCCCAGAAAAAAACAAGCTGGACTGAGAAAAAAAAAAAAGCAAGTGCACTGAGGTGCTAAGTGGAGTATCCCATCACTAAAAGGGAGGCAGAGTAACAAAACATTCTACTTAGTCATGGGTGCATCTGGGTTTGCTCTGATACAAACCATTTAGTAAATTCCTGTAAGGAGAGAACACAGATCTTTAGAAAGCATACAGTCCACGTGTAGTTGTCTGTGTCTGGCAAAGACAGAGAGCTGAGCCGTGCACTGGAAGTAACATTTTAAACCAAACCAAACCAAAGCAAACCAAACACCAGTTTTTATAATAACAAGGGATATAAACAGGATTTTCTGTGGACCAATAGATGTATCCCTACAAAGCCAAACTGGAACAAATCTAAAAGAACCAGAACCCATAAAAATCATTCCATTCTCACACTTGGTTATTATTTAATTATTAATAAAAATGAAACCTCCTAATTCTCATATTTAAAGCATCAAACACCACAGTATTGCCTCAGATGTGAAAGAGACCAACATCCACAGTGACATTCCTTAATACAACTAAACTTTTTACAATAATACTGATAAACTCATACTCAAGCTAAACAACTTTCTCAGTGAGAGTTTGAAACTTTACAGCTTTGCTCTTAGCACAAGTCATGTCTTGACTTTATCCTTTCTAATTTCAACCTATAGAAATATGCCTGTATAATTTCAAAGCAACAACTCCACTCACATGCTCCTCACTCCTCAAAGGATGAGAAACAGATGTATAATTACTTTTTTAGTGTCTTACCAGCAGCTGTTCCAAAACCATGGTGATAAGAACCGTATACAAACCACTCTAATGCAAAAAGATCAATGTTCAATGTCGGACAAGTGCTGCATAGTTTAACAGCAAAGAGGACATGGGTATCCTGTGCACACTGGACTTTTTGTAGTACAGACACTTACTGATACAAGATATTCTCCTAACTAATAGAATATCTAAGATTCCCCAGTAATCTCAAATTTCATCATTTAAGAAACTCTTTCAATAAGAGATAGAGGATTGCTCCTAAGAATTTTGGGCCAAATGTTATTCTGTTATAAAACAGAGTAAATATGTCAATAAAAATAAAAATGCATATACTTTTATCAGAGGAGGGGTCAAGAACATCTCAAAAGAAGCAAAAAAAGAGTCTCTTACATTTAGAAATCAAGATTACTTCAGCAAAAAATATATACAAAATTTATATCGATACCACATACCGTCATGATGTAAATACTTAAAATCTAATTTGTTTTAACAACCTTGTTGAAAATGAAGTGGCAAATAAAACCTCTGATGTATTGACACAGGCTAATAATCAGTTATGAATTTTACTGAGATTGTTATGCATCAGTTTAAGCACTGCTTCCTTTCAGACACATTGTAGGATGAATGAGAGTGATTTTATCCAATCAAATGATTGTGATGAATGAGGATTGATTAAGAGTAATCTGATCTGTCGTCTCAAATGCTCTGCAAGTATGCATTCAGATGCGTGCATTCTGAGGTAGAAAGAATTTGTTTACACACAATTTCTTTTTACATTAGAAAGGAGATTAATTAATTGTATAATTGTATCTATGGTGCCAAACATGTCTTGTGAGCTGTACTACATTGTAGGTCACACATCTTAAATTTTATGTCCCAAAACTTAACATTTCAAGCTGACAAGAGACTAAGAGTCAGATGCTTGCTCCCACTTGGGGCATAGTCTAGGAAATCAGTCCAATATATTTTTCTGTGTATTCCCACAACAAAGCACTTAAAGAAGGTGCCTAGATCCCTAGATATGCATAAAGGAAGGAAATTCAGGATCCTTAAGTGCCTGTATGAAGTCTAGTGATTCCAGACTCCCTATCAAGTCAACAGCAAACATGGCATTTCTGGAGGGTCAATTGCAGTTTCTGAGATTATATTGCTGTTGTTGTTGTTGGCATCATGCTGAAACTAAACTGGTTGTGTTTCATGCGGGGTCATATCAAGGTGGGTCAGATGATCTGTGCCTTTGGGCCAGATCTCAGAAAAGGATTTGACCACCTCAAATGGAAACATGCCAAATGTGTAAGCTGCCTGTGTATTCAGCAGCATATAGAAGACATCTTTAAAAATCCAGACAGATGCATCAAGATTTTTATTTTCCAAATAAGGAAGGTTCACTCGCTGAAAAGCAGAAAACAAGCAATAATATATCCAACAGTTATGATATATATAATTATTTATGATATTGTTTGAACTCCTTCATAGCTCTTTTCATGATGTTTTCCAACAGAAGTAAAGCACCTGTACATTTTTAATAGTTTTTCACTATTGTAGGTATTTTTAAACACCTTTACACAACTGGACATAAACACTCTCCGAAAAGTAGGCTGAAATGAATGTGTTTTTCTTAGTAGAAGAAACATCTATCAGATATGATTTAGAAAGCTTACACATTTTAATCACTGCACAGAATAAAATTATCTAAATTTGATGTTATCGATCATTACAAACTAGCACAACAAAATGACAGTATTATGTAAATCTTTTTTAACCTGAACAATACAGAGTGAAAATTGGGGCTCTGTCTTCTCCACATTTCTAGGAATTTATTCAGAGAAAGAGACCTCCCAGATGATAAGAAATAGATGTTTCTCAAGCTATTTTAACTGCCAAATTAGTTTCTTATGTCCACAGTGCAGAGATGTGGTCTACCTGTTCTGACTAAAAGAATAGCTAAAAGCTAATTTCTTTTTTTTTTTTTTAAAAAGGCCAATAAAAAAAAGCAGGTTAATTCTTTTTTACATCAGGATTCTGAAACTTGTGAAGCTTGAGATCTTTCCTTGAATGAGGAGTCAAATGTTTGTATAGATGAAGAATACTTACAGGAGTCTTAAAACAACAGATAAGAACTTATCTGGCATCTGATAACACTTATATGCTTCCTCATCCTTTTTAGTAACAGCAGTGGTCTGCATTTCTTCTGTTTCCACTCTCATCTTCTGATAGGATTCACCCTTTCCCTAGTATCTGTGACATTTTAGGGAAAGAAAATATCAATGTTTCTTTAAAAATATGCTATGTAAAGCTATGCTAAAAATGTACATTAGGAGTCTTACCAGTTGATTCTCAACACTGTGCCTGACAGTTGTGTAAAGCTGATACAATGTCAGTGAGTCACTTCTAATAATTGACATTTTTACCTTAAGTCTTTATTTTCAATAGAGGTCGAGAAAAAGTTGTTTAAGTCCACTCTGTTACCATGAACTGTAAGTGGAACAAGAAGCAATTTAGAGTTGATTGAGTCAAAGCTCCCAAAACTAAAGTTCGTATTAACCTTTTGGGTTGTGTTCACAAGCTTTGAACATGCGACACTCGGGGTAAATCTTTTGTCATTTGTGGCCTGAATTACTTATGGAAACTGCTTCTCTCTGCACAGTCCTTCTGTTGCTGTCTTGGCATCTGGGCAACATATTCTCAAGTGGAATTTGATTCCACTAGCCTTTCCTCTAGTTTTGCTCTTTTTGTTCCTAAGAAATAAGTTTTTGATGCAGGAGAGAACTGAAAATGTAGTATGAGTATTCTCAAAAACAAAATCTTTATATGTATTGACAAAGGTGGAGTGTTTGGCCCAAAACAGGGTCCATCTCTGATTTGCCTTCTGCATTCTGCAGGCAGCCCTCTGGGAGGTCTGGGGAACAGAGGATTATACATCCTTTCATCTTCAACCTGTGCCTGTGGCTTAGTCTATAAAAAATAATTTCCTGTAGGATAGTCAAACACTCAGTACCTATAGGCCAAACATTTGGGAATGGCTCAGGACATCTTCCCAGATATCTTCTAGGAACCTGTCTATCTTTCCTCTGTTCCTCCCTGTAACCTAGCAAACTGGTGATTTTCCTGAGGTCATTACTAACTTCCATGCAGAGAACTCTCTTCCAAAAGAACACAAGATGACGTATTTAATCTGCACTGACATTTCAAAGAATCAGCATAAAGGTAGTGTCCAGAAAATCTGAAATATTTAATACTCATATATGTATTATCTTATGAGCCTTTGGTTTGAATTTCAGTAGACATTGCTCCCAGCATCAATTTAGAGAGACCTAAAGGAGAAAAGTAAAGAAACTTGGCAATGAAAATATGATGATGTATAACTAAAAACAGGTTCACCCTTTCTGAGTGAAAATGCCTTCAAATTGTTAAAAGTTACAGCCTTGCAGAGAGCAGTACTCAGTATTTTTGAAGTGCTTCTTCACCAGTTGATACTGAAGGGGAAAAGGAAGCACAAAAACAAAACTGCAGGACTTTATTGTCCTTGAGATATATTGCAGGAAGGGAGGATGATTATGAATCTAAGATGATTAAATACTAATGGCACAAACTTCACAAGTGATGAAACAGCCAAATAAATTACCAGTGCTTTAAACCAGACACGTTTAGATTAACAGTACTTCTGTGAGACAGTTTGATAAATGTCTTGAATTTAGCAGCACTGCTTTGTCCCTATTTCAGGGACCTTTGACTTTGGTCACCTGCTAAGTAATTGGACTGGTTTGCATCTATGCATTGTGAAATGTCATCCTCTGGATGACATTCTTTGTAAAAATATGGGGATTTATTTATGATTCTACAGCACAGGGTTTCCCAGCAAGAAGGACCCATAAGTTGCTGTTTCAACATATCAGTATCACTGGTGTTCAAACTGTCAAAGCCAGATCTGCTTTGATAATTTGCACGGTTAGCACAAATGTGAAGTTCATCTGTACTTTGGGTTAAGAATTTTGAATTCCTTTTACTACTCATCAGGAGTTGATTGTTTTATTATTACCAAACTGAAATTCTTATTCACTCTGAGTAGTAACTTATTACATAGAAAATGACATCAGCTCAATTACTTACAATGCATGACACTATTTATTTTAGTTATCCAAATCTGATGTTCAAAAATAAGTGTCATTTGGCACTAAGTTACAGTAGTCCTTGCAAAGCAGAATTGCTGGGACCAACAGGCCTTGAGCCATGAGACAGTGCTCCAAGGACAACTGTGCAACCCACTAACACTTTTCTGGGCAGGTTTTGAGGCCCCAAACTGTACATCCATATGCTGGGCAGACCAGGCTCATCCATACCAAATACTACTGAGAAATTTGCCAGCAAGTTTTTTTGTTTCTTTTTCAGCATTTACCCTTTAGTGGATAGTTTGCCAGCACCTGCTACCTCACCCTCTCTCCATGAACCAGTCTATAATTACATATAGTTTAAAATTTACTCAGAAATTTCAAATTAAAAGTGAAATTTAACTGCAAGGGTTGCAAGGTGGTTCAAGTAATTCCTCAAGAAAACATTTTTTATGCTTCTTTCTCTACAAAGAGAGATCTGAGACCTGAAGGTCTACTATGAAATCTTATTAGATGTTCATTTCATGTTCAGATCTCCAATATTTCTTACTGGTAGAAGCTCTAGCTCTGCCTCTAGCACATCCCATCCCAATCACTGTCACACTGCAATTCTCTTTGGCATTTATCAGAAAACACTTTTCAAAACTTTTCTAACAATGAAGCAGCAATTTCTTTGCCCTTTGATTGATTTCACATAATTGATTTAATAACCAACATATTGTTTAACATTCCCGTTCACAAAGAAATCTGTTTGACAGTGTTCATAGACATATTTTTAGTCTTTGCTGAGCACATGTGAACATAAAATTGCTTGGGATTTTTTTTGCCAAGAACCCTTGCAGCAATGCATCTATAAAGAACTAGTAGAATTTTTTGGTTTATTTTGTTCTTGTTTTATATATGCAGATAATATTTCAAAGATTGACAGTGTTATGACAGTCCAAATCACCACAAGATATCTATGTTATATATACACTGAAGTAGGGAATTGAATATGTTCCAGAGGTATTAGACAAAGTGCTGTTTACTTCAAAAAGCCTGTTAGCTTAAGCTTTGTATAAAAACTGAGCTGTGCTTATCAACCCCTAACGTGGAAAAACCCTGCACCTGAGTCGAACACTTCCTAGAGTAAATCTGTATAGGAAAAGCTTCTTGAATCTGCTGTCCCACTATAGAAGCAAAACTAGATCACATGCTTTTTTTGGTGATCCCAGCACTTCTTCCTTCTAATCCCCTTCAAGTGTTAGACTATATTCTGTATTATGCTTCCAATCTTCAGAGTTTTTAAATTTAATTGGTGATTTCAAGTGTGGTTCTGGCCACAGCCTTGGTTTTGTCTTTGGACTATTGCATTGCATCTCAGGGTTTATGTACCCTGACAGATCATCCCTATCTCCATCAACTGTGGGATATTGCAGTGCTTAGTCTAACTAGTATTTCATGTCCATGTAAAAAACTTAGTCAAATGGTGAATCTGTGTTGCTGCCAGAAATAAATTGATTGTTCTGTGTTCTTAGAATAGAAGGTGGTAAAGCTCACCTGATACTCTGGCTGTTTTAGCTGAAGGCAACTAAAGGCACAGCCTCGAGGAGATCAGTGGAATAGGGTGACTTTCTGCTGTTCTCTGGGGCCTTCCTGGTCCTGAACCACACATCTTTTATACAGCATTAATGAATATTTCACTAGAACCAGCTGCATAATTCTGTCAACTGGTTCTTAAATGATTTGCCTTGAACTAAGTATATTTATTAGATGAGAATTTTGATCCTTAATTTCCAAAATTTTAGATTTCACCACAGTTTTCCATTCTTTTGCTCAATATTTAACTTTCTTTCTGTTGTGAATGTAAAGAACTTGAACCTGTGACCTTTAGATTGATTGTCTCCCCATACTCTCAGCAGCTAAAAATCTTTTCCCAGCATAAGGTATTTTTATCATCTCTTAACTTTTCTTGGATAAACAAGAAACACCTTGTCAGAACAAGGTGTTTTTCAATGTTCAAAACTCTTGCCATTCTTTTCTTTTCTTTCATCAATTTTTCAGCAGCTTTTTAAAGAATGAAAATAGTGTCCAACACAGCATTCTGATAATGGTATCTCTAAAGCTGTTTTCAGACATTGCAATGCTTCTCTATTTTTCTTGACACTCCTTAAGAATTATTTTAGCCTTCTAAGTGTCACTTCAGAGCCAGTTATTTTCCTGCCATAGTGTCTAAATTCTCTTGACTAGCAACTTTCCAGGATGCAACTCCTCCTCCTGTTACATTAAGCACTATGTTTTGCTCCTAGCTAAATGATGTCGCATTTGGAAGAATTAAAAAGTGTATTGGGATACTTGAAGTGGCAATTCAAAGGCTATCTTTTGTTTGAGAATGACAGCAAAATGCCTGCTCGAGCTAGTGAGCCTGAGCAGATTGCAGTGGTGTAGTTCAGCTATTGCCAAGCTCCAGCATGCAGCCTGGAATCTGAGAAACCTGCTCCAGCCTCTGAGACCTGGGATATTGTTAGCAGGCAGCTGAAAATTAGCCTGCCTACAGCTGTGCAGGGTATAACAGGATCAAACACATTACTAATTGTTAAAAAGTCTGGCAACATTGATTGGAGAGTTCCTAGGAACCACTGAGAAAAAAGAAGCAAAGGCAATATAACATAATCCCTTGCTGTCGCTTCTGGGCCACTTCCCCAGCTCGGTAAGAGGGACAAAATTTTTCAGGACCTCCTTAGTCCACCACCAGACTGATTTTTGAGCTCAGTCAGCAAATTGTTCATTGCAATAACTGCACCAGTGTGTGTGGAATACAATGAGGGAGTAAGAACATCGGAACAGTAACAAAACAAACCAGGGGCTGCAGAATCACAATGTAAACACCTGCAAAGGCTTGTCATCAATTTTCTTTGGGCACAGTGGTGTGAGGTGACACATTGCAACGCACCTGGCAGAGCATGGACCAATGCTCTGATCCAGCTCATTCAAGGTGTAAACACACATGTCAGGATTAGTAGCAAAAAATACCACTGAACTAATTCAAGAGAAAAATTCATCCTCAGATACTTGCTAAATGCTATGGAGACACACCTAGGGAACAGCAGGGAAAAAAACAAAGGACCCACATGTCTGGGTGTCCCAAAAGAAGGTCAAGTACATGTGCTAATGGAAGGAAAAACTCTTCTTAAACATCCATCTGAAGTGAAAATTCGTGGCAATATGGAAACTGAAGAAAATGGACAATAAATTGATTATAGCAAAAATTTCATCAAAATGATTCTGAAACTTGTGTGAACATATTTCATTTATTACCAGCAGTGACTGAGGTAGTGATATCCTGCACACATAATGAGAAAGTTTCAGTCAGGACAGGACAAATGTGCACAAAAATATAAACCCTACAACCCCCTCACCTTTAATATTTGATCAGCCCATACAGGTGGTTATGCACTGCACCTGCAATATCTCTCCTCCACCGGCAGATGAATTTGCTGAACATATGATGAACACATGACTAAAATAAATGGAAAACTGTTACTTCCAAAAGATAATCTGTGTTCTGTGATTATCAGTGTTTTCAAAAAGTTCATGCTTCTTTTACATAACAGTAGATAATCAGATTTCTGTTCAAATATGATATGGAGAATCCTACTTAAGCACAGAGGTATATAGCCCTCTCATGATATAAGAATCAAAACTGGTCTGAGATCATGGGAATTTCTTCCATTCAGACATTCAAGTAGATGAACAGCAATGCAATAGTTTTTTTCAGAAATTGGAGCCTTTCCGATGATTTTGAAGTGCTTTGTACATTACATCATATTTCTGTAATGGGGATAATATGGATTTAAGTAATACACTGTATTAGATGTGCCAATTAGGTTGCATGATTTTTGTGATTTGATGTTTCTGGTACTTTAATGGTTAGGCATGTTGTATTGTTGCGTTATATTTGGTCCATAATAGAAACTTTCACACAGTTACAAACTTTGCTAAACAGAATTTTCTTTTTATTGTCAGAGAAGATAAGAATCTGAAAGAGTCAGCTATGATAAAAGTCAGATATCAAAGAGATGAGCCTTGTGGTTTGACCTCTCCAGATCTTGCATCTGATCAATATAGAAATGTAGCCACATTCACATTTTATGAAGAGATGTTGGAGTTGTTCCATAGAAATTATATTCAGCTGTTTTTTGTTTAATACATTCTTTACAGTTTTATTTCCCATTTTCTCTACATTATAACCTACAACTGTTTGATAAACAGTCCAGTTGAAGAGCTGACAAGCATTGCCTCCATTTTTTCACATATATGAAATTCATTACTTATATTGAAATTATGACTATTTTATTCATATTTATTCTGTTCTCTGGAAATACATCTCAAACAGTGATATCTCTTTTTTTATGAATTAGCATTTTTATAAAGAAATTATTCATGTAGTAATTTTTTTGTTTGCAGAGACCAAATGTTAAAAAAATTGAGCATGTCTGTAGCTGATTTTTTAAAGCAAGAGTATTTCCTCTCAGTTCCCCAGACATAGCCAGATTCTCACCGATGTGTATGAAATACTGTTTCATCTGACTTCAAATGGGAATGGCAAACATTTCAAGTAAGGAATAAAAAGCCTGTTCACCTCCTTTATAGCTTTCATAACCATTTAGCTGGGTGACCTAAAAAACATTTGAGTGCAGATTATGTGAGGTAGAGCAAGAGAGAAAGAGGTAAAGCATCATAGTAGTCACATTTACATGACAGAGGAACCAAACAGTCCTGCAGCTGGATGCAAGTTTAACATTATTGAACCTTCAGTAAACAAGAAAGCAAATAAAAAACCTCACGTGTAATCAGAAGTTATGCCCCCATGCAGTACCACCTACAGAACCATCAAAAGACTTTTATTGCTTCTTTTCCCAGCCTTTCAAATTATTCCTGCTCATCAAGCCACATTCCACTCCTGTAAAATTTTGCACTTAACAGCTGCAAACACTTCAAGCAAACTGAAAACCTTTTGACTACAAAGGAACCCTAGAATACATGGGATAGGTCTCAGGTTTCTCTTCTACTAGTTTCTGTTACTGGCAGCATTTGCGTGAAAACAGATTTGTTTACGGATTTGTTTGTTTGTTTTGTGACTATCACACAACTAATGATTGCTGAAAGCCTGGAGTTTCTCACAGTTTGATGAGGTTCAAGCCATGCTTCCAGCACATAGCTTCATCGAGGCTGGGATCAGGCTGGAATCTGAACCTAGATCTGGATCTGAGGCATCTCTCTTGGCATCATCTCCAGTTACCATCCCTCCATCAGAGGACTATGAATAGTGGATAGTCATCCCCAAATCTAGCAATCTGGCATGTACATTGCTTTTGAAATAATAAAGTGTTGATTGGAGTAACCCATGACTGCCAGAAAGGCAGGCCCTTTCTCCTCTTTTTTCTCTAGCCTTCTGCTGTTTAAATATCACTGTGACAGGTCCTGCATGCAAAATATGGCTTATATAAAGCACAAAGCACAACTGACTGTTTGGTTACTGCCATATTTGGATGAAAAACACATAATTTACCTTTGTTCATCTTTCAAATGATTTAATATTTTCCCTGAACCACATTCAGTCATCCCATCTGGGAAGTGGGATCTGGATTCTATGCTGGAAATCACAAGCTCAGTTAGGAAAACTCCATCTGAGAAATCATCCTACATGAGATTACAAAGTTAAACTTTTTTTTATGGCCAGAAGCTGACAGTCCTCAGCTGAGTATCCCCCTGCCTACAGAAGAGGATCTGCCTGATCAGGGACTGATAGATTCTCTGAGAGGAGTTGTCACATTTCCTTTCCAGAAAGCATAACAGAGGAATAGAGACTAAGCTTGTTAAGACTTTTGAAATCATATAAATTATTAGCATTATTAGTGCATTTACAAATACTCAAATATCCTGACGTCTAATCCTTTGCTAGAATATATGCATAGTATGTAATATTTTTATCCTTCAAAATAAAAATTTAAAAAAAAGAGTGTCATTAATACCACTGTATTGTCAAATCTGAGAAGTTCTGGGGATAAAATACAAGTTTCTAGGCTGCTCTCAGTAGATCTCTTCCACGCAAGTATTTACACAGTATAGCACAAGCTATACATCTACCCTTATGTCCCCTGGTCTCACAGTCCTCACCTATAAACACAATCTATTTAACCTCCTCCCCCTTTCTTCAGCATCTCTCAGTAATTTCACAGAAGTAATGGAGGTTCCCTATCCAGCAGTCATCATTGTCCAGCTCCTTCTCCAGCCCTTGCTGCTGTGTGAGCGGGGCCAGGTCAGTACCCCATCAGAGGGGAAGCAGGAAAGGGAAAGTAAAGCTGAGACAGAAAGGGACAGAAGTGCTTTGCTGTTCTCTGCACCAAGGGGAGAAAAGTCACACCTGCAAATCCTGAGGCAGCAACTTTCCCAGCAGTCATTGGACAGCTGTTCAGCGATGTGCTCCGTTATGTTTCCCCCTCCCCAATGCCATTTTATCAATGGTTGTCTCACAGTCCTGCATCTCTCGATATAAAAAGGAAGGGCAGTGCACAGAAAGGAGTGTGACAGACATGCTGCTACAGTGATTAATGTGCTCATCCAAGCTGGTGCCTCACCACCTAAGTCAATTAATCACTGTCCAGTATTTTGGAAGCCATTAAATTTTGTACCATTTTAATATACCACGTTCTTACCATTCGGCAGGTTTTCCTTTGAAGTGTGATGTCACCAGTTCTGAGTTTCATTCCCTCCTCATTTTATCCCTTCACTACTAAAACAAATATTGTTAGGACTACTGTTGTGGCAGGTGGGTAATTTCTTGTTATGACCTCTCTAAGGATGCTTTCTGGCAAATGCAAAATATGTGGAGGACATTTTATCCTTTATTTTGGTTGTAGTTTCTGGGAGTTATTTACTCCCACATGAGAGGTCCAGCTCTAACACACAGAAGGCTGTACCCATCCAGCTGTTGCTGGGAGAGAAGGAGTTGGAGAACAGAATCTTGTTCCTGCCAGAGCAACACAAATGTGGAAGCAATTTTCTTTATGCACGAGAGGAAATGGAGGTCTATGGTCTGATCCTGAAAGAGTCCCAGCAAGAGGGAATTGTCCCTTTCTCTATCTGACTGTGAAGAAGAACATAGGAATGAGGTGGACTGAAGAACCCCAGAAAACATTTTAATGAGTGAAAGACTTATTAGGAAACTCTATGATCTAGAGTTATAACAAAACTCCATAATCTGACCAACTAACTTTCAGCTTTCCAGAGGACTTTACAAAGCTTTTCTCTGACTTCACTTTTCCTTCTCTAAGCTTCTGTAGTTGGCAAGCATCCTACAAAGAAATAAATCTTCACCTTCTTTACTCTTATTAATGATGTCACTCGGGGCATTTTGCAGTCAAAGACTCTTTGTGCTCAAAAGGGCTTTCAGCGGATTTGATAAGAAACATCAGGAAACAAGTCCTGTTTTGAGAAGGAAAATGATCGATCATTACCTCTGCAGAAGAAAAACAGGAGGTTACTTATGTAAGTGAAGGTTATGAATAAAATAAATACAGTATTTTAGCTGAGCAACCTTCTAGAAAAGGGAGAAAACAAAACAGGGTCATAAAAGCAGGAATTAGCAGGGAGCAACCAGGTCAAACATCACCTAGTAGAGGTGACAAGGTTCACAAGATAGGCCTTGGAGACAGTGTACTTCATTTGCAGGTGAGATAAAATGGGCAAGGCTCCTACTGCATCCTCACAGAACTCCACCAGTCTCGTGTAAACTTTAAATTAATATACGTATGGGTATGCACATAAATGCATACGTACATGTGTATATGGTGAATACAAACACCTTTCTACCTTGTAATGCACCTTTAAATGGTAACAGCTAGCCAAGCAGAAGGAAAATGTCACTGGTACTGTTGTTGATTCATGCTTTCTCTCACCTCCCACTAACATGAATAATTGAAGGAGCAGGCCAATGATGCGTAGACCCATGTTCCTAATCTCAAAGCATTCTGAACAGTAACATTTTCACCATCTTTGGAATCAGAGAATTTGTACTTTCAAACACAAAGAAATAAATTTTAACTGCGGTATCATTCCCTTGGAGTGCATAATTGATCAAATTAAGATTAAGCTAGTGCTTTACAAAAGTATGTTGTAATTTAAGAGTCAAAATGCCAAACAGAATTTCTTAGGGTTGAAAGTGTTTTTTCTCTTGTACTGAAGGTAAATTCTTCACCATTTTTCTCAAGGATTTAAGCTATGTACAAGGCTATCTTCAGTACAGGTAATTGAAACTCATCCCAAAATTTGAACTAGTTGTGACCTAACACTTAGCAAGCTCACCATAAGGCACAGTAAGATTGCAACTGTTTAATCTACAAAGTAGTAAACTATAGATAAAGATAAGAAGTGCTTTGATTTGATCTTTAGATGTCTTGTTGTTCTCATTGTTAAATACCATTAAAAAGGCAGCAATTGCCTGATGAATCATTAGAGAAATTTGGTAACAGTAAAAAAAATATATATCCAGGTAGGAAAAGAGAGATCCAATTCAAAAATCTCATGAAAGGTTTAAACCTAAATGTTCAAAGAGTGTGAATTCAAAGTGGATGTGGTTCAGAAGAGGATAAATAGAGAGTTGCCATAAAAAAAGCACACACAACATACACGAAAAAAAGGTTTGGCTTCTGCTCAAATTTAGCAGCGTAAAGGCTGAGAGATAAACCTGATTGATTTTTGTATCTAGTCTAGGGGAGCAAAGGGAGAAGAGCAGGAAGGTGAAGGTCTCAAGAGCAAAGGTGAAGGTTTTCTTAAGAGTAAAAACAAATGTATTGATTATTAATACCTTTGGGCTGGAATTAAAAGGTTTATGAACATCCAAGTACTGAGTTTATAAACTCACCTTCTAATACAGCCAAGGACAGGAAAAAAAAAAACTTACCAGTTTTAATATAGACCCTGAGAAAGTAATCAACAAGTTTAATGTTGCCATCCTTCATTTCTCACGGTCTGGACTAGACAGTGAAGGCCAAATCTTCTGGGTTTGTAAAACCTCAAAGTAGTCTTCCTTTTTTCTGCACTGCTCCCCCTCAAACTTCTGGCAGACAAGGGTTCAAAACAAACCTTTAATTTAGGGCAATCTTTGTAACACTTTGTGTTCTTTTTCCAAGCGTGTTTTCCCTACAGAGGGCAATATTTTCAGAGAGAATGACTACATCAATTTTCACTTGAAGCTAGCTCAGGGAAGGTGCATGGTGGCTGGAACACAGGCTTGCCTTGCACTAACCCCCAGTTAAACAGAAACCTAGCAGGCTTCCAGGTAGGACATGGGGGACCCACACTGGATCAGGCTGTTCCTGAAGGACTGCACCCCATGGAAGAGTGACCCACATTTTAGCTGTTTATGGAGAACTGTTGTCTGTGGGATGGATTCAGGTTGGAGAAGTTCACTGAGAACTGTTCTCACGGGAGGGAATCCCATTGAAGCAGAGGAAAGGCTCTTTCCCCAGAGCAGCAGCAGAAAAAATGTGTGATGAACCAACAATAACCCTCATTGCCTTCTGCCTGCACTTCTGGCAGTGAGTAGGTAGAGCTGGAAAGGAGGGAAGAAAGTTTTTTTAAGGTCTGTTTTTATTTCCCATTTTCCTGTTCTGAGGCAGTACCGTTTCTGCCTGAGAAGTGGCTGAACTGGTTTTGTGTATATGAAGTAACATTTACTTGAACTCATTCCTTCAGTAGTTACCTATAAGTTCATCAGAGACAAACTGCAGCATTACTACCTCCATACTAACTGAGGACTTGACTTCAATTTTCAGCTGAAGCTCCTTGTAACAGTCAAAAGTCTGTATCAGTTCACCACATCCTGGGTCCTTGTAGGAAAGAAGCAAAAGTTACAATATCAGACATAGTCAAACATATGAAGCAAAATGTTACAGCACTTGCTGAGAAAATGCAAACTTACTGGAAATATAAATAGGGACTTGTCGGGGCTTTTTCCTTCCCCAAAGTACTCCAATCTGGCAGAAGGAACAAGACGGACTGCATGTCCTGACAGCATCTTTGGGTTGTCCCACATCCTACCGTTGGAATCCATTTATGGCCACTCGAGTGATTAGGAGCACCTCAGCAGACAGCACTCCTGAAACCTGACATCATTATACACTCTATACCCTAGTAATAGCAGTAAACAAATAATACTGTAATTTCAGAAAAGATGTTGTGATTGCTGATAAAATAACAATATAATCACAGTTAAAATATATTCAAATACTAAGAAGTGCAAACTGTTAAAGTCATTACTACAATAATGTGCAATAATAAGACTTGAAGGCTCTATTTCTTTTAGATAATTTAGCACTTTATTGCTCAAAGCTTAGTTCTGTGACTGAAATATAAGCTCCAAGTACTCAACAGTTTTCGTCTCTCACCACAGCTGTGTGAAGGCAAGAAAACATAAACAAGGTAGAGAGCACCTGGGCAACCTCTTGTGGTGAATAATTTTTCCTTCCCAGCAAGTACAATTTCTTATATTTAAACTCTTGACCCCTGGGGCCTTATCCTCTCATGGTGCATCCTGAGAAGCATCTGGCTCCACCTTCTCTCTAGGACTGCAGTTAGAACGCCTTTTACCTTTTTCTGCTCCATGTTAAACACTCCAATTCCTGCTCAGATGCCCTTTACTCCAACTCCCAAATCATCCTCAATGCCCTCCGCTGACTCAATGTTTCTCCTGAACTCAAATGTTGTGATCTTTCTCTTTGTTAGTGGATCAGTGTGATTATCATGTGATTGCACGCTAAAAAGACATTAAGCAGTTCAGCCTTCTTAACATCATCTATTTATAGTTATCCTCTTACAATAAGTAATAGAAATTTTTTTCTGTTTTGTCTTTCCTCTTGATACTAATATCCTTCTACACGATTTCTTGCTGCAGCCAATATCTCTTCCAGGTGAATCATACTATTAGCCGATTTTTTTATGAGTTTGCCTTTTTAGGTTGTTGCACTCATCTCTAATGTCCATTCCAGTTTAAATTGTTGACTTCAGCCAAATTATTTTCTTACTGCATTTCCTACATTTTCTCCATAACCAGCAAGAATCTGTGCCCTTGACTATATGACTTTAGAGAGCTGCACAGTTGCTTTAACTACTTTCTTCCCTTCAGTCTGTTTCACAAATCATGTTACAAAACAATAAGCTGAGTTAATTACAATTCCTTTACCTAAAATCTGCTTGGTTTTAGTAACAGTTATTCTGCATTCTCACTATTAGAATTGTGAGTAAATGAAAAGATTCCAATGCAAAATCTTATGCTGAAAAAATTAAGACAAAAAAGATGAAGTCCATTTATTTAGAATAAATAAATAAATAAATGCACCATAATTTAAACAAATAGGTAATCAAGCCAAAGCTGAAAGTGACTCCTACTTACCTCACTGCCTAGAATCTTGTTCATTTACTTGAACAGGTAAGTGATAGTAAGCTGCAACCAGTGACTAAGGCAGCCTAAATAGACAAGTGAAATACAGAAAATGAATATTTACCATTCTCAACAATAAGCCTGAGTTTGGGAAAATCCCTTTCATTCCTTTGAATTTGGCACTAGAATATCTTTAAAGTCTCATGTCTCAGAATCATCAATTTGAAAATCACTTAGAGAATTTGAAAGGGCAGAAGACAAGGGCTAGATTTTTGTGCTGGGTTGACCCCACCTGGATGCCAGGTGTCCACCAAAGCCTCTCTATCACTCCCTTCCTCAACACAGAAGGGAAGAGAAAACAACAAAAGGCTCATGGGTTAAGATAAAGACATGGAGAGTGCACTCATCCATTACCACCATTAGCAAAACACATTTGTCCTGGGCAAATTAGTTCAATTTAATAACAATTAGATCAGAGTATGATAATGAGAAATAAAACTAAACCTTAGAAAACACCTTTCCCCCACTCCTTCTTTCTTCTGGGGCTCAACTTTACTCCCAATTTTCTCTCTCTTTTACCCCACCACAGGGCAGACAAATGAGAATGTGGGATGTGATCAGTTCAAAACATGTTGTCCCTGCTGCTCCTTTCCCCTCTGGGTAAAGACTCCTCACACTCTTCCCCTGCTCTTTCCCGTGGGCTGCAGCTCTTCACAAACTGGCTCGGTGTTGGTCACTCCCACAGAGTGAAGTCCTGGTGGTCAAGTGCTCACAAGTCCTGCCAGCAAACCTACCCCAACACAGGCTGCTCTATCCATGAGGCCACAGCTCCTGCCAGGAGCCTGCTCAATGCTGGCTTCTTACAGGGTCACAATTTGCTGTGGGCATCCAGCTGCTCCAGGGTGGGGTCCTCCACGGGCTGCAGGTGTTTCTCATTCCCCTGTGGCCTCCAGGGGCTGCAGGGGCACAGCTGCCCCACCATGGGCTGCACCGCAGGCTGCAGGGGAAGNCCTGGGCAAATTAGTTCAATTTAATAACAATTAGATCAGAGTATGATAATGAGAAATAAAACTAAACCTTAGAAAACACCTTTCCCCCACTCCTTCTTTCTTCTGGGGCTCAACTTTACTCCCAATTTTCTCTCTCTTTTACCCCACCACAGGGCAGACAAATGAGAATGTGGGATGTGATCAGTTCAAAACATGTTGTCCCTGCTGCTCCTTTCCCCTCTGGGTAAAGACTCCTCACACTCTTCCCCTGCTCTTTCCCGTGGGCTGCAGCTCTTCACAAACTGGCTCGGTGTTGGTCACTCCCACAGAGTGAAGTCCTGGTGGTCAAGTGGTCACAAGTCCTGCCAGCAAACCTACCCCAACACAGGCTGCTCTATCCATGAGGCCACAGCTCCTGCCAGGAGCCTGCTCAATGCTGGCTTCTTACAGGGTCACAATTTGCTGTGGGCATCCAGCTGCTCCAGGGTGGGGTCCTCCACGGGCTGCAGGTGTTTCTCATTCCCCTGTGGCCTCCAGGGGCTGCAGGGGCACAGCTGCCCCACCATGGGCTGCACCGCAGGCTGCAGGGGAAGCTCAGCTCTGGCGCTTGGAGCACTTCCTCCTACTCCGTCCTCACCAGCCTTGGTGTCTGCACAGCTGTTTCTCTCACATATTCCCACTCTGCTCTCTGTCTGCTGTTCCACAGGGTTTTTCCCTTTCCTAAATCTGTTTTCCTAGAGGTGTTGCCGCTGTGGATGAAGTGTTCAGCCTTGGACAGTGGCAGGTCCACCCTGGAGCAGACTGCCGGACATGTGGGAAGCTTCTGGCAGTTTCACACAGAACCTGCCCCTGTAACACCCCTGCTACCTACACACTGCCATGCAAACCTAACACATTTATGTTAAAAAAAAATACTACTACTAATAAATTTCAATCATGCATTTCTATGCATATAAAAAATATCTCTGCATTACTTATAGAAACAGTCTCTGTTACTAACTGTGATGGATTCCTCCTAGAATTACTTCCTTTGTCTAGAAAAAAAAATATTCTTGACTGAAGAAAACCAAGAAATTAATAGGAAATCATACCATTAAAATAGAAAATACAAATACTTTAGAATAAAAATGAAATATCATAATAAAAATGTATTTAAAGCATAAAAGATTCAAGGTTGAAATTTAGTAAATAGAGTTACTCTATAAGAGTAAGCTTGAGGTTTGGAATTAGAATGATCTGAAAACACTGAACACATTAAACATGACCTTTAAGATTCAATTTTTTGTGTGGGAGTGTGAGGCTAATGAAATAGATGAAAGATCATATTTGTAAGAAATCTGCCTGCTGGTGAAAGTAATGTTAGTATAGCCAATGCTGTTAACATTCTCCACAGTCAGTGGACTCTAAGGTCTGACATGTTATTTATTTGATGAAGTGTTTTATTCTCAAGCTCCATTTTTTTATTTCATTTGTTTTCTTTATGTTTTCCATGATTTCAAGTGCAAAAATTAAAAGGTGACCTTTTGGCTAGGCCAAAACCATGCACCCAAAACCTGGGGAGCATTTGGACTGAGGGAGAAATTGTTGCTTATTATCCTACATTGTTGGGAATGCTGTTGCTAGTATACGAAGACAAGTGACAAATATCTGCAAGACAGATATTAAAATAGCTATGTTTGTGTATATGAAAAAAAATTTTTTTTCCTTCCATCACTCGGTGTGTTGTATGCATAATCTTTGCTCTGTAGTTGTTTAGATTTATTTCTTCTGGCAAACAAGCCTCTGGCTCCCAAACCCAACAAGTAATTTGCTTCACTAGTGGAACCATATGGTTAAGTAATACCCACAATAAAAAGAAGCCATTAAAAAATTTAAAATATTAATGTGAAGATTGATATGAAAGTTGATTATTCAGATCGGATTCCATACTTGTTCCTCAAGAAATCAGTTCTATATTTCATTTACATGGAAGATCAGTAATGGGTAGTAGTCTGAGCGCTTTCCAGGCTAGGAAGTTTCCTGGTGATGTCCTTGACCCAGGCCTAGGCAGTATATTAGGCCCTCTGTTCCCCTTAGAAGGGAATTGCCTACAACTATCACCTGTCTTTTCTTTCTCTTGGAAGTGGTTGTAATAGGGGATGTTATATACTCCTTGATCTGACCCCCTCTTTTTGGGTTGTCCCAGTGAGGGTGTCTAAGGCTTTCATACCAGTCAACACACATCCGTTTGCATTACAACTCCAGATCTCTTTTCCAGGGATCCTCAATGCAGCACCAACTTTCTTTTATTCAAACTTGTCTTTCCAGTTTCTCCCCAGAGTCCCAACCTGATCTTTCCATGTTTACACAATTCACTTGAGACTATGGAGGGGGAGTTTTATCCCTTCCTCTGCCTGAAGCCTTTTTGTCCCTCAGTACACAGTATCCTACTTTTTCTTTAGCTCTTAATTGGATTTATGTCTCCTACCTCCCAATTCCACTTTTCATTTGCATCACTTGCTCCTAGTCTGTTCATCCTTGAGTCTCCTGAACCTTCTTAGGGTCCCTGACATGGGCTATTCTTCCCAAGCTGCTTATCCTAATCTACTCTCTCTGATATCCCAGACATTTCCAGCATTTTAATGGGTTTTTTTATTCAAATCTCTCTGTCCCTCCTATTTAGGGGCAGCAGCAGGAGGAGCACAGTGCATTCATGGAGGAGAGGCCCCCACAGCCTCCCAGGAGACCGAAGCAGCAGCAACAGATGGGTTGGGTTCAGCCCAGGCAGCTGTGGTGGAGACACACACAGATGGGAGCTGCAGCATCCGTATCCACCACAAACACTGCTGAGAACATGAAAGGGGAGATTTTTTCAAAGACCTGAGAATTTGCCAAATTTAGGCAGTTTCTCTCAGGGACACTGCAATGTTCATCCTTGACAGAACTGGACCTCACCAGCTTTTCATTTGTGTTCCAAGCATCAAAGTTCCTTACCACAGAAAATAGCTCCTCTCCCCTTTCTTTCATTCTCAGAAGCCTGAAAAAAAACCCTTAATGTTAAACTTTTATAAATAAAATAAAGCATTCCATCCCCAGAAGCTGGTAAAGAAAGTTCAGCCTTCACAGTCTAAGTTTGGCAAAGTTAAAAGAAAATGAAAAGAGAGAACTGCAAAAGGAAATGTCAAGAAATGTGAATTATGGGCAGTCCTACTGATGTCTCCTGTACAAAAGAAACCACAGTAATTTCCCTAGACTTCCCCTCAGTTTTGCTTCATGTTATTTTTTAGTACTTTTCCTTATGCCCCAAACACTTAGATATAGAAAAGCTCACTTTGTAGAGCTGTCAGTACACTTCTCTCAAGAAAGAGGGACTGTAACAGTGGACCTGGGCAGGAGCTGAAGCTATAAAGTAACACTAACTCTTGGATACAGTAGAAATACAGAAAAACAGCGTACAGGTCTGAAAGAAGCTAAGTGAAATAGTATCTTTCTGTTTTCTCTGTGCATGTTGTGCTGCTGCCTTAAGACTGTCACCCCTTGCTCCAGACAGACCTACTGCCTACAGCCCCACAGTACAATTCATTGCCTGTGAAGCACAGGTGTTATTTCTACAACAGTAGGAAATTTAATGCTGCTGTGGGCTTTATAACAGTTTACAACAGGGATAAATTCAAATGTCTGTTTTACTATCCATTCCTCTATATTTTTTTTCTTTTCTTTTTTTCTGGTCATTATGGAAGCTTTCCACCTTTAATATAGGATTTGCTGCTTCCACAGCCATTGAGCTACATTTGCTAAGTTGACTGTCCAGGAATAAACAAATATCTTCCCTTTCTTGCTCTTATTCCTCAGATACATTTTTCCTTCTCTAATCTTCCCACACTGTTTTTTCTTTCCTTTCTTCACTTCCTCAAGCATTCCCAAATGTGAAATAAAATGTTGCCTTCTTATAATACCTTTGAAATCTGTTTGCAGTCATTTCCATTGCAGTCCCGCTGGTGCCCACTCTCTATGCTCACATGATACTTTCAATCAGTGAGCAAATTCTCCAGCTGTGCTGTTTAGCATGATGCAAAACAAGCTGATTAGTAACAGCAGCAACAGAAGTAATTAAAAAAGAAACACAAAATCATTAAGAAAAAAAAACCTCCTTGAAAACTGAGTTTTCCCTTAACACTTAAACCTTCTTCCTTTTAGGAAGAAAACCAACATTTTTGAGCTAAACGTTTGCCTACACATATCTGATGAACCCAAAATTCAACTTACATGTACAAAGCACTGGAAAATAGTAACAGTTACTGGATCTACTAAATTCAAACAGATATGCGACACTACTATTTATATTTATTTATATTTATATTTATATTTATATTTATATTTATATTTATATTTATATTTATATTTATATTTATATTTATATTTATATTTATATCTATATCTATATCTATATCTATATCTATAATTTCTATTAAACCTCTTTTGAAGACCATATCTTATTTAACGAAAAATATTGAGCACTCAATCTCCATTTAAGAAGATATTTTAATGTGTAGCACATCGTAAAGGACTGTAAAAACAAAACAGATAATATTAGTGACACATAAAACAGAACTAACTATACTAAACAATTATTTAGGGAAGAGTGAAGCCCACATAAATTATGAAAACAGAATTTTGTCAAACATCTTTAATTTAAATGCAGGAGCAGATGTGGCTGACCTAAACTCATCAGAAACAACGACATAAACAGGCAGTCTCCAAAATGCAGAATATGAGAGCAGAATTTTTTGCCATTTTAAATGAGCCGGGTTGAAGCCCGCCAATGTAAAACCACAGCAAGAGAAATCAATGGAAATATTTTCTATAAAAATTAGCGAGATTTGGACTGAACATTAAATGGAGAAGTGGGCTGTTAGGAGAAATTCTATAAATATTCAAAATGTATACATATATATATAGGATTTTGTAAAAACAATTCATTCTTTCCAGACACTAAAGATTTAATGTCTGGATTCCTCATGATCACATATTTATTTCTGAAGATGCTCTGTACTGTATTAACTACCTATTCTTGTTATGCTTTCAGAGGGGAAGTAAAAGGAATGACAATGCAGTGAGAATAAAACGGAATACGCCGTTCAGGGGTAGGTTCTTCTTATAAAGGTAGACGTGCAAGAATGAATTGAACTCTATCTGGAACAATGGAGAAATCTGAGGTCCTAATTCCTGAAACCCTAATTTCTCCAACGTTTTTCACCAGGAAATGTTTAAATTAAAAACCTTAACAGTGCTTAGAGTGGGGTAGTTACCTTCCAGTTGGGTGTTCTAGACGGAGAGTTTGATCTTCCTTCCTCTGATCTCATTTTAACTCTCTGTACCTATATATTTTACACTGCTTTGTATGCAGCATCAAGCACGAAACACAAGAAAGCCTGACTGCCTTTTATCTATTACCCCCTTGTTGAGTCTTGAACAGAGCTTAAATCCCTGCTTGCTGAGTATTTCCCAAAAACAGATCTCCTCTCCCTTGCCAAGTATTTTAGATCTATGTGCAATAATAAATGGTATGCCTTTGGCCTTAATTATCCATACCCATTATGTGCTAGCATGGTCCCTGTCACCTTTTAACCAAGACAAGATTCCTCATGCTCAAGTCTAAAATAATCCAGATGTGTTTTCCAGTAGTTAAAATAGATTTTTTTTTTCCCAGAAAAACATATGATAAAAGAGTTTAGCCAAAGAAATGCACGTTGTGACATGCCTCACGCTTTTCTGGTCAAATGGCTGTTCTTGGCTTTTTTACTAAGTAGTACAGACATAGACAAAATCCCTCCATTATCACAGACAGTTTAACAGAAATAGGCTCTGGCTTTCTAAGCCTATTTCTTAATTCCAGCTTCACAGAGATACTGAATCTTACACAAGTATCTTGGTCCACACTGAGACAGGATTTTATACATACCTTGGGCTTCCTGTTGGGTTTTACAATCCAGGCATTTAATTTCTCTTATCTAGCATGTAAGATATCTGAGCACTTACTCCCACATTTTGAACCCCACTCCCTAAAGAGATGGGTGACAAAGCTTCAGATTTTATATTGCCAAGCTTTCTGAAATGCCCACGTCCCTTTTTAATTCTCAGCCAACGTATGCTGCTAGCTAAGCCTGAGTACTTGTAGCTTTGCTTCATTTCTCATCTGCTGTCATTCCTCCTCTTCTGGGTTAATTCCTTCCACCTCTCATTTCACATGCTAGTAGAAGCAGAATATCATCAGGCAGACATCACTGAGTATTTGTTTTTATCTCTTCAGTTTGGTTGGTTGCTGTTAACAAAATCCTCTCAGGGTAATTTGAGAAGTGTCCTTTTACATCACCTTTATGCTCTCGTACTCTGGAAATGAACTGTAAGAGAGTAATAAATAAATTCATACAAGATTACTTTTTTTTTCTTTCCTCCCAACAGATTGTGTAACTGCTTGTTTGGCTAGGGGTAGTATATACAAAACACCCCAAGAAATACTTACATAACAGAAAAAGAAGGACATATTCTAAAATCATCTGTTAAGGCAGGGAAAATGCGTAGCTGCCTTGGCCTACTTAGTGAATGTATATTTCTGCATGTAGGAGCTGAGAAATGATGGGAGCAGGAGTTTTGATATGACAGCCCTATCCCTATCCTGAGCTGACCACCCAGTAAGATCAGCCTGAGTTGCCAGTTTGGGAACAGAGGCCCTCTGCTTGTTAAAGCTGAGCTACGGCTGAGCGCCCGGTTATGTGTTGGTGCTCGGCCAAATTAAATCACACCTGTCTTTGCACTAAACCTTCTTGCTCTACAGATCACCTTGCAGAGGAGACCTGTCATTTTCAGCACTTGCCTGTCTTCTAAATATTTGTGCCAACTGCTGTGTTTCAAGTTTCCTTCAAAGTCTCACAGGACCCCACGACCCCATCTGGGTCATGGATGATTCTTTACTTGTAACTGTGGTTACAAAAACTGCAGTCTCATATATCAAATGTTTAACCTTTTAAATCTGCATCAATGACAGTAATATGTGAAACTTTTTACTGATCTCAAAACACTTCATGAAGAAGGTCATCTGGCATTTGTTCAGTTTCTTCACAGACATTTGAAGGTCACTTAGAAGGACAGGGGCAGAAGTGGAAAAAAATACACATGTCCTGAGTTCTCCATCTCTTAGGCATTCCCCACAAAAGGAAGATCTTTAATATCTACCTGAAAAGTCACTCAGAGATGTGCAAAAAGAAATCTGTATTTTAATAATGCCAGGGAAGACTAAAAGCTCTAATTACAAATGATGTTTCTTTCAGAACCACAGAGCTCTGACTAAGGCCTGTTACTATACAGTCACTGAAAATATTTCAAGTTTATGAGCTAGAGCTGAGACTCCTGGCTGTTCAGAATAACATTTAGTTTCTAGCTAAAATATTTTGCAGCCACATAGGTAAAAATCTATGCAGAAACTTTATGTCTTCATACTTTGATGATACGCAAAAGTCATTACAGATACTTTATGTCTTCAGTTAGATGCAGTCCAGAATGGCAATAGGTCCCTTAAGCATATAACATTAATGCAAATTGTACAGTCCTTTCTGGAAACACATTCTGTGGCCAGATAACTGAAAATTTGTCACAGAATTCCAGTCAAAGGTCTTGCCACCCAAATTCTCCCTTTCTTGCCCATAATGATCATCTCCCCCAGCCATGAATACCTTACCTCCAGTGTATTTCTAATCCTCAGAAACAAAGTTCCTGAATTGAGGAAATGGGGTGAGACTGAGAGAGTGAAGAAGCCCATGAATAAGAAATGGGGACTCTGAACCATCTGCTGTTAAAAGAGAGGACAGATAAATTCAGATTTATGCAGGATAATTTTAAGCCCCATCTCTAAATTGTGCTTGATGGTTCATATTGTTAAGAACAGACTTGTCCTCTTGTATGCAGTTAACGTCCTTAATTTATTTTGGGGATTACAGTTTCAGAATTGCTAAGCGACTCACAGTCAGCAGATGATGGAAATTGCATCAGTCCATGCTGTCCTCAAAACAGTGAAGTAACTGCTCCATTTTCTCGCACCATTACAAAATATCTGAAATGTTATGACTTTGGCTTGAGGAGCTCTCAAATTCATAATTTTTCCAGTAATGCTGAGCATTATTTTACCACTCTTATTACACACATACTGGTGTATCTCAGTTTCTCTCCACTAAACCATAAGAAATCTTAGAAAATATAATTGCATGAATACTAAAATAATATTGTCCATTCTTGGCTTTTTTTTCCCAGATAATTGTGTTACTGACTGCACATTTTATTCTTTGACTTCTTTTTTCATTACTTGAAAATTATGAAGTAATACATCCCTGTCTCCATTTGTGATATTTGAAACAATGGTAGCCTCTGGGCATTGTCCTGTATCATGTACAGTGCTTTCTGAAGACATGTTGGAACCACTACAGACCCATATAATTTAAAAATACTTCAGGGATGCTCTCTGTACATCCAATATAGTCCTTTGTATTGCTCAGATAATTTCTCCAACACGGCGGCCAGATAAAAACAAGGTAGAAATGGCAGCTTGAAATTGTTCAAAAAAGATGTTCCCCTGCACTAAAGAAAACTACTCTCAGTCTCTGAAGATTTCCAACACATATTGAGCCACCAGAAAGATGACAAAGAGACTTGTTAGAAAAAGAGATGAATTGCTATGCTGACGTATCAGCACTAATGTGCAAGTTTTCTTACAGAAAAACAGGAAGGATTTCTGCTCCCATTTCATTCTCCTAAAAACCAAGTGGTAATATTTGCATGAGACTTCCTGCCAAAAGTTAGCATTTCTGAAATAGGAACCTTACAAACAATCTTAACGTCAGTTAATCTTGACTGTATAGGAATATATATACTGTGCACATATGCATATGTGCATGTGTCTGTGTATGTGCTCTGTGATTAAGGTAGTTTAAAATTGCCAAGGAAATTCTATTCACTAAACTAGAACTGACAAAATGCGTGCAACATTTGTGAGTGCCAAGTAAGACTAATTACAATACTCAGCTGGTTTCCAACAAGTGAATGATCTTAACTGTTTGTTTTTCAGCTGCCAGATGGAGTGGAATAGTCTGTGCCATGCATCCAGGGACAAGAGAAATACCTAAAAATTCAGATTTATGGTTGATTGGTTTTGACAAGTACATTTTGTACCTGCTAACCATGTATGTTTGTAATTCCAAATTTCAACTAAAGGAGCAACAGTTTATTTCCTCAACTCTCTCATAAGGTAAGGATGCGTGATATAACTTTCTAAAACAACACACCAAACCAGATATTTTTACTGATTGAATTCTAGGTCATACTATCTTGTATTTAACTGGTGGTATCTAAGAGTCTGAGCATTGCCTTAACTCCACAAATAGCCCTGTTGGCTTTTACTGATACCAGGGCAGTACAGTGTAAATAAGGTAAAAATGTGGGATTTGAGAACTGCTCACTGTTTGGGGAGGGCTCACAGTGCTACCAACTGTGCTTTGATCAGAAAATAGCAGGACCCAAAAGAGTTTATAAAAGACTATTTTGAAATGAGTGTTCTTAAGTTTGGAAGGAAGCATGGGGTTTAAATAAGCCCAGCTGGCAGCAGTGCTGAAGTGCCTTTTACGTCTGGCTGGCATCGGGGAGCCGGATTGTGATCCCCGGGCGCAGCTGGACACCGGCTCTGCTTGTGTGGGGGAGACAGCACCACATGAGGGCTGAAGTGCAAATGAAGTTACTGCAGTCAGACCCTTTTCCTTGTATAATTAGGGCAATCAGATGGGAACAATACATTTGAAGTTGCAACTGCTGCTCCAGCCACATCCAGCTGATAGTTTGACACATCCACGAAAACAGCGTGTATCATCACATTTGAAGACTAATAAGCAACCCAGGAAACTCTCCAGAACAAATTGTGTATGTCTCTGTGTATGTATCTACTCTTTATTTGCTTTTAAATAATTCTCCATGTAACTCGCTGATGTTTCAAATCCCTTTCCCCTCACTCCATGTACCAGCAGGAGCTTGTTATGTAAGAGAAGAAAAAAAAAAAAAATCTGTTTTTCACTGCTGGAGACTGAGATGTATACAAAATTTTACTATTATGTCCTTACTGCTTGATAAGGACATCTGCAAAATTTACGTAATCCACAAACACGAAGGATTTCACCCACCAAAGATTTTACTGTGGTAGAGAACTATAAGCCCAGTGATAATGAATGAAAGAATTAAATGAAGAACAACTATTCTGATATAGGTAAAGTCAGAGACCATCCTAATTTTTTTGCATAATAGGACCAACTATCTCTGAGCTATTCAAACACACAAATGAAACCCATGATGTTGAGAATCCCTGGACAGATGAGGGATCTCTAAGCATCCAGTGTTTCAAGCACGATTTAAGGGCAAAGGTTAGTTGGCTTTATATTTAAAGTGCAGCTGCAAGACCTGTCAAAAGAATTCTTATATGTATTTTATATTTTTCTATGATATCTGGCGTTAATATTTTAGCTCCAGATGACTGATTCCATTTCTCCCAGTGAAATCTGGACTCCTTTCGATTAAATGTGGATTGGTGTATACACATTTAACAAATAGAGACTACCTGAAAGCCTATCTCAAAACCACTATCAATCAAAAAGGTTTCTGAGGATTTTCTTCTCCTTTAGCAAGTAAATAAATGGTTTATGATGTCTTCCTTCATCAATTTTTTGGTATGATAATTATTTCCTATACCTATGAGCTCTGAACAACCTATACATAGAGTTTTCCTTTTGCTTCTCCCTAGCCCCATTCTGTTTGATCGCAAAACGGTCCACGCCAAGCTTGACTTAAATTTGTTTCCTTGTGCCATCTGGTGGAGATTATTTGTAAATGCACAATAGCTTTGAAGTATTTCCTCCACGGTTGCGCTGCCAGGATTTTCT